>CM019071.1:60347660-60907540 GCA_009667805.1 Leptobrachium leishanense | reverse complement strand
ACTCTGATTCAACTCTGGTATAAAGATTAAAGATTTAAAGAACTCTGGCATAACTCAGTGAGACACCCTGATAGCTGGCAGCCAGTGACAATACACAGATTACAAGTCTCAGACACCTCCTATAAATCAGTGAGACCCCCTGATGGGTGGCAGTGAGAAGCCACAGATTACAAGTCTCAGAAACCTCTTATAAATCAGTGAGACCCCTTGATGGGTGGCAGTGAGAAGCCACAGATTACAAGTCTCAGAAACCTCTTATAAATCAGTGAGACCTCTTGATGGATGGCAGTGAGAAGCCACAGGTTACAAGTCTCAGAAACCTCTTATAAATCAGTGAGACCCCTTGATGGGTGGCAGTGAGAAGCCACAGATTACAAGTCTCAGAAACCTCTTATAATTCAGTGAGACCCCTTGATGGGTGGCAGTGAGAAGCCACAGATTACAAGTCTCAGAAACCTCTTATAAATCAGTGAGACCCCTTTATGGGTGGCCGTGAAACCTCCTATAAATCAGTGAGACCCCTTGATGGGTGGCAGTGAGAAGCCACAGATTACAAATATCAGAAACCTCTTATAAATCAGTGAGACCCCTTGATGGGTGGCAGTGAAACCTCCTATAAATCAGTGAGACGCCTTGATGGGTGGCAGTGAGAAGCCACAGATTACAAATCACAGAAACCTCTTATAAATCAGTGAGACCCCTTGATGGGTGGCAGTGAAACCTCCTATAAATCAGTGAGACCCCTTGATGGGTGGCAGTGAGAAGCCACAGATTACAAATCTCAGAAACCTCTTATAAATCAGTGAGACCCCTTGATGGGTGGCAGTGAAACTCTCTATAAATCAGTGAGACCCCTTGAATGGTGGCAGTAAGAAGCCACAGTTTACAAATCTCAGACCTCTTATAAATCAGTGAGACCCCTTGATGGGTGGCATTGAAACCTCCTATAAATCAGTGAGACCCCTTGATGGGTGGCAGTGAGAAGCCAAAGATTACAAATCTCAGAAACCTCTTATAATTCAGTGAGACCCCTTGATGGGTGGCAGTGAAACCTCCTATAAATCAGTGAGACCTCTTGATGGGTGGCAGTGAGAAGCCACAGATTACTAATCTCAGAAACCTCTTATAAATCAGTGAGACCCCCTTGATGGGTGGCAGTGAAACCTCCTATAAATCAGTGAGACCCCTTGATGGGTGGCAGTGAAACCTCTTATAAATCAATGAGACCCCTTGATGGGTGGCAGTGAGAAGCCACAGATTACAAATCTCAGAAACCTCTTATAAATCAGTGAGACCCCTTGATGGGTGGCAGTGAAACCTCCTATAAATCAGTGAGACCCCTTGATAGGTGGCAGTGAGAAGCCACAGATTGCAAGTCTCAGAAACCTCTTATAAATCAGTGAGACCCCTTGATGGGTGGCAGTGAAACCTCTTATAAATCAGTGAGACCCCTTGATGGGTGGCAGTGAAACCTCTTATAAATCAGTGAGACCCCTTGATGGGTGGCAGTGAAACCTCTTATAAATCAGTGAGACCCCTTGATGGGTGGCATTGAAACCTCCTATAAATCAGTGAGACCCCTTGATGGGTGGCAGTGAAACCTCCTATATATCAGTGAGACCCCTTGATGGGTGGCAGTGAAACCTCCTATAAATCAGTGAGACCCCTTGATGGGTGGCAGTGAAACCTCTTATAAATCAGTGAGACCCCTTGATGGGTGGCAGTGAAACCTCCTAAATATCAGTGAGACCCCTTGATGGGTGGCAGTGAAACCTCCTATAAATCATTGAGACCCCTTGATGGGTGGCAATGAAACGTCCTATAAATCAGTGAGACCCCTTGATGGGTGGCAGTGAGAAGCCACAGATTACAAGTGTCAGAAACCTCCTATAAATCAGTGAGAACCCCTGATGGGTGGCAGCCAGTGAGAACACACGGATTATAACAATTCCCAAATATTTTGTAGAAATTAGTGACCCCCAAAATACTTGCTGGCAGTGACAAGAGACAGATCACCTCAATTCCCAGATATTTAGTAAAATTAGTGACCCCCAAAATACTGCGTGGCACTGGCTGTGTGACAAGACACAGATCACCTCAATTCCCAGATATTTTGTAAAAATTAGTGACCCCCCAAAATACTGCGTGGTACTGGCTGTGTGACAAGAGACAGATCACCTCAATTCACAAATGTTTTAAAGAAATTTGTAACCCCCAAAATACTTGCTGGCACAGTGACAAGACACAGAAGATCACCTCAATTCACAAATGTTTTAAAGAAATTTGTAACCCCCAAAATACTTGCTGGCACAGTGACAAGACACAGAAGATCACCTCAATTCACAAATGTTTTAAAGAAATTTGTAACCCCAAAATACTTGCTGGCACAGTGACAAGACACACATCACCTAAATTCCCAGATATTTGGTAGAAATTAGACCCCCCCCAGACACCCCCAGTAGCGTGGCAGACCGGCAGTAAGAATACAGAACAACAATCTCCTATGAAATCTCCTCTCAAATGCGTGCTGAAGCTATGCGTGGAAACCTTATATAGTGTGCTGCGGGACTTAGCTCTGTGAGCCCATGATTGGGCAATCAGGACTCTGAGCCGTGATTGGCATACTGTTGAACCTGTCTTGCACCAGACCTGTGGTCAGGTGCAAGGCTGTAGTCAATTGCGAGCTTCAGGCCAGTGGGAAAGTGCATTGTAGGCCATTGTGATGCATTGTGGTCGAACTTGTTCCGAACACACGGAAATGTTCGGAGTTCGCGATCTAACCGAACAGACTAAGTTCGGCCCGAACTCCGAACCATCCGAACCGAACAGCTCATCCCTAATACAGACATGGCCGGTACCGACTGACAAAAGAACGGTACAACGAATAATAGGGTTTGCTAACTTTTACAGGCATTTCATCCGCAATTTTTCCACGATTATTACTCCTCTTACCGTCTTAACAAGAAAGGCCACTAGATTCGAGTGGACACCAGCAGCACAAGAGGCTTTTGAGCTACTAAAACAGAGGTTTTGCTCCGCACCTATCCTAACCATCCCTGATCCCTCTTTGCCATACGTCTTGGAGGTGCATGCATCGGAGACGGGGCTTGGAGCAGTCCTATCCCAAAGAAAACCTCTCACTGCAACCCTTCATCCAGTAGCATATTATTCGAAAAAAATGAACACCCACAGAAGCTAATTATGGTATTGGCGACAGAGAATTACTGGCAATAAAAAACGCTCTGGAGGAATGGTGTCACCTTCTGGAGGGTACCCAACATCCCTTCACTGTGCTAACAGATCATAAGAACTTGGAATATCTCCGCATGGCGAAGCGTTTGAACTCCAGGCAAGCTCGATGGTCCTTGTTTTTCTCTCGATTTGATTTCCATGTGACGTATTGACCAGGAACCCAGAATGGCAAGGCGGATGCCCTGTCTTGTCTATCATCCAGAGATCACCAAGAAACGTCAGAAGAAACAATCCTGCAGTCGCAACAGTTCGTAGAAGTGACCACTACATTAATGCAACAGATACGGGCACATGCTGCCTCTCATCCTCAGACCCAAGAGTCACCATCGTCCGTAGATTAACAGCGTCTTTTCGTTCCTCAAAAGGATCGTTTGACCGTTCTACAGACCTTCCATGATCTTCCCAGCAGTGGTCATCCTGGAGAACGAAAGACCAAAGAACTGATCACCCGATACTTCCAGTGGCCTTATCTTTCTCGTGATGTAAAACGATATGTTGCTTCTTGTTTATTTTGTGTTCGTATGAAAGTTTCGCACACTAAGCCCACAGGTCTCTTACAACCTCTTTTGGTCCCCGAGAGGCCCTGGTCTCATGTTACAGTAGATTTTATTGTAGATCTACCACCTTCACAGGGTTTCTCTACCATCATGGTTACGGTAGATCGTTTAACGAAAATGGCCCATTTTATCCCTGTTTCTGGCCTTCCCACAGCGGCTCAGACCGCCTCTCTTTTTCTCCAGGGGATTTTTCGTCTTCACGGGGTACCTGAATCGATCGTGTCCCATAGGGGTGTACAATTCACTTCTAGGTTTTGGAAACACTTTTGTCAAGCATTAGGGATACAGATTGATCTCTCCACGGCACACTATCCACACACTAATGGGCAGAGAGGGTTAACCAGTCCCTAGAGACCTATCTTTGTTGTTTTACGACTTTTCTCCAAGATAACTGGGCTGATCTGTTGGGTACTGCAGAATTTTCATATAACGCTCGCCTTCACGACTCCACTCATTATTCACCGTTTTTTCTATTGTATGGGTATCATCCGTCCCCTCTACCCGATTTGCCCTCTGGTACACCTGTTCCTAGCATTACCGACTGGCTTCAGTCATTACAACGTTGTCGCTCCGCAGCGCCAGACAGCCTCCTGGCGGCCCAGGCTACGTACAAAGCCTAGGCTGACCATCACCGCTCTGCCTCCCCTGTCAATCACGTCGGGCAGAGGGTATGGCTTTCGACTCGCTTTTTACATCTTTCCTGTCCCACTCGCAAGCTCGGCCCTCGTTTCATTGATCCTTTTTGGTCACTGCTTTGGTTGGTCCGGTCACTGTACGTCTTCTTTTGCCTCGATGTTATCGATTTCATCCTGTGGTGCATGTGTCCATTTTGAAACCGGTCCACCCCAATCCCTTTCCGGGTCGCTCATTGCCGCCTCCTCCTCCGGTGTTGGTTGCCGGGTCCCTGAGTTTGAGGTGGCTCGCCTTCTGGACTCTCGTTGGCATCGGGGTGTCCTTCAGTATCTTGTTGAGTGGAGGGGTTACGGCCCTGAGGACCACTCCTGGGAACCTGCTAATGGGATCCATGCCCTTGCTCGAGTCCGCGAGTACCATTTCGCTCACCCAGGGTGCCCCGGTCCTTTGCGTGTCCGGAGGTCCCGCTTTCCGGGGTGGTTCTGTCAGGGCCGCTGGCCCGTTGGCACCTGGCGAGGCTGCCTCCCCGGGTACCCGGCATTTTCGCCCAGGTCCTGGTAAGGCAGTCTGCGCTGGCGTCCGGCGGTACCATGCGTACCAGGGCCTTACCTCGTGGTTCTCCGGGGTCCTGGGTAGATCAGGGGCTGGCTCATCCACGGGCGGCATTGCCGCCGCCAAGCGGCGGCCCCCACCGCAGCGCAAGGCTTCAGGCCTTGTCTAGGCCTCTGTAAGGTCCTGGAGGCCCTGACCCCCTGGTGCCTCCTTTCTGTACCACATCCTGCGTGCCCCCTGCAGGTTCCAGGACTTTGTCTTGAGACTCCACACATTCCTGGACTCTCTGATCTCTCCATTCTGGACATGGAGACTCACCTGCCCTTCATCTTTCCTAATCAGTCCAGCATATAAGGGAGTCCCACCCTTTTCCCTGCACTTCCACATTGCTGTTGCTGGTAGGGATGTGCGTTTCGGGTTTCGGAATTTCGGAATTTTCACGAAATTTCCCGATTCGTGTTTTCGGATGCGGCCGAATTTCCGAAAATTTTTAGATCCGAAAATGGCAGATCCGAAAAGTTTTCCGAGCCGAAACGAAATATTTTCGGAATTTTCGAATGGACTTGAAATGTGTCAAATCGAAATTTATTTTCGCTCTATTCATGATTTCGGTTCCATTCGTGATTTCGGTTCCATTTCGGTAATTCTGGACATCGTATATTTAACTATTACCGGTTATATCACTTGTTTTTTTTGTTTCCAATGATCCGATAATTCTGTCGATACGAAAATTCGTAAACGGGTCGGATCCGATTCGTCCGCGGGTCGCGCATGCGCGTGCGCGCGGATATCGTAACTTTATTGAGCCATTTTTGTAGACAATTGCCAAAAAATATAGAAATTCTTTAAAATTGCTGAAGGAAGAGACCGAGAGTCCCATTCGGACACCTCCTCATCTGCTTCCACCCCAGAGACACCCAGGAAGAAGCGGGCCAGTAACATGGCGTTTGAGGAGATGTTGGAGCTGGTCCGCATGTTCGATCTTAAAGATTATGACTGCTGAAAGGGCCCTTACGGCAGAAAGAAAAATTCAGGAAAGAATCGTATCCTTGACAAACTCCGAACCACCATCCTGGAGCTGTTTGGGAAGGACCAGACGAAGGACCAGCTCCGCAAACGCAGGTCCGACCTCAAGACGCACGAGCAGGAGCAGCTGAGGCATATCCGTCGCGTCATAGCCAAACGTAAGTGTCATGTTATATTGTAAAGCGCTGCGCAAACTGTTGGCGCTATATAAATCCTGTATAATAATAATAATGTGCTTGCATGTGCTAATGTGCACAGAAATACGTTGATTTATCTAGTCCTTTTTTCATGCAATGTGATTGTGTATAGCTTTGCGTTTTCACGACTCGTCATACATGGATTTTTGCCATAGCTCTTCTTTTCTGTGATTTTACGTATTCGTGAAAATTGTGACATTTGATGTATGTAGATGAAGTTACAATGCTGGATTTCTTTTGGCACTGTGTGTATAGTCTGTAGTGTGCTGGGGGGGGGTTGTTGTGATTGAGTGATGCATACGAGAAGACCCGCAGCTTGCCCAATATTGGCTCCCACCTGCGCATCAACAAAAATCTCTGCGTCTCTGCTAAGTGGTAGGATGGGACATGTAGTTCTTCTGAAAGTGCATCCAAACAGAGCCGCGTTCAATACGTCCTCAGCAGCTGCTGAATTGTTGCAGCGCAGCAATTCAGTTTGCTGCAGCAGTGTCATTGAACGCTTTAGATGCAAATTTCAAAACAAATGGCCGATTTCTCTTGTTTCTGCAATATCCGCAGTTTTATTAGCAGAAACTGAAAGTGAAACTGAGGCTGAGGCCATCTATAAAATAACTAAAAGCAGTCACACAATGCGTTTTGTACGCACACAACACAAATAATAGTTTTTATTGAATAAACGTAATGTTTACTTCTGAAAAAAATATATAATTGAACAGTAATATATGTCTATGTGCAGAGGAAATAAATAAATATTTTGTGACTTTAGAACTATGAGATGGGAGTAGTGGTGAGTCAAGCTGGTAGTGCTAGTGGGTAGTAGAGGGGTGTCGCAATACTTTCGGCAATATATTGTATAGATATACCATTTTTTCCAGTCTGCATTATTTACGTGTTATTTTTTGCATTTGGCAGAAGACAGGAAGAAGGCAGCAGCATCTGCCCCGGCATGCACCAGTGCCCCAGTGGAGGCCACCAGCGCTGGTATATACTGGGCGACCACCAGCGCTGGTATATACTGTTTTATTTTGCAACGACTTTTAATTAAATTTTTTTTATGTATAGCACAAGAGGAGCAGGAGGAGGGCCATGATGGAGAGAGGGAGCCGGAGCAGGAGGAGGCCGCCAGTCCAGGTTTTTTTTTTTTTTACTGTTGTATTTTGCATCGACTTTTGTTCAAAAATAAATCAGTTTTGTTGTTTACCGTATTTTTTATTTCTTTAATTTCTTAGATATAGCACCGGATATGCTGACGGTGGTGGTGGAGGAGGAGCAGGAGGAGGAGCAGGAGGAGGCCGCCAGCTCTGGTATATACTACTGTTATATTTTTTCAAGACTTTCAGTCAAAAATAGAAACCTGCTTTACTTACTGTATTTTCCTTCTTTCATTTATTGGATATATAGAAGGAGAAGCCAGACCGGACACGTCCAGTGTCCGGATAATCAATCGGGAGGCGATTGGCGAGCTAAGGCTGGTTGTTTCAACAATTGATGCCATCCAGGAACTTCTGCAAGAATTGCGGGAGCACATAGTCAATGCCACGGACATCCTGGAGCGGCAGTGAGACAGACCAGTGGCAGCCTCCTCCCGAAATCTGCAAGTTCACTCAAGACGAGGCCGGACCGGACACGAGCAAGGATTGTCTGAACACGAGTCTCTTCAGGAAAGGCAAACTTTATTGTGATATCACGGATGTGCCTCAGCTGCTCCTGCTCGCGTGCTTTGAGGTCGGACCAGCATTTTCGGATCTGGTCCTTCGTCCGGTCTTTCCCAAACAGCTCCAGGATGGTGGTGCGTAGCTTGTCAACGATACGATCCTTTCTAGAATTATTCTTCCTGCCGTAAGGGCCCTTACGGCAGTCATAATCTTTGTAATCAAAGATGCGGACCAGCTCCAACATCTCCTCAAATGCCAGTAATTCTCAAGTGAACCAATATTCTGAACAAGATGTTCGCCTGGCTTACAATGGCGGCCATCTTCCAGTCTATGTTTTTTTGTGTTGTTTGTGCCCCTGTTGGGCAGTTTGCCATCATTGGCATGTTCCCTTCCCTTCCCCATGTTGTAAATAAATTTTCTATTTTTTCTATATTTTCCTGTTTGTGTGCGTTGCTTTTCCTTACTTAATAAGTTAATATGTATTGCTTGGTTTCCACACTGTTAAAATTATATGTACATAAATTTATTGACATTTCTATGGACCCTTTGTCATAAATTTGTCAACATATTTGTGGCCATGAATGTGACTGTGCACATTCTACACTTCCTGCCTGGCCAAAAAATGTCACACACTAACACAACCTTGTTGTACTGCCTTGAGATTTGATTACCGACGTGGCATGATTTTGTTAAGCTTAGGCGATGTCACAACAACACAGATTTTTGTCCACAGGCACATTCATTGTATAACCAAGAATTTATCAAAAAATATTGATGGCAGCACTGCGTGACGTCTTCTCCGACACAACCCAAAGATCCTCAGTGCGGCTCAGGTCTAGTTTATTTGTCCCTGTTTGCAGCTTCACGTAACACCTCCTCCAGGGGTCAAGTCCTGGGAAAAAAAGTGAGGGAACTCACCCACGAATTCCACAACCCCTATTACCTGAAGAAAAAATATATATAATCACGAGTATAGCCTGACGAGCCGGTGATACCATTTTTATTGGGTTAACTTTACATTTAAAAGACAAGCTTTCAAGAGTGTAAACTGGAAACTATAATGATCAGTGAAAGGTATCACTACGTACAGGTATACTCGCGATTTTGGCAACTGGACTAACGCGTTTATATATAATCTATATATATATCCAGGCACAGACCCCCCAGAATTATATACACAGCACTGGACCCCCAGAATAATATACACGGCACTGGTTATATGGATATATTTTCCCAGTTCACATGGATATAATTGCCCCAGCTCTCATGGATAATGCCCCAGGTCTCATGGATAATGCCCCCAGGTCTCATGGATAATGCCCCAGGTCTCATGGATATATGCCCCAGCTCTCATGGATATTGCCCCAGCTCTCATGGATATTGCCCCCAGGTCTCATGGATAATGCCCCCAGGTCTCATGGATAATGCCCCAGGTCTCATGGATATTGCCCCCAGGTCTCATGGATAATGCCCCCAGATCTCATGGATAATGCCCCCAGGTCTCATGGATATTGCCCCCAGGTCTCATGGATAATGCCCCAGGTCTCATGGATATTGCCCCCAGGTCTCATGGATAATGCCCCAGGTCTCATGGATAATGCCCCACGTCTCATGGATATATGCCCCAGGTCTCATGGATAATGCCCCAGCCAGGTCTCATGGATAATGCCCCAGGTCTCATGGATATATGCCCCAGCTCTCATGGATATATGCCCCAGCTCTCATGGATATTGCCCCCAGGTCTCATGGATAATGCCCCCAGGTCTCATGGATATTGCCCCCAGGTCTCATGGATAATGCCCCAGGTCTCATGGATATTGCCCCGGTCTCATGGATAATGCCCCAGGTCTCATGGATATTGCCCCCAGGTCTCATGGATAATGCCCCAGGTCTCATGGATATTGCCCCCAGGTCTCATGGATAATGCTCCAGGTCTCATGGATAATGCCCCAGGTCTCATGGATATATGCCCCAGCTCTCATGGATAATGCCCCAGCTCTCATGGATAATGCCCCAGCTCTCATGGATAATGCCCCAGGTCTCATGGATATATGCCCCAGGTCTCATGGATAATGCCCCAGGTCTCATGGATATATGCCCCAGCTCTCATGGATAATGCCCCAGGTCTCATGGATAATGCCCCAGCTCTCATGGATAATGCCCCAGGTCTCATGGATAGTGCCCCCAGCTCACCTCTCTGCGACCGGCGGCCACGTGCTTCCTGTTAGAACGGCCGCTGACAGGAAGTGCAGCCGCTCGCCTGGGATCGATGAAACAGTCAGGCGAGCGGCTCCACTTCCTGTCAGCGGGCCATTCTAACAGGAAGCACGCAGCCGCCGGCAATGTGCGGCGGCCGCCTGCTCCAGCCTTTCGGGCTCGGGCCACAGCAGGAACGCTGCGTTCCCGCAGCGTTCTCGCTGTGGGAGAAGTGCGGGAACGCCGTTCCCGCGCGTTCCTGCTCGACTCGAGCCCTGACCTCCTCCCAGCTATGAGCTCACTCTCTCCCACCGCTGCCCGCTAAGGCGCTGCCCGCCAACATGGTCACATCTTTGCAGGAAGACAACAGCGTGGGGGAACGGCAGCTGCCGACAGTCCCAAGACCTCGTCACAATGACGTCAGTTCTGGAGTTAACCCCTAACTGCGACCAATGGTGGAGATAGGGGGTTCATTGGAACCCCCTATCTCCCGATCCGCGGCAGCTATCGGTTGGTTAATGTTTGGTATCTTTGGATCGAACAGAGCATGGCCTTTCCAACAATACCAAACATGACAATGTTAAAAAAAAAAATTTTTATATATTTTAATTTTTTATAAACAGGTTTTTTGTTTTGTTAATGCAGCAATATTGTTCCCATTTCAATTATAATGTGAACAATGATGCTGCACTAAGGATTTTTGTATGGGGTGCGTTTGTTAAAAATAGTGTAATTTTCACCCAAAAAAATATAACAAGTCCCCTTTTCAATTTTTTTTAACAAACGCAACTCATAAAATATAACCGCACAAACACTCGCATGTTAAAATGTGAAAAAAATACTTTACACCTTGTAAAACAAACATTGAAAATTCTAATTTTATTGCATTTTTTGTTATAATATACAGACAGGACATGATGCATACATATGATAATGATATATTATGAATCATCTGCCGAGTCTGCCGGAAAGAACGATATAGTCTGGGTCATATTATAAAATAAGGCTTCAAAAAAACACGTTTAAATAAGAGGAGCGAAACTGTTAAAAATTAGCTCAGCAGCAGACCGCAGCGCCGCACACAGGCGTGAAGGGAAGCCGTGAAATGCCTCAGCAGCGAAAGGGTTAAATTTTTTTTGTCTGTTTTAAATCATTTTATTTTTTTTATTTTTTCCGTTTCAGATCATTTTGATCAACTATTTTTCCATTTTAAAACCTTTTTGTTCTGGTTTTTATTTTTAAAGTCAGACCATTCAGGTCAGTTTAGCGTTTTTTAAATCGTTTTGTTCATTTTTTTTTGTTCCTTGGCTTTCATACCATTTTTTAATGTGATTAAATAAAGTTGTGAAATGTATATTCATAAGAAAAAAAGGATCTTTATTTAATAAAAAAAACCACGATAGAATCGCCAGGATTATCGTATCGACAGAATGAATTATCGGATCCAAAAAACAAACCAAAAATTTATTATAAAAAAATATATAGAGTATAAAAAAGTAAACCATAGTAGTTTACATCAAAACGAATAGAGTTAGACAGCTTTGAAACGAGGAGAACAGACGTTCCGAAAAAACGAAAATTTACGAAATCACGAAAAGTCGATACAAAAAACGAGCAAAGTGACACGAAAATACGAAAAATGGTCGAGGAGAACAGACGGTCCGAAAAACGAAAAGTCCCGAAATCACAAAAAGTCGATACAAAAAACGAGCAAAGTGACACGAAAATACGAAAAATGGTCGATATTCCGAAAAAAAAATGTACACGAAAAACGAGTCGAGCCGAACCGAATCGAAACAGAAATCGGTCGAAACGAGCCGAATCGAAAGGTTTGAAAATCTGAAATATCGAATCGAACCGAAAAAAAAATCGGTGCACAAGCCTAGTTGCTGGCTGTGAACCTGGTTACCAAAGCTCCCTGAAACCTTCTGGACAAACCACCTGATTCCTCAACCAAAGACTCCTAGGACCCTCTGTTGTTATCTGGACTTTCATTTGCTTCATCACACCGGTACCCCCCATCCTGCTCCCCTTCTGCCCCCATCTAGACTCCCCGTGTACCAGACCCATTTCTGAACTTTGACCACTCTTTTGTATGAACCTTGCCTGATTATACGTCCTCGTGTTTATTCTGTAATAAACACCCTTTTGTCACCTTGAACCTGCCTCTATCACTGCATCCTGGGCTCACGACCCCACCCTGCTACACCGAGCACAGTCTGAACCCTGACAAAATGTGGAAGTCCAAACCCTGTGAGCCCGCAGTGATTTTAGCCTATGTAAAAGGACTGAAAGAGGCTAACCAAAATATCCAACAGCATCTTGATTCACTGTTGGAGTACCTGCAGCAGACCTTAAATGGCGCGTTGACTAAGGAGTGCATTCCAATTCCAAAAGGTGCTCGAGGACCCCTGACCGAGGAAAAAAAAGTAAGAAGAAGAGCGCAAGACTTGTGGTTTTTATTGTGGGGATCGCTTGCATAAAATATCTGCCTGCCCACTGCGCCCACCAAAGCCGGAGACAAAAGATTGTGCCAAGCCTGTTTGTGTCAAGCCTGTTTCTATGAGGCCTTCTCAGACCAAGCCTGCACCCATGAAGACCACAAAGTTCTTGGGGAAACCCATACCAACCCAACAAAAAACGATGGTGCCTGCCCTGCAGAAACTAGCTTCATCGACGGTCAGGAATAAAAACCCCATATCCAAACCTGCTCCCCGGAGAATTCCGTTGATCAAGACACCTCAGCAAAAAGTGTTCCTACTCCCAGGACATCAGTGCCCAAAATGCCCAGAAGAAGGGTATCGCTGGAGCCCACCTCTGAGGAAGAATCAGAGACCTCTATGGAGTACACCGAGCCTGAAGTGCCTGTGGAGCAAGAATACATGGAACGAGGCCATGCGGTGCCAATGGAGACAGAAACTGTCATGCTTTCCTGAGGGAGACCTATCACTCCCATCCAGCAGATTAAGACTAGTGTTTGTAACCATCTTGAAACCAGCTCTCTGCCTTTAAGTTGTGTATATGCCTCAAACGGGACAATTGTTCACAGGGAGGATCTGGAGACATTCGAGACAGCCCTGAAAATCCGGGAAGCTCTACATCACCCCACAGAATCAATGTTGGTATTGACTACTACTTCCAGCCCAGCCAACACTCTCTGCCACCTTCACCAGGCCCTGCTGGAAAGATTCACCGTGCCGCGTTTCCCAAACGCCATTTGGCGAAGGAATACAACCCCTTCAGCAACTCCTCCAGTCCACAGTACAGGAAGACCGCCTATACAGGCACCTTCATCTATGCTTCACCCTCAGTTCCTGATCTGCCTAAAGAACCAAAGCCTTGCCGGGTCCCCATGGTCAAGTCTCGCCAGACCTCAGTGTCCAAGGTTGCTGCCCTGCAGCTCGAGCAACCCTCCGTCCGGGTCTGCTGCCCTGCAGCTCAAGCAACCCTCCGGGTCTGCTGCCCTGCAGCTTGAGCAACCCTCTGGGCCAGCTGCCCTGCAGCTCAAGCAACCCTCCGGGCCAGCTGCCCCGCAGCCCGAGCAACCCTCCGGGCCAGCTGCCCCGCAGCCCGAGCAACCCTTCGAGCTCGCTGCCCTGCATCCCGCAGGATCTCCCAAGCTCGCTGCCCTGCATCCTGCAGGATCTCCCGAGGTCGCTGCCCTGCATCCCGCAGGATCTCCAGAGGTCGCTGCCCTGCATCCCGCAGGATCTCCAGAGGTCGCTGCCCTGCATCCCGCAGGATCTCCAGAGGTCGCTGCCCTGCATCCCGCAGGATCTCCAGAGGTCGCTGCCCTGCATCCCGCAGGATCTCCAGAGGTCCCTACCCTGCATCCCGCAGGATCTCCCGAGGTCGCTGCCCTGCATCCCGCAGGATCTCCCGAGGTCACTGCCCTGCATCCCGCAGGATCTCCCGAGGTCACTGCCCTGCATCCCGCAGGATCTCCCGAGGTCGCTGCCCTGCAACCCGCAGGATCTCCCGAGGTCGCTGCCCTGCATTCAGGAAGATCTCCAGAATCCGCTGCCCTGCATCCCGCAGGAGCTCCTGAGCTGTCACTGCCACGGGGCCACCGTTGCTGCCGCCGTAAGGCCAAGCCACTCACTGCTCAGCAAGAGCCGTGCAGTACCCAGGTTGCTCAAGAGCCGTGCAGTACCCAGGTCGCTGCCATTGAGCCGCGCAGTACCCAGGTCACTGCCGTTGAGCCGTGCAGTACCCAGGTCGCTGCCATTGAGCCGTGCAGTACCCAGGTCGCTGCCGTTGAGCTGCGCAGTACCCAGGTCGCTGCCGTTGAGCTGTGCAGTACCGAGGTTGTTGCCGAGGTTGCTGCCATGCCATGCTGTGCCGAGGACCTCGCCGAGGTTTCTGCCACGCCATGCTGTGCTGAGGTCCTCGCCGAGGTTGCTGCCACGCCATGCTGTGCCGAGGTCCTCGCCGAGGTTGCTGCCACGCCATGTAGTGCTGAGGTCACCGCCGTTGAGCCGCGCAGTGCCGAGGTCCATTCCTCGCAGAGCAGTGCCAAGGTCCTCTCCAAGGGCGCTGCCCCATCGGTCCTCTCCAAGGGCGCTGCCCCACCGGTCCTCTCCAAGGGCGCTGCCCCACCGGTCCTCTCCAAGGGCACTGCCCCACCGGTCCTCTCCAAGGGCACTACCCCACCGGTCCTCTCCAAGGGCGCTGCCCCACCAGTCCTCTCCAAGGGCGCTGCCCCACCGGTCCTCTCCAAGGGCGCTGCCCCACCGTCCTCTCCAAGGGCGCTGCCCCACCGGTCCTCTCCAAGGGCACTGCCCCACCAGTCCTCTCCAAGGGCGCTGCCCCACCGGTCCTCTCCAAGGGCGCTGCCCCACCAGTCCTCTCCAAGGGCGCTGCCCCACCGGTCCTCTCCAAGGGCGCTGCCCCACTGGTCTTCTCCAAGGGCGCTGCCCCACCGGTCCTCACCAAGGGCGCTGCCCCACCGGTCCTCACCAAGGGTGCTGCCCCACCGGTTCTCACCAAGGACGCTGTCCCACCGGTCTTCTCCAAGGGCGCTGCCCCACCGGTCTTCTCCAAGGGCGCTGCCCCACCAGTCTTCTCCAAGGGTGCTGCCCCACCGGTCCTCACCAAGGGCGCTGCCCCACCGGTCATCACCGAGATTGCTATCATGTCGAATCTCACTAAGGGCGCTGCCCCACTGGTCCTCACCAAGGGCGCTGCCCCACCGGTCATCGCCGAGATCGCTACCATGTCGAGCCTCACCAACGGCGCTGCCTCATCGGTCACCTCCAAGACCGCAGTCTGAAACTCGCAGAGCCATGCCACAGCTACCGTCCTGGGGGATCCCATCCCCAAGTCTACAGGCCCTGCCAGTCCAGAGTCAACGGAGACCCACAATATTACTCTCATAATGGGTACACTGGCAAGCTTTGTTAACCAGATCGCCACTCTATTGCGACATGTGACAGACATCCAGGAGAACCAACTGACGCTGCAGGCCCTGGTTTTGGACACCCGTGCTCCTACAGTATCCAGGCAGTCGGGTGATCCGCCTGTGCCAAGTTCTTTGACGATTGCCACTGGTGATGACCCTGTCCTCGCCCTGGGCCGTCCGGAGTCCGGCCCTTAGGGGGGCTCTGTAAGGTCCTGGAGGCCCTGACCCCCTGGCGCCTCCTTTCTGTACCACATCCTGCGTGCCCCCTGCAGGTTCCAGGACTTTGTCTTGAGACTCCACACATTCCTGGACTCTCTGATCTCTCCATTCTGGACATGGAGACTCACCTGCCCTTCATCTTTCCTAATCAGTCCAGCATATAAGGGAGTCCCACCCTTTTCCCTGCACTTCCACATTGCTGTTGCTGGCTGTGAACCTGTTTACCAAAGCTCCCTGAAACCTTCTGGACAAACCACCTGATTCCTCAACCAAAGACTCCTAGGACCCTCTGTTGTTATCTGGACTTTCATTTGCTTCATCACACCGGTACCCCCCCATCCTGCTCCCCTGCTGCCCCATCTAGACTCCCCGTGTACCAGACCCATTTCTGAACTTTGACCACTCTTTTGTATGAACCTTGCCTGATTATACGTCCTCGTGTTTATTCTGTAATAAACACCCTTTTGTCACCTTGAACCTGCCTCTATCACTGCATCCTGGGCTCACAACCCCACCCTGCTACACCGAGCACAGTCTGAACCCTGACAGCCTCTGACAGGGTGCACGCACGTGGTCGGGCTCCAACAAAATGGCGCCCGGGGCGTGGAGCACATTAATGACATCACAGAGTCTCAATTGGGCCAAAGAAAGATACAGGGTTTAAAAGGCCAGAATGCCATTACAGCCTCGCTCCAGTATTGAGATAGTTCTCCCTCTCCTAGCTCTGAGCTCAAAGTATTTGTTCTGTATTGACCCAAATTAGTGACCACAGTCTCAAATCCCAGCCTGTTCCCCTCTTTCTCCGTGCCTTACTATGACGTCCCTAGAGTAGTTCACCATCTTCTGAAGGGCAACCTGACACTGAATTAGATGTTTTGACAGCTGAGGTGGACTGTAAACCACTACAAGCCTGGCTGGCAGAGGACTCAGAGGATGAGGATGGCCTGGTTAGCCAATCCTGCAAACCCTCTGTATGTTGCTGCTGCTTAAGACGGCCAGCACCAGTTAGATACAAGGACAGGCATGCCCCTGCAGAGGATGCACCACGTCCACGACGACCAGGGGCACAGCCTTCCGACACAGAGGCTGCTTGCCCTCTTATCTGTGTCTGGGAGCATCTGCCTGTCCTTTTTGGTCTTTCTGACATGGTGAGTGATATATAGATTAAAGATATACAGATTTTGCAGAACAATGCTATACATCAGTGATACAGCCTGGCTGATAGCTGGCAACATCCAGATTCTACTCTGAATCGATAAACAGATGAACTCTGATTAAACTGTGTTATTGTATGGTATCTAGAATTAGATTAAAGATATACAGATTTTGCAGAACAATGCTATACGTCAGTGATACAGCCTGATAGCCTGGCAGCAGCTGGCAGTGCCAACACACCGATTCCAATTCCCAGATATCTGCTAGAAGTATGAGGGACCCCTGATAGCTGGCAGTTAGACACAGATTACAATTCCCAGATATCTGCTAGACGTCTGTGAGACCCCAATAGCTGGCAGTGAGAAGACACAGATTACAATTCCCAAATAATTATCTGATAGAAGAAAGTGAGACCCCAATAGCTGGCAGTGAGAAGACACAAATTACAATTCCGAGATAATTATCTGCTAGGAGAAAGTGAGACCCCAATAGCTGGCAGTGAGAAGACACAGATTACAATTCCGAGATTATTATCTGCTAGGAGAAAGTGAGACCCCAATAGCTGGCAGTGAGAAGACACAAATTACAATTCACAGAAATCTGCTAGACGTCTGTGAGACACACTGAGAGAACAAACTCCTCTCACTCCTGCAAAAAAACACGTGCTGGGGCTGCAGGGAAGCCTTATATAGTGTGCTGCAGGACTTAGCTCTGTGAGCCCATGATTGGGCAAAATTTGCCCAATCATGACTCTGAGCCCTGATTGGCATAGTCTTGCACCTGACCTGTGGTCAGGTGCAAGGCTGTAGCCAATTACAAGCTTCAGGCCAGTGGAAAAGTGCATTGTGGGCGAACACGCGGAAATTTTCGATGTTCGCCGAACGGGCAATGTTCGATTCGACCCACCAGCCCATCCCTAGTCTATAACCAGCTCACCAGTTTTCTTGCTGCTAACTCTCTACTTGATCCACACCAGTCCGGCTTTCACTACCAACAATCTACTGAGACTGCTCTGACCAAGGTGACTAATGATTCAGCTGCCGCTGAAACCAAAGGTCACTTCTCCCTTCTTATTCTTCTTGACCTTTCGCTGCATTCAACACTGGTGATCACCCTCTCCTTCTCACGCTGTGTCAACTTGGCCTCAGTGACATCACTCTCTCCTGGTCCTCTTCCGGTCTCTCTTTTTCACTCCTTCAGTGTCTCCTTCCCTGGTATCTCTTCACTAGGGATGATTGAACACCCCCGTGTTCGGTTCGCATTCGAACTCGAACAATTTCAAAAGTTCGAGTTCGAACTCGAACCGAACTCAATGCAAGTCAATGGGACTCAAAATTTCGATTTTTAGAGTGCCCTCCAAGAGAGCATATATGCAAGATATTTGCCATAAAAGGTGTATGGGGGTCCTGGTAGTGCCCTGGGGGACAGGAAACAAAGACAAAAAGTTTAAAAAAAAGTTTTTAAAGGAACAGTGAGTTTTCCATAAAATAAGGGTTAAAAATAAAAACGAGGTCGGCCCCAGTCCGCAGATACGGCGGCCGGTGTCCTCAATTGGTCTGCGGTGCACCTGTTACCGCCGGCCGCCCAGAGTGAGGTACGGAGTGGAACTCTCCCGCTTAGCTGCACTGCACCGCGCGGCGCTCCCCCTCGACATCGGGAGGCGCGCGCAACCAACACCAGTGCAGCGGCTGGCTGTGGCCTTCATTTGCGGCCTACACGTAATTTATGAAACGACGACTTTTCCCCATCCCCACCTACAGTAGATACATGGAGGGGTGTTGTTTGGCGGCTGGGACAGTCGTGGTCGGGTTCCCTGCCGGCGGACACTCATCCACCCAGTGTGCACCGGCAAGTGATCACATGGCTATGTAGCTTGTGCGGCCAGCGCTGAATCTTTTTTAATCCTACGGCTTGTAAGGGGTACCCGAGGGAAAATTGAATCTACAGGTGGGGGAATTTACTCTGTATCCCAGATGGCACCTCCCAAGGCACAGCGCACGCTGGATCCCCCGAAATCGGCTCGGAAAGACCGCAGTAAAGAGGCCCAAGACGGCGGATCCCCGCAGCATGCGCTGGTTCATGACCCAGATATGTCGCCCCTAGCGCCACCAGGACTTCCTGAATCGTTGCCACCCTCAGAGAGCAGGCTACATGCCATGTTGCAGGAACTGCGCTCCACCATACAAGCAGACATCAAAGGAGCGCTGCAGGAACTGAGCCGGGACGTTCTGGATTTGGGTGAGCGAACCGACGCGCTGGAGACCAAGGCGGATGACTTATGTTTAGCCCACAATGATCTGGTAGACCGACATCAGGCTTTGCAAGCGGCCCATGACTCCCTGGCATTGAAAATGGCGGACATAGAAGATCGCTCACGGCGTAATAATATTAGAATCAGGGGCATCGCAGAAGCGGTCACACTAGCGGACTTACATCCATTCCTTCTGGAATTGTTCCAAACCTTGCTGCCTGAGGCTACACCACAAGACCTATTACTGGATCGAGCACATCGTCTCCCACGAGCGAAAAACCTGCCTACATCGGTGGCCCGTGATGTTATTATTCGGGTGCATTTTTTTCATATCAAGGAGGCTCTAATGTCGGCATCACGGAAGTCCATGCCTTTATCTGGCCCTTATGCCGATATTTCATTCTTCGCTGACTTGTCGGCTTCGACCATGTCCAAACGACGTGAGTTTTCGTCCCTCACCAAGCTTCTCCGTAATCACAAGTTGGCGTACAGATGGGGGTTTCCTACGAAGCTCTTAATATGGAAGGATGGCACTCTGCATGTTGTTCCCGATGTCACCACTGGATTACAATTCTTGAAAGATTGGAATATTCTGGCTGACTTCTCACCTCCGCGCGAACCGTCTTCGTCACCGATCAAAGTCTCCCCAGAATAGCACAGAGTCCTGCCTAAATGATGAGTGTCTTTTTCCCTGTGTCGCTCTTAAAGATGTCCGGATTTCTGGACTGTTACCCCCATGGAGGGAGTGGTTCCTCTTCCTGATCGCCTCGGGACCCTTTGTTTATTGATTCGGCGCTGGGTTCCTGCGTGGAGCTCTGTGTAGCGAGCGTCCCCTCGTCCCCCGATTGAGTCTCCTTAGCTGATATTTTTTCCTTTTTTTGCTTTCTTTCTTGCCACTTGGAATGACTCACTTTTGCTGTATTTTTATGATGCAGCGCTGTTTGTTTTGTGTCTTTTTCCTTTTTAGTCTTTTAATTTTTTTTTATTATTCCTTCATTTTGTTTATTGCTATGCTCTCACGGTCCTGGCCTTCATGCTTCCCATGCCTCCTCTCTGTCATTTCTAACTCTACCATGCATATTATATCGTTGTGGTTAATTAATCATGAGTAAACCTCAAATCCGAATTTTCTCAATGAATGTTAGGGGGCTGAATGTTCCATTTAAAAGACATGCTCTGTTTCGTGACTTACATAAACATAAACCGGCGATAGTCTGCGTGCAGGAGATGCATTTTAGTGCTTTGCGCACCCCACACCTACAATCCGCTATGTACCCGGTTTCTTTTCATTCTACTGCCCAGACGAAGTCCAGGGGTGTCTCGGTTCTTTTTCATAGGGACTGGGTCTTTAAATGCTCGAACCAATATGCAGATCCATTGGGCCGGCTCTTGATTTTGGTGGGCACTATGAATGAACTCCCTATAACCGTTGCTAATTTATATTTGCCTAATGTCAACCCGGTATGTTTTCTTAAAAAAGCTTATAGTAAGATTAAGACTATGACGGAGGGATCCCTTTTCATGTGTGGAGATTTCAACTGTGTGCCTGACACGGCTATGGATACACGGCTGGGCCAGATCCGAGCGCAGCCTCATAAACAGACTCCCTCTAGCCGCCAACTCAATGACTTCTTACGCTCCTCTGACTTATATGATGCATGGCGAATTCTCAACCCCTCGACCAGGGATTTTACCTTTTTTTCACCAGTTCACTCATCTTATAGTCGCATTGCCTTATGTTTGATACATGGCTCTACAGTCCCTCACCTCCTAGCCGCCCGTATCAGTTCTATAACATGGTCTGACCATGCTCCTATATCGATGGATTTTGAGGCCGACTACCCGGCTAGGGGGATGGGGTCCTGGCGACTGAATGACTCACTTATCGTGAGTGGCGCTGATGTCTCTGATACGTCAACGGTGTTACGGGAATATTTTGATTTAAATGTGACGGACGAGGTAGCCATTTCGTTGGCTTGGTTGGCGCATAAAGCAGTGGTGAGGGGCCATTTGATTCAGAGAGGGGCTGCACGGAAAAAGGCATTCAGTGCCCAGATGATCTCATTACAGCGACAAATATCTGACTTGAATCCCAACATAAAACAAACCCCACACCTGACCTCTTGTCTCAATTAACGACCCTTCGACGGGATTTAATTCACCTGACGTTACAATCCTCCGAACGGGCCATAGGACGCTTAAATCTCACTCAATATACCCAAGGCAACAAAGCTGGCCGGTTATTACCATCTAAGTTAAAATCTAAAAGACTTCAGACCAAAATTTCTTACCTATTAGATAAGGGAGGAGATAGGATTCACAACCCGCTTAAAATTTCGGAGGAATTTGCTGATTTCTATGCCTCGTTATATAATTTAAAATCGGATCCTACGACCCATGATCCAGACCCAGATGAGATAACTCGTTTTCTCCAGGATGCAGACCTCCCCTCACTGTCCCACTCACAAGCGGCAGAGCTGCTGGTCCCGTTCACGGAGGAGGAGGTGCATAAGGCCGTTAAGGCTCTCCCAAAGAATAAAGCCCCTGGGCCAGATGGTTTCTCTAATTTATATTATCAAACTTTCGCAGATATTCTAATACCGACCCTCACGAGCTTGTTTAATCACATCAAAACCACAGGTGTAATACCCCCAGAAATGCTCCAAGCTACTATCATAACATTACCTAAACCTGGCAAACCCCCGACGAGCTGTGCGAATTTCCGCCCTATCTCTCTATTAAATGTGGATGCTAAACTGTACGCCAAGCTGCTGGCGTCTAGAATGGCTCCTCTGCTTCCCCTCCTGATTTCAGCGGAACAGACCAGATTTGTACCTGGTAGACAAACATGTGACAATACCCGACGATTTTATAATATAATTGACATTGCATATAGAACCAATACAACTGGGCTCCTACTGGCACTGGATGCCGAGAAGGCATTTGACCGCCTGCATTGGGGCTATATGCGTAAGGCACTGGAATCTTTTGGCTTCCCTGCACTGTTTATTAATAGCATCATGAGCCTATATTCCCTTCCCTTTCAGCAAAAGTCCTGGCATCAGGGTTTCTTTCCTCGTCATTCTCCATTACCAATGGAACCAGGCAGGGGTGCCCCCTCTCCCCTCTAATCTTTGTTTTGGCATTGGAGCCTTTGGCCTCGCGGATTAGGCGAGACCCTTCCATCTCTGGCATCTCCACCCCAGATGGAGTCCATAAGTTAGCTATGTTTGCTGATGATATTTAGATTTTTCTTACCTCCCCTGAAACCTCTCTGCCTTCTCTAATGCGCCAACTTACCTCCTATGGCCTAGTCTCCTACTATAAAAACAATGTGAACAAGACGCAGGCATTACCCTTACATGTTGATGATTTTTCGCTGTCCACCTTACGTGGCCTGTACCCATTTGACTGGAGAACGACCTCTTTGAAATATTTAGGCATCTCTCTCACCAAATCCAGGGGCTCTATACTTAAGCTCAATTATAACCCCCTAATGACATCTATCTCCTCCCAACTGACCTCCTGGCAAGGCCTGGAGGTCTCTTGGATGGGACGCATGGCGGCTTTGAAAATGTGTATTCTACCCCAGATTCTTTATTTTTTTAGGAATATTCCAGTTTTCATCCCGGGCCATATGTTGCTTCGCATACAAAAAATGCTACAAGCACACATATGGAAGGGGAGGCCTCCGCGCATTTCAGCCTCCACCATTACTGCGACTAGACGCAGGGGGGGGCCTAGGCTTTATAAATATTACAGCATACTATAGGTTGGCTTTATTGGCTCAGTTACTGTCCTCTATGTCCCAGCGTGAATCCCCCTTATGGCTACGGATGGAGAATGCTTATATCGCCCCCTTTCGTGTTCACGATCTGATGTGGTTTGCGACGCTCCCACGCCGCACATTAGAAGGTATCTTACCATCAACTTCCCTTTCCCTTATGTCTTGGCGCCTATGGGGTAGACAACTTTTACGACCCTTCCCACTGCTCAGTTTAGCTCCATTGCGCTTTCTCTGTCGCACTGTCCAGGACCTGCACCTTGACCGCTGGTTCCAATTAGGTCTTACACATATTAATCAGCTTTTTACGGCCTCCTCAATCAAACCCTTCCCGGACCTAATGCGTGAGTTTGCCCTTCCCTCCAGCGACTGTTTCACGTACCTTAGAGTAAAACATGCACTGACTCAACGGGGTATTTCCTCCTTTGCGGCGACAGATATTACGGCTTTCCACAGACTGCTTGGCTAAAACAGTTATGAAAAAACCTTTGTCTTTATGTTATGACAGTATGTTGAATGTGAACCCTAATAAGAAACTGCCTTATATGATCAGATGGGACAAAGATTTGTCGTTCGATTCTTCTAAGGAGGACTGGTTCTATGCCACTGAAACGGTATATAAATACACTAGGAGTACTAATTTACGGGAATCGCACTTCAAACTTTTATATAGATGGTATCTGACCCCGAATCGTTTAGCTTATATACCCGGCGATTCCGGTATGTGTTGGCGCTGTGGCATCAGTGTCGGATCTCTTCTTCACACATTTTGGTACTGTCCGCTCCTTACTACCTTCTGGGGTAAAGTTGGTAGACTGATATCTCACTGTACCGGCTTGTCTATGCCCCGTGCCCTAAACAATACTTATTGCATATGCTTCCGATTACTATACAACACCGACATAGGGGCATCATATCGATTATACTTAGCGTAGCTAAGTCTACTATAGCACGTCATTGGCTTTCTCAAGTCAGCCCCTCTATGAGAGAAGTCATGTTATCACTGGAGAATGTTTATCAGTATGAGGGAATGTACCACAGGGCTGCTAACTCACTAAGCTTGTTTCAAGGTATATGGGAGGGTTGGGAATTATTTGTAGCCTCTGGGGACTTGATATACCTGATGGAGAGATGACATATGTATTGCCGTTCTAGGACCTGTCTGAGCATCCTTTTCCTCTTTTTTTTTTTTTCTTTCTTCCTTTTTCTCTCTTCTTTTGTTTTTTCCTTTTCTTTACTTTTTAGTAAATTCTTACCTGTGTGGTTTTTTTATGCTTTAAAAATGTTGCAAATTTTACTGTTTTAAGGTTAGCATGAAAAATTTGGTTCAACCGACTGCTTACATGGTAAATCTGATGTTGAGGATAGACTCGTTAATTGTAGGATCCTGCGTGATCCCCTCTCTTTTTTTTTTCATTTATGATTTATTGCTGGTATTTGTTGAAGTACGTTTGAACCTTAATAAAAAACTTTATATGGAAAAAAAAAAAACGAAATATTCCTTCAAATATCGTGCCTAGGAGGTCCCCATAACCTGCCCGTGAAGTGGCGGATTTGTAGGATGTATAGAAACATTGCCATCAGAGACCCACTTGTACATTACCCTTTTTGTGAGATTTGCTATCTGCGATTTTGCGATTTGCATTGGAGGTGCTTTGCAAAAATCGCACAAAACCGCGATGTTGCGTGACATCGTGCAACATTATCGCACTATGTCGCGAATATGAAAATCGCGCGACTTTCAAATCGCACAGTGTGAACGGCGCTTTATATGTATAAAGCAAGGTATATATGACAATGGATAGTCAGAGACTCTAGGGACTCGGCTTGTACACTTTATGATAGACATTTCTAACACAATAATAATTGTATGCTCACATAGGCCCTTCGGGAGAGGTACATGACATACAAATACTGGAATATTACGCTTAAATCTAAGGAGTGTGATAAAGATTTTATTAAGCCCTTGATGACAAATGACGTAACATCTACATCATTAATGATTGGCTTTACAGAGCCCTGGTCCTTAAGGGGTTAAACAGCATATCAGAGAGGATCATATAGTAGAAATGAACACTTCTTAGAATTCAAAACAAGCACAGTGTTTGTTCATACATGTGCAGGCCACACCCAGTCTGCAAGCAATGTATCAAATTCTAATTGCTAATTAGAAGCACATGTTATTTCCAAACACTAATTAAACCATTGCTTATAATATTCTGCAGTAAAGAGTCTCTTCTATTTCTCGATTTTTTAGTATTTTTTTTAAGCATTTTTTAATACTTTTTTCAAAAAAAAATTTTTAGAACTCGAACAGAACACGCCAAAAATTCGAAGTTCGTGAACTCCGAACTGATTGAACCGAACAGCTCATCCCTACTCTTCACCACAAGTTCCTCTTTCAGTTGGGGTACCTCAAGGCTCTGTTCTGGGTCCCCTACTCTTCTCCATCTAAACTGCCTCTTTGGACAACCTCATCTCTTCTTAATGGATTCCAATATCACCTGTATGCTGATGACACCCAAATCTACCTTTCCTCTCTCGATCTCCCTCCTCCGGTGTTGGACCGTGTTACAGCCTGCCTATTGGCTGTCTTCGACTGGATGACTTCCCGTTTCCTAAAGCTCAACCTCTCTGAAACTGAACTTCTCATCTTCCCTCCCTCTAAAACCTCCATTCCTGCACCAATTTCTCTTCAGGTGAATTACTTCTACCTTGCAAGCTCCATTGCCTCAGGGTCCTCTTGGACTCCAATCTATCCTTTACTCCTCACATTCAGTCTCTAACCAAATCTCGATACTTCCACCTAAAAACCATTGCGCGCATCCGTCCCTTCTTAATCTAGACTCTGCTAAAATGCTCATCCAAGCTCCTATTATCACCCGCCTTGACTACTGTAACCTCCTTCTCTCTGGCCTTAAGAGATCCCAGATTCTGCCTCTGCAGTCTGTAATGAACGCCTATGCCAGACTCATACACCTCACCTCCTGCACCTCTCACACTTCACCTCCTGAACCTCACCTCTCTGTCAATCTCTACACTGGCTCCCTGTTTCCTTTAGAATCCAATTCATTATACTGGTGCTAACATACAAAGCTCTCCATAACCGCGCCGCTACATCTCCTCCCTTATTAGCAGGTACATCCCATCCCCACCACTTAGCTCAGCCAATGATCTGATGCTATCAGTTCCTTGTACCCGCAGCCCCCACCTTTCGTCTTCAGGACTTCTCCCGAGCTACGCCCTTTCTATGGAACTTCCTCCCCCGCAACATCAGACTCACCCGTCTCTCCAGTCCTTCAAGAAGTCTCGGAAAACGCATTACTATAGAGGAGCCTATCAGCTCACTCCATGATCCCCCATTGTCATATTCTGCTCCATCTTCCCATTCAGTCCTCATGCAACCCGCTACTTCAAATACCCTATTCATCCTCGCCTAATTAAATTATAAGCTCTCGAGCAGGGTCCTCCCTCCTTCTGTCCCGTGTGTGTAACATATATGTATATTTGTTATTCTGTTTCTCCCATTGTACAGCGCTAAGGAATTTGTTTACTCTTTATAAATACTTGTAAGTGTAACTAATTCAACAAAGGCAACAGATTCTGCCCCTTCTTTTGATTTGAGCACAGAGAAAAACAGTTTCAGTTTTAGGGGGGTAGGGGCGCTCTGCATATCTGTGCCTACAGGTTCCTGAGGTGCAAATCCGGCCCTGCCTACAAGCTCTTGTCCAGGTGGTATCGCCCACCTAAGACACTGGCAGTCTTCGACCCTAAAAGCAATGGTTCATGCTGGAAATGCAAATCGCCACAAACTGACTTACTACACATGTGGTGGTCTTGCCCCCAAATTCAACCATATTGGCGAGCTGTCCATAGCACCATTTGTGAAGTCTCATCATCTCCACCAGACTTCACACCAGCAGCTATGTTACTGCTTCATTCTCCTGTAGAGCCTTCGGATTACAAACGGTCGCTCGGCATACGGCTTCTAAATGCAGCAAAGGCCGTGTTGCCCAGACATTGGAAAACCCCTAACGTACCTACAATACGGGAATGGCTTCAGGAAGTGCATAACACTAGAGATATTGAAGAACTAATACATAGTGCCTCAGGCACAAGTGCAGTCCATCTAAGCAGATGGTTTTACTGGTCAGAGGCTCGTTCACGCACATACTGTAATTGTCGATCCACCCACAGTTGATACCCGTTTACCATAGGTTACCCATCTTACCATACCACCCACTTTTCCCCACCCACCGTTTATGTATGTTATCCCCATTTCAACCCACCTTGTCATTCCTTTGACTTGATGATCTAACTCACATTTTAGCTATAAGTATACCGAACATATTGTGTATTTTATTTGAAGCCACATTTCTCAGCATTATAATATGTTTGCTACTGTTATTATTTTACTTTTATGCACACATACTGAAACTATATTTTTTGTATTACAATGTGCCACTATACTGTTTCTGTTTTGTAAACACTCTATAAAACAATAAAATTTTATTACAATAAAAAAGAAATTAAAATGTAACTTCACAAAACGTTAATTGACTTTTCTCCTATCAGGTCTATTCAAAGAAAGGTGAACCTCAGGAGAATGACTGGAAAAGTGAAAATTCTAGGTCAAAATAGCCAAACCAGAAAAACGTTTCTATTTGGTCTAGATTGTTCTCCTGTCAATTCTCCTGGCTTTCACCTTTCTCTGAATAACCCTATATGTATTCTGTTAGCCATTTTGAGAGGTTTCACCATTATGTCTACTTAGAATTAGATTGCTGATATTTTACTAATTAAATAGATATACTGTATTTTAGTTAAATGACTGGTTATACACTAGTATTTGAATCTCTGCTCGGCTCCACGGTAACTAAACTTTTTGACAGTATGTCTTGCCCATGTAAAAATATTGCAAAATCATACCTTCACAATAGAAATATCTGTGCTCACAACTGATTTTTTAATAGGTTCATGAATCTGATACACAAGAAGATGAAGATGGAATTTAGGTCATTTTCTAGTGCATACGTCACAGCAGACAGAGCTGCTCAGTCACTATTCTACTGTATGGCCAGATAATAAATGACAGTACAATAATGAGTCAACCAATGCAATATGGTGTCACATGTGTGATCTAGTAACAGGAATATACTTAGGAGTACATTACAGGTTTGATGGATTAAAAATTTATGTAATATTTAGGAAGGATGGCTTGTGTATGGTGCATCCATATGTGCATCCATGAGTTAACACATACTACACCCACAGTGCATAACAAGCCCACAACTTTCAGCTATATTAGCAGAAAATATATATCGATGCTAAACGCTTGGGATCACCCAGCAAAGGTTTTGGAAGAACTCCTCCAACTGATCATATTCCGTGGTGGTTCCTTAAATTGGCAGCAGCAAGAGAGAGGTGTGCATACTAATTAATACACTTCATACATCTATAAGCCACCAACCTACTGGACCACTAGAAGAAAAAATAATTCAACCCCAAAGCATGTCACTTCTCATGTGCTGCCCCATCCTGAAAAATTTCCATCTGAGGCAATATGAGGCAAAGCCGGCAGATTATTAAGTGCATGACACATTAATTTCTTCCCATGCCCGGCACCAGAGAATATCACCCCTTTTAACAAAAGTTCATACTCTCAGATATTTTCTAAATATCTTGTTTTTCTCCATTCTTTGGTCGCTTTCCTTCGATTCCTCAAAATTATTGCTATATTACTTTTGTTTTTCCTACATCTCTGCAGACTCTGAGAAATGTTTTTACTTCATCTAGGTCTTCTCTTTTCTGAGTCTATTCCCTTAAAATGATTTAACCTCATGAAAAACAGTAAAGGAATACAGAATAAATGATGCTCTGTTTTGTCTTTTCTTAAATAATTTATATAAGATCTTTTTTCATGCTTTTCCTTTCAAGTCGTGATAACTGCAATTTATTTTACTGATTAATAAACCATGCTGTGCTTTTACAATTTCCACGAATGTATATATCTCAGAGATGGCTCTGTTACAGGCATAGTGGGTAAAATAGATATCAACTGGTGAATATGATTTTTGCATCTCAAGATTGTTCATTTAACTTTCATTTGTGTTATACTGTTTTAATATGGCTTTGAATAGATAAGTGATAGATGATAGACGCAGACACAATCTTTCCCCGTTAGCGTCCCCATTTTAGCTCCAAGTAGGGAATACGGCCCTAAGAGTTTTCCTTAAAAACTCATCTGGTGTAAGCTAAAACGAGGACGTTAACGGGAAAAAACTGCGCTAGCAAATTTCCCTTTAGGGCCCCTGTTTAAAGACCAGATTACGAGGCAGGCACTGAATTCAACAGCCGGCCTCGTAACGAGCGCTACCCTCCTGGATATGCGTGGTAGGGTTAAAGTGCCACCGCAAGTATCACCTCCTCGGTGGTACATAGGACTCCATGGAGGGTTCTGCTTCCGGGCCATGTGACCTGCACAATCTCACTCTTGCAGGGTCACAAAGTGATCATGGAGGGAAATTGGGGACTATTTGTCCCATTTCTCACTCTGCTCCCAGTTGCCAAAAGCAGCATACCGGGCCGCCGTTCGCAGCACGTGATGAGAGGCGAGTATCTGATATTTTGGGGGTTCCAGTTGGTGTTGACTGATTCTGGAGAAGAGCAATCAGTTAGCACCAGCTTGGAACTGTAGCTAACTTTTCAGTTAGCCACAGCGGTGCGGTAATTAGCATTAGGACGTGTGATCCTATCGCTAATTACTCTCTGCGCTCCCCATGCTAAGTATAGAGAGCGCAAAGTACAGCAAGCTCGTGCTAGAAACCCGTATTACCAATGTGCTAACGTATGTTTTTAACCCGTTAGCGTTCAGGACGTGATATGAGCATCCTACCACTTGCTTGCGGGAGGCAGAACTTACATTGCAGCAATAGAATTGTCAGCACTGGACAAAAAACATTGTTGTCATGGAGAAAGTCTGAAAATTCCCCCCCAGCCCATGATTTCCTTAAATCAGAGTCTTCTAAAACAGTTGTTCTCAACCATGTCCTCAAGTACCCCTAACAGGCCAGGTTTTAAGGATTACCTTTGGGAAATGCAGACTGAATCCTGCAATCCCTGAGCAGCAAATCATATCACCTGTGCTGTGCTTCAGATATCTGGCAAACCTGACCTGTTAGGGGTACTTGAGGACAAGGTTGAGAAACGCTGCTCTAAAACATGTAAATTACTGTTTTAGAATTAAAAATCGAACAAAGTAGCATCAAAAAACCCAAAAACACGAAACGGGTGCTTACTTGAAAATGAAAAATGAATACAAGTGTTAAGAGATGCACCTCTGTGATTTCTGCAAAGGTTAATTAAGCTTTTGTGGTTGTTACGATAGTACATTTTCAATGTTCTAGCAACATAAAAAAAACAATTCTACACAGAGAAAGAGTCAATGTGTCTTTCAATAGACTGCAAGCCTGTCGACAAAAAGCAATATGGTTGTGATTGATTTTCATCTCGTCTTTCTAAGTTTCAATACCCTGTAGGACAGTGCTCTGCAGTAAATAAACTGCTTGGATTTGTAGTATTCTCAGATTTAATGTATGTCTGCATTTCCTGGTGTATATTTGGGTCTATAAAGGAACACTGCATTGATTTCAAATATTTTTTACGTATAATCGAGGTATATTTACATATGTATTATGTTATTTACTTTATAAGCTGAATCATAGTGATATTAATATTTCTAAGAATATATGCCTCAATTGTAGTGAAACTCCACACTCTGATTCTTCAGAGAAGAAATAATTGAGGTCTAAGCTTCAGTGTCAATGTGTCACATTTATGCACCCTAAAAAACACTTATCCACATCTTTAAAAAAAACAGAACCAATGCATTGGTAAAACAACTATGAAAACAATATTAATGTAAAGCATTCTCACTTTTTAACAGAAGAGTCTCTTTCCCAAAAGTGTTACCGGAACTGCCCTTTGAACACACTCAAATTTATCAGGATTATATCGGACTGTAAGTTTTTCAGAGCGGAAGGAATGTCCGTGAGAGTGGACGTTCCTTCTACTCTGACGCCCGTGTCGCCACCTAGCTGAGTGCAGTTATTGCTCTGAGCGCTGCAAGGCTCGATCCTTCTATGGAGGATCGCACTTTGCAGCCCCGTTGAACGCGCGTCGTAGCGTTTCGACGGGGAGGCTTTCAGCAAGTCCACTGTAGCGTGTGCAATTCGTGTGGCTGACCCCGTCGAAACGTGACAACACTGAGATAGGTGTTGGAAGACACGTCAGTACAGCCGCACATAGTACGCTCGTCTGACACTGGCCTAAGCAGGATAGATAGGATAAAAAATTTTTAGATGCCAGTGACTAGAAAAATCATAGGTAATCATGTCATCCTAAATGATTTTAAACCACAGAAATATATTCCTGGAACAGATGATGAGGCTTGTCACATGCTTTATTTCACATCTATGTTGTTCAGCCATAAGAACCATTCTACCCATGGATCATGTGAACATAACTGCACAGATTAATCCATAATATTATCATCTAACCCAGTGGTTCCCAACTGCGGTCCTCAAGTACCCCCAACAGGTTAGGTTTGTCTGATATCTGAAGCACAGCACAGGGGATGTGATTTGCTGCTCAGTGATTGCAGGATTCAGTCTGCATTTCCCAAAGCAATTTTTGGCCTGTTAATATCCGACAGGGGGACTTGAGGACCGTGGTTGGGAACTTCTGATCTAACCAACAGATGGTAAGTTTACATGGGTCTTTCAACATTTTTTTGTGCAGGGAGACATTTTGGGACCAAATTTATTTTCAAAACCTCAGTGACAGTTGCTGATACTAACAGGCAATAGGAGGCAAGGAGCGAGCAAGGTACAACAAGAACAGCAATAACAGAGCCAACCTTGAGGGGTGATGTTACAATCAAAGCATTCAGAGATGGAAGGGAATGCTTTGATTGTAGCTTCACCCCTCTGGAGAATGGAACAACATGCTGTCATCACACTCACTCTCATTTGAGCCACAAATGGTATAATTACATACAGACAGCTTCCACATACTCTCATTACACACATTCAGCCTTGGCACGCTCTTCAGAATAATAAAGGATGGGGTGGATATATAAAAGAATTAAGACCATAATTGTGCCGTATTTAAGCACTAGTAAAATAGTCCCTCATGAAGTCCTGATTAAGGATGAAATGCGTTGGAATAATTGATTTTAATTCCAATAAATCAACTTTTTACTATCACTGCAATTTTGTTGTCCATTCGGAGCTTATATCCTGCATCCTAAGAGATCCAGAGAGACCGGTGGTCACGTGGAGTGAATTGTGTTGTGCCTTCTCTACTCCGACATTCCGTGAGTGAGGTCCTAGGGGGCCGATTTATTTTACTAGTGCTTAGTGGGTACCTTCAGACAGACAATGGTAAAACCTCCTGGTCATGATGGGGTTAATATGTTATGCATTGCCAGGAAACCACATACAGCATGTTATTTGGAATATGAGGAAATAGGTTGTGATACCATTGATGTATATATATAGTGATATCTGAATCAAATATTAATTTCAACGGTGCATGGGTTTTAGGGCGTAGCATTAAACTGTTCAATAAGAAGAAGGTAGAGGGTAATCCTACAACGAATTAAAATCACTTAGAGGTGCATGTTAAATGAACAAATAGTATTTGAATCAATTCACGCACATCAAAAAACAAGATCGTTATCACCGTTCCATGGATGCCTAGGAGCTGGGGTATGATTTCCTCCACAGCCGGTGCACTTCAGGAACAATCAGCCAAGACCAAAGTTTCTCCAGTCAAAGGATTTTATTAATAAAAATAAAGATAAGACTGCTCACGCGTTTCATCAAAATACTTCATCAGAAGAAATATGTGCAGTCATAAGTACATGGTTAAAAAATACACTTTTATTTTTTAACCATGTACTTATGACTGCACATATTGCTCCTGATGAAGTCTTTTGACGAAACGCGCCGAGCGTGAGCAGTCTTATCTTAATTTTTATTTTTATTTTTATTAATAAAATCCTTTGACTGGAGAAACTTTGGTCTTGGCTGATTGTTCCTGAAGTGCACCGGCTGTGGAGGAAATCATACCCCAGGTCCTAGGCATCCATGGAACGGTGATAACGATCTTCCTTTTTGATGTGCGTGAATTGATTCAAATACTATTTGTTCATTTAACAGGCACCTCTAAGTGATTTTAATTCGTTGTAGGATTACCCTCTATCTTCTTCTTATTGTATACTACTTACGGGTTACCGGGAGCCCGCAGAGGGGAGATCCTAAGTTAAGTGATTCAGTGTGTGTTTTTTTCTTTGCATATTAAACTGTTCAAGGCTTGGGCTTCCATAAATATGTAAATGGGCTGAATATATACATGGCCCAGAAATCCAAACATCACCAGTTGTCACTGGAGCAAATTCTATCAGTGATTTAAGGTTTCAGCAGAGAATATGGATAAACTGACATATGGTATTAATGAAGAAAATCTTGACTTGAAATTATAATTTTATACATTTAGGCCACTTTTTCCTTGTGAACGCTAGCTGTAACTTTGGGGCGAGTAAGCGTTAACATCAGGCGCAGGTTTAGCAATGGGTCGTTAGCATCCTCATTTTAGCACCAAGTAGAGAACAGGACCCTTAATCTTTACTTGGAATAACTTCTCACCCAACTACCTATTTGTTTTGTTTAATCGACTATATCACTAGTTTGATCTACAACGCATTTTACAAAAAGCAGCTTCAGCTATGGTTGGATAGCTACATTTTGTTTCTATGCAACCGATGTTGTAGAGTTTGATTTAGTCCAATAAACAGGAAAATAGAGTTATCTATTTTCACTTAACCTTTTCTTGCTGTTGAGTTTTCCCGTTGTTGTAGAAGTAATGGGATCAGATCACAAGAGGATACAGTGCTGAATGGAGCGATGCATTTTCTGTCTTCTGACTTGAGAAGATAAAAATGTTCACTAATTAATTTGTGCAACAGTCAAATAGAACATAAAAGCCGGCGGATTCCAGTCAACCACCAAGTTAACGAAAAAAGTAAAAATACTAAAAAAGGGGGGGAAAATTACATCACGCCAAAAAAAATATGCTATTACAGGTAAAAACGTAATTAAACATCCAGGAAAAGTGTAATTTTTTTGAATAGTATTTTAGTTTTGTTGATAAAGAATCTTGTGCAAACACACGATGTCAGCTCCTGCAGGTCTCAGTGCCAACACCTGGCAGCATCGGAATTTGACATACTGCAACTTTTTTGTTTATGTCGCACTGTGAAACTTCAACCCGTATTGTCTGTGATCTCATTTGCCAAGTCCTGCACTTTACTTCGTTGCCACACATCTGAACCATACCTGATTGCCTGTATCCAATCCCAAAGGTAATTTATTCACTCAGTGTAGTTCACGGAAAGTTCAAATATCTGTGGTTACAAGAGGCTTCAGGTTAAGGCAGGATCACAGCTGCTCACAAACACTATCCCTGAGGACCTGCATGCTGAGCTGTCCAGATGCTGATCCTTTACACATTCATGCTGCTGTGGGTAATGCTACTCCGGCTGGAACTTGGCAGTAAAAAATTGCCTCTCAAAGTAAAATATGTTGACGGATGGCGTAACCACATTGAAGATTTTAATTTTGATGGAAAGCTTGTCTTCATAACACATAGATTAAATTTTACAGGTTTGTTAGACACAAAAAAAAACTAAGGAAACATATTTGATACAGATAAATTAAGTAATTTATTTTCATTTATTTTAAATGAAATAGTAGGATTATTTTAGCAATACCTGCATATTATTAGTTACAGAATTCAGAAAAATATACTGAAGGTTAGATTTTGGATGCTGATCAGAGTGAGAAGTATTGGCTATGATTTGATGTAGAGTTGGTTGAACTAACTTTTTTAGAGGATTTCATTCATTTTATTTATAACCTTATTAATAACATTAAGACATGGGAGATATACAGGGTTATTCAGAGAGCGTGAAAAGCAGGAGAATGACTGGAGAATGAAAAATTCTAGGTCAAATAGCCAAACCATAAAAATTCTCCCTTTCATCTCACATTCCAAATTGTTCTCCAGTCATTCTCCAGTCATTCTCCTGCTTTTCATGCTCTCTGAATAGCCCTGATAGTAATTACTAAGGTCAATGAAGCAGTAAGCGTCCCTGGATATGTTTGCTCCTCGTTTGAAGTCTTTTTCATGTCCATTGCGACATCAAGATTATCAGGGTTATTCAGAGAAAGGTGAAAACCAGGGGAATGGCAGGATAAGAGAACCATCTCCAGCTGAGGAAGCCATTCTGGCGAAACGCGTCCTGGTAGATGTACTGCAATTTTTAATACTAAATGTTTTTACTTATATCACTGCTGTTTACAGAGTATCCTGTGGAAGAAGATTTTTGGGGTTTCCTTTATAACCCCTTATGCAAAATTTGATGAGCCAATAGAGGCTCAACGATCTTGACATCCCACAGAGATCTGAGGGATTCATCAATGGGGTATATGGGCACCTGAAGAAAAGATGGAAAGACCCAAAAAGCTATTTTCCTCAGAGCCGGTTGAGGGCTCCTTAAAATGGGAGTTTAAGACCAGCGAACTACTTATCAACATTAGAACTTACATACTGCGCAATCCTGATTTTCCTTTTCTTCATTTGTAGTATTGGTTCCACTGGCAAATATCATAAAGAAGAACCATTTTGAGATGAAGATTTGTATATCTATGGACATGTAACGTGTTTATTCCACTTTCTTGTGGACTTGAGTCTATAAGCGCTGTGTTGTGTAACTGTATGTAGGAGAAAAGAACAATCTAGACCAAATAGCGGATTTGTAAAGTGAGATAAATGGGAGAATTCTTCTGGTTTGGCTATTTTGACCTAGAATTTTCACTTCTCCAGTCATTCTCCTGGTTTTCACCTCTCTCTGAATAACCCTGTATGTATAATCATTATTATATTAAATAGCAAGCCTTGGGTAATTCATACAACCCAAAACTTGTGTTCTTTCTGAAGCCTGGTTGTACCACAAAACATTCTAAATTAGCGAACCCAAATTACTCACTTATCAAAAAGATGGAGGAAAGAGGGGTGGATGCATTGCAATTTACCAAAATTGCTGCCGACGAGATGCCAAACACAGCGCCGACCAGCCGCAGAAAAAAGTCGACAAGCCACCGGACGGGTAAAAAGAAAAAAATATTGAAAGTGTAAAATTTGAAACGCTGTTTGCAAAAAAACTACTTGATGAAAATGTCTGAAATTAACCTATAAGGTCCTATGAATAATAATAAAAAGGTCTGTTACATTAAGAAAAAAAACACTATTTAAAAAAATCCGAAAAAAAAATTGCTGGAAAAATCCTGAAAAATGCCTTAAATAACCTAAATAAAAAAAGAGTAATTTTACTGCAGATTAAAAGAATAAACGGTATATTAGATAAAAATGGAAATAGTTTTAACATTGAAACCTTAAGGGATTAGCCTGAATAAACCTGTCGAATGAAACCACCGAAAATCAGGGCATTTCGACAACTTTTCACCTGTTCGGTGTTCTGTGAATTGGTTAACCATTGCTTCTCTATGGGGACTTTCACTTCCGTCAAACAGGCATCGTATGTTGCTGGCAATTTGCCAAAATTTGGTGACCTGCCTGCTTTGTGAATAGACGAATGGCCAAAAAAATGCACCATACGGGGAAATTCACTGTTCGGTGCATCTTCGGCGCTCTGTGAATAACCCCTTAAGGCTAGGGTCAGACTGAGGCAGTGCGAACGCGCGTTCTGGCGCACTTAATCACGGCCGTGCTAGCAGCAAATGCCGGGCAATGACGGCCAATATACGAAGTACGGTCGCACAAAAGTCCGGCTGCGCAACGCAAGTGGAAAATGAACGCATTTTTTCGAGAACGTTAAACCACTAGTACTGACGTACAGAGTGCGCTGCGTCCGCTAGCGGCGTGTGTGCGTGAATTGGAGACATCAGACGCTGCTAATGTCCGGCCAACATAACGTCCAGACACAAAAAGTGTTTTATTGATGATCCGTACAAAATCACGGATGAAACTGCGCATCGTATGACCGCTCTCGCGTATTCCGTGAAAAAATACGTCCATTCTTCGAACACACATTTTCACGGACAACGTGAAAAATGCGTTAGTCTGACCCTAGCCTTAGTGTTCAGCTTCATCTGGAGATCTGCTTCCAATCTGAGTTCCTGCAAGCTTACAGGTCTGCCTATGTACCCAATAAAAGGTTAATCTCAGGAGGCTGAGTTCACCTAGGCAAGTCCATGAAGTTCTGGATTGTAATCAAAAACATATATAACCAACAATCAAAAAAGCAGAAAAAAAACATGGCTTCAAATTCAATGGGAAAACTTAACTAGTAGTGGGTTGCTACCTTCCTGATCATAAAATGTAAACCAAAGCATGTGGAAGTGTGTGCTGACCAACTTAAAGGCACTTTCTCTCCATACCATTGATACTGATAAATGTAAATCATGTTTGAGTGCATTGAGAGCCATTTCAGGGAGCTGGGTCCTGAAATAAGTCCCCTTTGCTCGTCGCTATCCTAATGCTCAGGTCAGTTCTTGCAAATCAGAGCTTCTTGGAAGAGCAAAGACCCTGCACTCAGTGTGCTGAATCAGCCATCGAAGAGGTCACCAGTGGGGGGATATAGTTGCTCATAGCATTGTGACCACTCAATTTACACTGAGTGATTACAATGCCTATATTGTCCCTTTAAATGTATAAACTTGTAAAAAAAAACTGTATTGTTCAAAGGTGTCAGAACATAATTAAAGAATAATGAAATTCTAATATATTCTTCCTGGTAAAAACTTTCTGAATATATAAACAAATGCAATGTTTTTAAAATATAAATGTTAGAAATTGGTTCTCCGACTATTTGTAACTTCATATAGTAAAATTAAAAACGTTAAATAAACATAAAGAAGGGTTCATTTATTTCCTAACAATGAATAATATGTTGTTTGTATCTTATTCAGTCCAGAGTTAAACAGGAAAAAAAGATTGTAAAATAGAACATCTAAGCTGTTTCAGATTGTGTGAGCAGTGCTAAAGGAGTTCAAACTAATTTCCATTGATTTTTCCAGTCAAAGTAGCAATAGCTTATTGTTCTTCAATGGAACGTAAATTATCAGTTGATAAACAATTATCTAGGTTGGAACTCTTAACAATGATTAAAGAGCATGCAAGATGCTGAGTAGACTCGCACTACATAACTCCAAGTCGCTGCCAGATCAAACATAATATAAGGGGTTATTCAGGAAGCACCGAAATTTCAGTGCTCTCTGGTTTCGTGCACTTCGACGATTCCATTTCGCCAACCCTGCGGTGAATTCAGTAGTATTCACCTCAGGGTCCCAGAACTGCTGCAAACATGAAGACGACGCAGACCGCCAAACAACGCCGATGAACCCGGAACTCTACCATTCTTCGAATACGTGTTTAAACCAATAAAAATGCATTAAAACATTTCTAAATAATAAAAAGGTCCTATAAAAAATAATAAAAAGGTTTGTTACAGAATAAAAATAACAATTAAAAAAATTGGATCAAAAATTTTGGCTAAAAAATACATAAAGGTGTTCCGAAAAATAAATAAATAAAAAGACGGTTTGCTAAAAATGAAAAGAATAAATGTTTAATAAAAAAAAAAGGAAAGATAATATTTTTTTTCATTGAATCCTATGGCATTCGCCTGTTTAACCACTTTGATGCTGAGGACGCGCAAGTTCTGGCCGATCGCTGGCCCCCCCGGTGCGGGCTGACATCCTGGATGTCAGCCGCCAATCCGGGACCACAGCCGCCCGAATTATGTGTCATCGCGGCAGCGCGATGACACCTAATTCAGGCGCCCCCCCGCATGTGCGGAGGAGGCGCCTGAAAGGGAGGGGGGAGGTCCTTCGGACCTCTCTCCCTCCCGATCGGCGGCTCTGCGGGGGTTAACCCAGGCATCATTTGGAAGGGCACAGCCTGCCCTTCCAAATGATGCCTGGCATTAACCCCTGGGGAGCTGGATCGCGAATCGGCGCTGAAAAGCGCCGATTCGCGATCCTTTCCGGAGCTGGCCGACATCTTGGATGTCGGCCAAGCCTCCGGGAACTCCCCCTGAGGACTGGCGTCATCGTGTGTAGCACGATGACGCCAGTCCTGGACTTAACCCTTAACTGCCACCAACGGTGGAGATAGGGAGTTCCAATGAACTCCCTATCTCCCGATCCGTGGCAGTTAGGGGTTAAATTTTGGTATGGTTGGATCGGCCAGAGCATGGCCGTTCCAACGATACCAAACATGAAAGTGAAAAATTTTGTAAAAAAAAAAAATGAAAAATAAAAAAAAAAAAAATGTAAAAAAAAATTATAAAAAAAAATAAACCCTTTTTTTTTTTTTTTTTTGGTTTTTTAATGCAGCAATATTGTTCCCATTTCAATTATAATGTGAACAATGATGCTGCACTAACGATTTTTGTATGCGGTGCGTTTGTTAAAAATCGCGTAATTTTCCCCCAAAAAAAATGTAACGAGACCCCATCTCTAATTTTTTTAACAAGCGCACCCCATACAAAATATAACCGCAATTGCTCGCATGTTAAAATGTGAAAAAAAACACTTTACACATTGTAAATTATTGAAAATACATATTTTATTGCATTTTTTGTTATAATATACAGACATGACATAACGTATACATATAATAATGACATATTATGAATCTACCGAGTCTGACGGAGAGAACGATATATAATATGTCTGGGTAATATACTAAAATAAGCCTTCAAAACACGTTTAAACATGATGAGCAAAACCGGTAAAAATGACCTCAGCACAGGGGCGGGAAAAGCCTCAGCAGCGAAAGGGTTAAACCTGTCGACCTGAACCACTGACAGTCTAGGCATTTCACTAATACTTGGTGCAATTCAACGTTTTCTGAATAGATTAACCATTACTTCTCAATGGGACAATTTCGCTGCCACCGAAGATCGATAAATTGTGGCAATCTTCGGCAAACTACACCATATTTTGTTGTCAATTCGGCAGTATTTGCTGAATTGACAACTTGGTGCAATTCAGTGGCAAGTTCGTCGCTTTTGAATAACCCCAATAATGATGGATAAAGGCTTTCGACCAGTTTCTTCATTGAGCTTTGTTCAAAATAGAACTTAATATACTTTTTTATTACCCAAATTCTTCCTTCTTGTTTCAAGTTCCATCTGCCTCCTAAAACATATTTCTCGGCACAAACGGAACACAGAACATTTTAATTTGTTAATAGAAATTGCTTATATTTGAAAATGAATGCTTTGATTGCATTTCTGGCGCAAATCAAACATTTTATTCTGCCAAGGATTTATTCATTTTTAACTGTATCAGCGTGCTGTTTCATTCCAGAGGACCCACTTAAAATCACAGCCATAGATTAAGTACCAATAAATATAGTATCATACAAAAGAAAAGAAAACCCAAAGAGAATTTCAGTACTAAAGCTTAATGGCACATGACGGAAACACGGGAATAGGTGTGGAGTAAATCAGTGTATCATTATTTAATCATGCACTGATTTACTCTTCATGGAATGGGAGGTGTAGGTTTTTGTTGTTCTTCTGCTCTATTCTTCTCACCTCTTTTCATGCTGCTATTCCTGTTGCTCGCTGGAGGGCCAGTCCAGACCACTGCTTCCCTCATCCTACTCCCTGTCCGCCTCCACCCCGGGGTTTCCTTAGGCTGGCTGCTTCCCAGTCACCTGTGCAGCCAGCTATTTAACCTGGTTACACCCTTTCCTCCTTGCTCTGGCATTAGTCTCGTCTAGTCTTAGCTGGTGAGAGGGTATCCACTAGAGCTCCTGTATTCTGTGTTATCAAGCCTTGCATTTCATTTATATCTTGTTTTCCTTAGTCTTGTCCAAGTCTAGTCTAGTCCTGCCCTGTCCATATTGCTATTTATTTATTGCCACCTATGTCCATGTGCCCTCTCCCCTCCTGGTTTCCTGCTGTTCCTGTTCATTGCTGTGCACTGCATATCCCAGCATCCGGATATATTACCAAGATCACCATTGTACCAACGGGAACCAAACCTGATATTATCAAAGACTGTGTATATCAGCTGTACCTGTACTCTGGTTCCTGTCCAACGTTGTGCACTGCATCCGGATATATTACCAAGATAAAATAACAAAAAAAAGGAAAATAAACTTACCTGCTCCACTCTCCCCCGCCGTCAGCTCTGTCCTCTGCCTCTAGTGGTGGTTGCAGAGTATCACAGGCACAGAAAAACAGTTTTTCTATCAGTATATATTTTTTTTAATTGTAAAAGTACAGTATATGATATGATGAAAATAATGGTATCTTTAGAAAGTCCATTTAATGGTGATAAAAATGGTATATAATATGTGTGTGTACAGTAAATGAGTAAAAGATAATTTACAGCTAATCACAAACCGCAGAAAGTTAGTTAATATCTGTGTATATCTGGCTCTGATGCTAGCCGGTGCCTCACCAGCCACTGACCTCACTGCACATCCCTGGTAGTGGGGTGCTATTTGAATTGTATAAGCTACAGAGTCAGAGTTGTGAGGGTCATAGGCTCAGTAGATACCACTTGTTGACCTGTCCCAGGATGGGGTCGTTTCATTTAGTAGGGACTGGGCCATGGGGGCAGGATGTTCATCACTAACACAAACATTGTGACAGCCAAAGTAGTGACAGGTAGACTTTAACACAATCTTAATTTTCATACGTAAAAATTCAAACAAGATTACTATGCATATGCCCATGCACCAGTTTCAGTTATTTAACATATTCTATAATAATTGTCTCTAGTTTACAATCCTTCCTATCAATGACACCAAACTACACTTAAATAAGACAAAAAACATATTTTAATCCAAAAACCTAAGGTAGACTGTGGTCGAAGAGACCGAGTGATTAAAATTTAACCTTTATTACAGTAAATAAATATTTCGTTTTATATATGATGTTTATATATATTAACAATTTGGCATCTTTTGTTTGTATATTTAATAACTAGAATTGTTTAGCTGGAAAATGAAATTTGCAAGACTAATTAATACGTGATTAATTAAGTGGACTAATTTTAATTATGGTACAGGAGTTGAATGCTAAAGACTCTTGAAATGTATCCAGTGTTCTAAGAGGAAAAAAAAAAATATTAGCAGCAATTTAAAATATACAACCATGGAACCATCACCACAATCAACTCTTCCATTTGCTTGGTTGGTCTTTGGCACAGACGTGCAGTGAGGTTAGTCGCTAGTGAGGCACTGACATATAAAAACATGTGCTCTCCTATGTGAAACAGATCTCTTCCTACAAAGTATGTGTTATACAGAGAGCTGATGGATATAAGTTTTACTGTAAAGTGGGTGTTATACAGCGAGCTGCTGGATATAATTTTTACTACAAAGTGTGTGTTATACAGCGAGCTGTTGGATATAATGCTTCCTACACAGTGTGTGTTATAGAGAGAGTTGCTGGATATAATGCTTCCTACACAGTGTGTGATATAGAGAGAGCTGCTGGATTGTTAGTCTATCCAGCTGCTCTCTGTATAACACACACTAACACAACCCCCTGAATCTTATCCCTGTACAACAGTGAGTGACTCCAGAGCTCTCCCTGTATTCTGCCCTCTCACTGGCTGCTGTAATGCTGCAGTAATCTATTTGAACTTTTTGTTACAGTGAGGTTTAGGGTTATATTTGAAGCTGGTTTTATGTCTCTCCAGGGTGCTTGGAGAGACATGAAACAAAGGATTTTGTTTCTCCACAGGATACACACGAATCCATCTTTAAAAAGGTATGAGAAGGGTCTTTTGATATGCCAAGGAGCGATTTTCAATGCATTACAAAGCAAGATCAAGTTATCTTGATTTTGGGTGTGAAGGGGTTAACCTGTTAGTCAACTTAAATATGTGGCCTAATTTAAGACACTGAATTGTAAAATTAAAATGCGCATGAAATCCTTAGAATTTAATCTGATTTTCAAGGTTCTCTCAGGTTTCTAAAATCATCGTTTTTATAAAGTAGACAATTCTTACACTTAAAGTATTCTCAAAATGTAAACTCCGAAAGTCAATTTCCTGGTTTTCCTCTAGTGTATTATATTACAGTGAAATAACACTTAGGACTAAACTGCAGGCACAGGTAGTTGTGTTTATAAGACAAAATGTTACTAAAAAAGGACTTTTATTGTTTTGTACCAAATTGCTTTGCCAACTGTTTTGTGGAAATAGATATTTTTCAGCTTTCATGCTTTGTCAACTTAGTCGTGATAAAGCACACCACTACATTTCCCCAGAGAGTATGTGGGAAAAGGGCATCAGCTGATCATTTAGAGCGAGGAGAGAAAATCTTTACAGAAGAGCCTCTACAGTTTTCAGTCAAACAAATAATTCCAATAGTTATTCATTTATAAACAACTGTGTTCACTGTAACACACACACACACACACACACTTATAAACCTCCAAAAGGAGCCATACCCTGAGGGTCTTTTTCGCAGATTTTTTTTATCCACACAAAACTTTAATGCATAAACATCCCAACTGATAAATGTTTAACCAGATGATTTTCCCCAAAAACATTGTCAAAAACCAGTGTTTTTTGTAAAATCATTTTTAATTAAGTATAAAGTAAGAAATACCCATTGTATTTCTTACTGTAAATAACCTGTTTTTGGACAGTAGATGGCGCCATCTACTGCCAAATAGAGTTAGAGGTTTGAGTGGCTGGTCTATTTTCTTCTTTTTTTTCTCTGCATCGGCTGCTGAAAGCCAGATATTTCAGAGCTTTGAGCAGCTGATTTTACAGTTTTAGCTCTTTTGGGCATTATGCCCACAGGGCTAAAACTTTGCGGACACCTTCTGCAGCCCACCCAAACAAATTTTGTTTGCAGCAAACGAATTTAATTTGCTTTTGGGCTGCAGATCAGCATATTATTATTATTATTCTTTATTTATAAAGCGCCAGCATATTCCGCAGCGCTGTACAATAGGCACAGTATAGACAGGGTTACAATACAATACAATGAACAACATTTGACAAACAGTACAGGAGGAGATGAGGGCCCTATTCCCGTAGGAACTCACAATCTAGGAGGGAGCATACTGAGATATCTTAATATTGGGGCACCAGATGGTGCCTTTGAAGCCCGAAATATCTCAATATTGTCAGTGAAGGGGTTAATCACACAGGGGGTAATATAATCAAGTATATCAATCTATACAGCAGATTTTTTTATATAAAAATTTTGTTAAAGTGACCAGTGAGTGCACTTCTTCCTTGACTGTGTGTGGCAGCCGATGACTTTGTAATTTAAAAATCTGGGTAATTGTTGAATGCAGAGTCTCTGTGGTACTGTTTGATTTTGTATCATTTATACAGTACACACACACACTGTATAATAAATAAAGCAAAGGAAGAAAATAATTAAATTCTAATCTGTTAAGTAGAATTATCTATCTTTTACAAAATAAGATAAACATTCCATAAGATTCCAGCACAGTACAATATATTTCTTATTCAACTTGTTTGTTCAGCACTGTCTAATTTTTATGCCTTTTGATTGTGACAAATTTGGCAGTTTGGTCATGTTTGTTAGTCATCTTTTTTCCAACATATTTTTCCACCATAAATAATGCAATTGTATTCACTTTTGAAAAGCGATTACATTGCAAATCAAATTTTGTTTCGCCCCCGAAATGAATTCCGCCTTTCTATAACCATAGAACGTGATGGGTTGAGCGGACCTTCTAAGTGAAATAATAGATTAGAAAATGTTTGAACTGCACAAACTTACATATTACCATATCAAAGAAAGTGTTGCATAATTGCTCCTAAACACGAGTGCAGAAACTGCAGTTTGTTTTCACCAAAACCATTGGATTTTGTATATATTTGTATAAAGGACTTCCTGGTTTATCTTCAAAGTATGAACAAAGCTAGAATGGCTTAACTCACCAAAACATGGATGTAATAAGCGACCAGTGTGTAAAGTATAACATAGAAAATATAGAAAATTCAGAGCACTCCACTACAGAATAGACAAAAGATGGCAAAACACCTAATTTACAGGGTTATTCAGAGAGAGGTGAAAACCAGGAGAATGACTGGAGAAGTGAAAATTCTAGGTCAAAATAGCCAAACCAGAAACATTCTCCTATTTATCTCACTTTCCAAATTGGTTGTTTGGTCTAGATTGTTCTCTTCTCCTGCCAATTCTCCTGGTTTTCACCTTTCTCTGAATAACCCTGTTAGTGTGCCAAATGGAGATTTACACGGTTATTCAGAGAGAGGTGAAAAGCAGGAGAATGACTGGAGAATGGAAAATTCTAGGTTAAAATAGCCAAACCAGAAACTTTTTCCCATTTATCTCACTTTCCAAATCGGCTATTTTGACCTAGGATTTTCCATTCTCCAGCCATTCTCCTGCTTTTCACCTCTCTGAATAAACCTGTTAGTTACATTATGTGATTCATATTGCACAAGCCTGTCACAGCGCCAATGTTCCCCATCGTCAGTAGGTCCTACAGTAGGCCAACCAAGTGTCTGCTCTTTTATTGCTTATCAAGCTTTAGAGAGAAACTGCAATGAGGCAGGTGTGACTGGAAGGGGTCCAAAGCCAAAGATATAGTGAACAAAAACCAGGGCGACTGCATTCACATAAATATACATTTAATAAGGGTGATTCTGAGTAACATATGCACTTTGGACATGGCAGCACAGGTGCTGAAACAGTTTGAACAGCTGGAACTTCTGTTTCTGTAACCCAGAGCCTCAACTGATTTAGCATAGGGCCCCAGCTGCAGTAACACTATTTGGCCAGCAGTTGGTACCCTCTTGACTTTCCAATAGGGCTTATTGGCAGTGACCAATGTAGAGTCAAGAAAAAAAGGTTTAAGTGGCACTCACTCGCTTAGGGGCAGATCTGCTTGATAAAAGCCTGTATGCTAAAAAGTTCCCGGAACTTAATGTGTAAGGCAGGGATCTCAAACACTGGCCCTACAGATATTAATTGCCTACAATTCCCAGAATTCCTTGAATGCAATGTTTGCAATATCTGGCCAGAGAATAATGGGAGTTATAGTTCAGAAATATCTAAGGGGCCAGAGTTTGAGATCCCTGGCGTAAAACTTCAAATTCTTCAAAAGAGTCCACGAGTGCTGTTGAATCATATCCTGATTGAACCAGATCCTGCCAGCGGTTTTATTGAAATCAGTTGGCAGTGACGGGGTTATTTGTTACACTTTGCAAATCAACGTAATTCTCTTTTACCATCCGTTACACATCAAGATCAGTTGGGTTTTATTTACATCATATATACCTAAAATAATACCCATGGATGTATAGAGCAGAACCTCCCTTATGTCTCTCATATTCTCCTTTCATTTAATGGAGAAAGGGCCTTTGATCTTGTCCTGTGGCCATATCTCTGTGCTTCTTCCTGTAAATATAATTTCCCTGTTTCCTTTATTCAAGCTGTTTCCATTCTCTACTTCTCCCCCTGTGCTACTTTATTAATGTCAAGTACTTCCCTGGTGAGTTTTTAATATTCAAATGTTACACGGCAAGGATGCCCATTGTCTCACTCTTTGTTCCTCTGTTTGAATCTCTCTTACAAGTTATCTCCTAACACCCTACATTAAAACAACAGAATTGGCTATTGCTACTTAGAAAGAAGTCATATATGCATGTGATCTTAACAGTAACAGATCACCTGATCTCCCTTCCAAGCTTTCTGCAACTCAAACATACACAGACATCTCAGATCATAAAATCAACACTGATAACTCAGCTAACACGGCTTGTGCTCTAGGGTGGCTCTATGCTCTAACACCTCAGGTCAATATGATGATGCCAAGTCCAGCTCTCATTAATATTTACACGCCAAGTACATCTCACTTCAATACAATTATGTTGAGGCCACCTTGTGTCAATAAAACAATGTCAAATCCAACAAGTTCCATTCTGATTATGTGTCACGTCTCAACCCTGCCCCCTGGTGGTGGGAGCAGGGATTTGCCAGTTTGCTGGTTTTCATGCTCAGGCTCTGCAGACCATCCCTATTGGGCTGATGGTCTGTGGTCACATGACCTGCTCAGCCCTATATATAGGGCCAGTAGTACTCTTGATCCTTGGATCAGGATAGACCTATTTCTATTGAGTAGCTGCACCTTTGATTATTGTTCTGTATTTCTGTGTATTGACTCCTTGGTTTTGGTTCCCGGTTTATGCTCTAGTCTGTTCCCTAAGTTCTGATTCTGCATTCTGATATCTCGTGTATGACCTGGCTTGGCTTCTTGGACTCTCTTCTGTATGTACCTTTTCTGTTTAAGGATTTCTCTGCCTGTTTGTAGTTAAGTCTGTTTCACTCAGCAGGCATTTGGCCACAAAGCCATTTGGTGTTGAGTGGTACTCAGGGCTTTGTCTGATCTCCCTGGCTGGGAGTGCTAGGATCAGCAGTCTTTATTGTTGTGTTTTTTTTGTACTGAGTTCTGCCCTGCAGGCTGCTGAACACATTCTAGTCTCATTTTTGAGAATTACTGTGTGTGTTCTCATTCTGTCGACCCTTGCCCTTAACCTGTATTTAGATGAGAAATCATACCCAGTGCAAGGCATTCCCTCGTGTGTCTGTGTTCTGCACTATCTTTCTTGTTTTCGAGTTCTGCAAGTGTGTGCTGGATTCTGCTATAAGCAGCAAACCATATACTTGCCCTAAAGGATTCAAACTACACAGCCTAAAGGCTCCCCATCACCCTATAGGGGGTCTATCGTTACATTATGTGGAGTCTACCTTGTGTTAATGTAATGACAAGGAGTACACCCTGCCGCAATTAAAGGATGTAGGTAGATTATAGTGTATATAGGCTTTCCAATTATATTCCCAGTACCCTCTTGTGGTTTTCAGTCCCGTCAGTGCATGTTACTCAGTGTTGCAATTTATCTCCATTTTGACATGAGCTTGCTTCTAGCCATTCTCTTGTCTTCTGTTGTTGCCCTTGACTTTCGTCTTCAATTTTAGACCTCAGATTATACATGCGTAGTATTTTTTACTACATTATAGCCATTATAAGAACCAGTAGTTCAGGGTTCTTTCTTTGATACCTGTATTTAGGCGATCAGATCTGTGTGCGGGGCCTTATACTTGACATTGACATGCACTATTAGGCAGAGTTCACACCTGAGCGTATCTCATATGCGCATTTTACGTGCTTTTTTTGACGGGCGTTTTATGAGCATTTTTGACAATTAGAAACGCGCGTCGTAAGCGCGTTTTTTGAAGTCTATTGCTGCAAAAGTGCTGTAATACGCCCAAAGAAGCTCCTGTACTTCTTTGGGTGTAGGGCGTTTTACAGCGTGTTCCTACGCGCTGTAAAACGCCCAGGTATGAACCATGCCCATAGGAAATAATCGGATTTCAGTGTTTGAGCGTTTTACAGCACGTAGGAACACGCTGTAAACTGCCCAGGTGTGAATCAGGCCTTAAGGATTTGAACCCCCGGCAGAATTACCCATCTTGATTGGGCAGAATTGCTTCCGTCAAGATGGCCGTCCTCCCTTGTTATCTCTACATATTCCAAACCTTATCACTCCAATTAATATCCCTGATTTTAAACAAATACAATCCATGTTTGTATGGATTTATCAACATCCTCATATCATAAGTCTTCCCTAACTTTTTCATTACTTTATCCAGCTCAACTCGCTCAAATACAGAAGTGTCACGTCCTTAAAGATACACAATGTTCCCTAACTCAAAACACAATCACTGATGGGAAGATAATACTTTTACCTTACAAGGCAAACACACTAGGGTATGGTAAAATCAAATTTATCCCATGTGAATTGAGATAGTGGCCCACACACATTTTTTGAGAAAACAAAGGAGAACAGATGCCTAGAAAAAAAATATGGCTTATTTCAGTATACAAAAACGTATTAAATGCTACATAATTCCTAAGGGAACATTAATTTTTAACCACAAATACATTATGCATGCAGTTTCAAATGGCATTAAGCCCAATTATTCATCTTTTCCAAATTGTTGTTCACCCATAATAATAATAATAATTCTAAAAAAGTTTTCAGCTCAAAATCAGCATTACACACACCTGCAATTTGTATTCAGCCCCATTAATTATGTAGACATAATGATGAGTACTACAGTACAAGTAGCAATCTGCCTAATTCCTTAGGTAAAACAGCATTTAAGTTCCTTATTTGGAGTCAATTAATTTGTGCATAGGTGGACTGCTTATTCTGCTTTTTTTATACTTATATTTATTACATCTGTGGCCCATTCGTTGCAGGGTTTAACTTTCTATGGGAATTAATAGGAGATCAACAAGCTGACATAAGAGTGACAACAGTAACAACCTGGGAAGGTTTAAGGTTATACCAACATCAAAAGCATAAAAAAATAACAATCCATTAAGGGACCAATTAAAATGCATTAGGTTTGTTGTTTTTAGGTAATAACGATCTTGTATTGAGAAAACTATGAATACTAATGATGGACAAGAAAGATTTACAGACTTTCTTGAAATAAAAAGCTGTAAGAAATACAAATCACAAGAAAATACATATTTTGTTGACTGGCAGTCATAAAATAATACTTCTTTATAGTAACAACATTTTGTTTCCTTTACTGTCAAGTCATTGTTTTTCAGGAAATTGCATCGTAATGCAATTCCATCATGTCACTGGTTGTATTTAACCCCTTCACTACCGAGATCGAGATAGCTCGGGCTTCAAAGGCACCATCCAGTGCCTAATATCGAGATATCTCGATCTGTAGCTCTGCAGCCCAAAAGCAAATGCAATTTGTTTGCTGCAAACAAATATCATTTGCTTTTGGACTGTAGAAGGTGCCCCCAAAGGTTTAGCCCTTTTTACATAATGCCCAAAAAGCTAAAACTGTAAAAACGGCAAACTGAATGTCCTGACATTCAGCAGCTGATGCAGGGAACACAAGCTGCAACTGTAATGGCTGTAACTCAATTTGGCAGTAGATGCCACCATCTACTGGCCAAATAGTTTATTACAGTAAGAAATACATTGGAAATATGCCCGAATATTTCTTACTATATATTGAATTAAAAATGATTTTTCAAAAAAAAAAACACTGGTTCCTGACAATGTTCTTTTGGAAAATCACTTGGTAGTGAAGGAGTTACACAACACATTTGTTCCTAAACAGAGTATTACATTGTAAACCATGTAGATTTTGACCACCAGTAACTTATGGTATGAGGACTGATATCCTGTAGGTCACCGTTGTTTGACCAGGCTGTTTCTATTTCCCCTAGTTATTTTTTTTCTTCTCTTTGTATTTTGTATTTTTAATTCTTATGTTTATATTACACTGGGTGCATATTATATATACAGTATGTCTATTATATAACTGCAAAATATTCAATAAAAATAAATGTACTGGATTTGTAAAACGTTTTACGTTCAAACATTAAATAGTCTGACATATCCCATGTAATATTCTTCACACGTTAAAAGATGACAGAAATATGATGCAAATGTTTTCTGTCTCAATTAATACATATATTTATCAAGTGATTACAGGGAACATTTGAGTTTGCATAACATGGTATATTTTATGTAATTGATTGTTGTCAGATGCTTTTTTTTTATTAAAGTTCATGTTTGGAGATATTTATAAAGATCATATGAAATTGGGTCAGTCTGTACTAAACAGAATATCAATTAATGAATCCCACCATGCTACTTGCTTGTGCACAGTTTGCAAACTAGATCAATTAATTGCAGGTACTATTTTACAGAGAAATTAAAAGTATTAACAAGTTTTCAAATAAAAAAGGGACAATAATTTTTTTTCTTGGCATAGAAATATAGAATATCGTGGCAGATAAGAACCTTTTGGCCCATCTAGTCTGCCCAATTATATGGATACTTTCCTTGGATTTATCTTTTATTTAGGATAGCCTTATTATTATTATTATTCTTTATTTATAAAGCGCCAGCATATTCCGCAGCGCTGTGCAATAAGCACAGTATAGACAGGGTTACAATACATTGAACAACATTTGACAAACAGTACAGGAGGAGAAGAGGGCCCTATTCCCATAGGAACTCACAATCTGGGAGGGTTGGGGTTGGAAACAGGAGGAGAGGACTGTAAGGTGAGAGTGATTGATGGTTGCGTCAGTGAGTTGGGTGGTAGGCTTCCCTAAATAGGAACGTTTTAAGGGAGCGTTTGAAGGAAGAGAAGTTAGGGGAAAGTCTGACAGTACGAGGGAGAGCGTTCCAGAGAGTGGGGGCTGCGCGTGAGAAATCCTGCAGTCTATCATGGGAAGAGGTGATGCGGGGAGAAGCTAGGCGCAGGTCACTGTTTGACCTTAGGGAGCGGGCTGGGGTGTTTGGTGATTAGTGAGGACAGGTAGTGGGGAGCTGAGTTAGTGAGGGTTTTGTAGGTAAGGATAAGGATTTTGAACTTAATTCTGCAGTGGATGGGGAGCCAGTGAAGGGACTCGCAGAGGGGAGCGGCAGAGACAGAGCGGCGGGTGAGGTGAATTAGCCTGGCGGAGGCGTTCAGGATGGATTGTAGGGGGGAGAGGCGGGACAGAGGGAGGCCAGATAAGAGATTATTGCAATAGTCGAGTCGGGAGATTACCAGGGCGTGTATGAGTTGTTTTGTGGTGACAGCGGTAAGAAATGGCCGAATTCGGGAAATATTACGCAGTTGGTATCGGCAGGAGGAGGAAAGAGACTTGATGTGGGGGATGAAGGAAAGAGCAGAGTCAAGTGTAACTCCAAGACAGCAAACTTGGTTTGATGGGGAGATGGTGATACCCTCCACCGTGATAGAGAAGTCAGGAGGTGGGGAGGCATTGGAGGGAGGAATAAGTAGGAGCTCAGTCTTTGACATGTTGATCTTTAGGTGGTGGGAAGCCATCCAGGAGGAGATGCCAGATAAACAGTCACTGACTTTTGAAAGGACAGGGGGAGAGAGATCAGGGGTAGAGAGGTAGATCTGAGTGTCATCAGCGTAGAGGTGGTAATTAAAGCCAAAGCTGTTGATGATTTTGCCCAGGGAGGAGGTGTAGATGGAAAAGAGCAGAGGACCAAGGACAGAGCCTTGAGGTACACCAACAGATAGAGGCAATGAGGAGGAGGAGTTACCAGCAAAGGACACACAGAAGGACCTGTTGGATAAATAGGAGTCAACCCAAGCGAGTGCAGTGTCACCGAGACCCAGAGAGTTGAGGGTCTGTAGAAGGAGGTGGTGGTCAACAGTGTCAAAAGCAGCCGAGAGGTCAAGCAGGATGAGAATAGAATAGTGGCTGTGTTTTTTAGCAGTTAGGAGGTCGTTGGTGACTTTGGTGAGGGCAGTTTCAGTTGAGTGTAGGGGACGGAAGCCAGATTACAGGGGGTCAAGTAGGGAATTGGAGGACAGGAAGAGGGAGAGGCGATTGAAGACTAGTTTTTCTAAGAGCTTTGATGTGAAGGGAAGCAGGGATACAGGGCGGTAGTTGGATGGAGAGTTGGGATCTAGGGATGGTTTCTTTAGTAAAGGGGTAACTAGCGCGTGTTTGAAGGCGGATGGAAAGGAGCCAGTGGAGAGAGATAGGTTGAAGATGTGTGTGAGAGCAGGGGTGAGGGAGGAGGAGAGGGGAGGAATTAGATTGGAGGGAATGGGGTCGAGCGGGCACGTGGTGAGATGTGAGGAGGACAATAAGGAATTGACTTCCTCCTCAGTGGCTGGGAGGAAGCGGCAGAGGGTGGCAGAGGGGACCTGTGGGAGTGGAGGTGGCAGATAACTATCTTGTGTTGGGATGTTGCTTCTGATAGAGTTTTACTGAGGAAGTAGTCTGCCAGGTCTTGAGCGCTGAAGGCAGCTGTGGGGGGAGGTGGAGGTGGGTAGAGGAGGGTGTTGAAGGTGTACCAGAGCCGTTTATGGTTGGAGGACAGCGAAGATATAAGAGATGAGAAGAAGGATTGTTTGGCCAAGTGGAGGGCAGAGGTGTATGACTGGAGAATAAACTTGAAGTGAACAAAATCAGCTTCAGAGCGGGATTTCCTCCAGGCACGCTCTGCAGTGCGGGAGCATCTTTGCAGGTAGCGAGTCTGGAGGGTGTGCCAGGGCTGAAGCTGGCGGCGTGGGGCCTTACAGAGTCGAAGAGGAGCAAGAGTGTCTAGAGCAGAGATAAGCGTAGTGTTGTAGTGATTAGTGGCAACATCAGGGCAGGTGAAGGATGAGGTATGAGGGAGGTGGTGAAGTAGGTTGGAGAATTGATGGGGGTCCACAGCATGTAGATTTCTGCGAGTGTGTGCGCGGGGTGGGGGAGCAGGGTGTATAGGAAGTCCAGATAGGTTGAAAGAGAGAAGGTGGTGGTCAGAGATGGGGAAAGGGCGACCGTTGAACTCAGAAATGGAGCAGAGGTTGGAAAAGACAAGGTCAATAGTGTGACCATCGCGGTGGGTAGGGAGGAGGGAGGATTGTGTGAGTCCAAGGGAGGACGTGAGTGAAAGACGTTTGGAGGCAGCAGGGGCGGAAGGATCATCAATGGGAATGTTGAAGTCCCCGAGAACTAGGCATGGGAGATTAGAAGACAGGAAGTGAGAAAGCCAGGTAGCAAAGTGGTCAAAGAACTGGGAGGTTGGTCCCGGTGGGCGGTAGATGACTGCCACACTGAGAGCCAGAGGAGAGAACAGGCGGATGCAGTGTGTCTCGAAGGAGGAGAAGGAGAGGGATGGGGGTGGAGGGAGATGCTGGTAGGTGCAGGTGGGAGAGAGCAGGATTCCGACCCCGCCACCATTTCTCTCACCCGGTCTGGGGGTATGGCTCAAGTGTAGACCGCCATGTGAGAGAGCAGCAATGGAGGCCGTGTCAGAGGGAGTTAGCCAGGTTTCAGTTAAAGCTAGGAGGTTGAAGGAGTTTGAAAGGAAGAGGTCATGGACGGCTGTGAGTTTGTTGCACACAGAGCGAGCGTTCCAGAGGGCGCAGGAGAAAGAGGACAGGCGCTGAGGGATTATGGGAATGAGGTTGCTGGGTTTGCAGGGAGGTGATTTATGTGCGATGGAGATAGGATGAGAGGGAAGTATTGGATGTGTTGTGGGGCCAGGGTTAGGGGATATGTCACCTGAATAGAGTAACAGCAGGAGGGTGAGAAAGAGAAGGTGGGAATGGGATTTGTGGGAGTGATTGGCAGCACAAGAGTTAGAGGGAGACCATGTTCTGAGGAAACAAAGGAGCTCATGCGAGGCCATCATGTGGGACGAGAGGAGGGAGGGAGAGATGCAGATAGTGTAGGGGTCGGTGGTAGAGGGGCAGGAGTTCCATTTAAGGAGAATGGTAGAAGTAAAGAGCAGAAGCGTGAGAGAAAGCATGATATAGACGTGTGTTTACCCGGAGTTAAAAGTGGGCCTTGCAGTTCCTTCCTCCAGTCCCGCAACTCCAGGAAATCAACTCTGAACGTCCACTTAGGATGCCACTTGGGGAGGTCACTGGAGCCAGTCTTAGCTGTTATATAGGGCAGACTGATTTTAACTGCCTGAATGCAAGGTAAAAACCTGATGCTGGATGGGCTGTGTCAATAGGGCAGGAGATTCACATGCTAATTAGCAAAGCAAATGGTGGAGAAAGACAAAAATAAATAAAAAAAACAGAAAAAGACCAAGGTAACGTTACAATGTGGGTGCCTGCGAATACTGGGTGATGGGGGTCCTACCAGCAAAAGTATGCAGGGGATCAGTTGAGATGTGGGTGTCTGTGGATATTGGGTGATAAAGTCTTACCAGCAAAAGTATGCAGGGGATCAGTTGAGATGTGGGTGTCTGTGGATAATGGGTGATAAAGTCTTACCTGTGGAGAGAGGAGACACAGGAATTAGGGATCGTGATGGTGGATGGCATAGGGGATCTTGGATAAAACTCCAGGAAATCAACTCCTGGACAGAAAGCAATACAAGAGAACCACCGGCTCTCTAACAACACCCAGGAGTACTGAGATAAAATATAACCTTTATTGATTAATTAAAACCAGCACTTATAGAAAGATAAACAATGGGTTAAAAAAAAATACAAAAAAACATGACATAACAACTAGGGATGAGCCGAACATACCCCGAGTTCAGTTCGAGCCCGAACCCGAACTTCCCATTTGTTTGAGTCCGAAACCCGAACCCCCATGCAAGTCAATGGGGCTGAAAATTCGGTTTTTTAGAGTGCCCTCCAAGAGGGCATATATGCTACATATTTGCCATAAAAGGTGTATGGGGGTCCGGGTAGTGCCCTGGGGGACAGGAAACAAGGACAAAAAGTTTTTAAAAAAAACGTTTTTAAAGGGACAGTGAGTTTTCCATGAAATAAGGGATAAAAATAAAAAATTCCTTCAAATATCGTGCCTAGGAGGTCCCCATAACCTGCCCGTGAAGTGGCGGATTTCTAGGATGTATAGAGATATGTAAAAACCAAAAAATTACATTTCAAATGACGGTAAATGCTTTTCCTTTAATCTATCCATAAACAACTGCTTGGGGCGGCAGTCTGTATGAAAAGAGGAGACATTTTCGGACACGCAGAAAAAGTTTACTGATTTTTTGGCGGTGAAAAGCAGGAGAATGGAAACTTCTAGACCAAAAAGCCGATTTGGAAAGTGAGATAAATGGGAGAATTTTTCTGGTTCGGCTATTTTGACCTAGAATTTTCCATTCTCCAGTCATTCTCCTGAGTTTCACCTTTCTCTGAATAACCCTGTCAGGGTTATTCAGAGAGCGGTGAAGAGCAGGAGAATGACTGGAGAATGGAAAATTCTAGGTCAAAATAGCCAAACCAGAAAAATTCTCCCATTTAGGCTAGGGTCAGACTAGCGAATTTTTAACGTGCGTTTAGGCGCACTTAATCACGGCCGCACTAGCAGCAAATGACGGGCAATGACTGCCAATATACGAATTACGGTCGCACGAAAGTCCGGCTGCGCAACGCAAGTGGAAAATGAATGCATTTTTTCGAGAACGCAGAACCGCTAGTACGGACGTACAGAGTGCGCTGCGTCCACTAGCGGCGTGTGTGTGTGATTTGGAGACGTCAGACCCAGCTCATGTCCGGCCAACATAACGTCCAGACACCCAAAATTTCCTGGTTTGGATCCGTAAAAAATTACGCACAAAAATGCGCATCGTATGACCGTTTTCGCGCAATCCGTGAAAAAATACGGCAATGCGTTCGGACGCACTTTTTGACAGTCGCTGCGAAAAATGCTTTAGTCTGACCCTAGCCTTAACTCACTTTCCAAATCGGCTATTTGGTCCAGATTGTTCTCTTTTCCTGCCATTCTCCTGGTTTTCACCTTTCTCTGAACAACCCTGAGAGAGAGGTGAAAGCCAGGAGAACTGGCAAGAGAAGAGAACAATCTAGACCAAATAGCCGATTTGGAAAGTGAGATAAATGGGAGAATTTTTCTGGTTTGGCTATTCTGACCTAGAATTTTAGCTTCTCCAGTTATTCTCCTGCTTTTCACCGCTCTCTGAATAACCCTGTGAATGTTTAATCCCGAGGTGAAAAATAACATTGCTTTAGATTTTTTTCAAACACCAGTTAATTGCAGCATATTAGGATGTTTTAGGGAAATTAATTCTCAAATCTCAATCAGAAGCAGACACCACCCCACCCTCAGTATATTGTACAATGTATCAAATTGATTACCAGACTAAAAACACCTGGTGTTATGCCCGTTTGTGAACAGAGGTCATTTAGAGTTGATAATCTTTCCAAGTACACATTAGTTTTTAATTAAATATCTAATAAACCGTTGCTTATAATATTCTGCAGTAAAGAGTCTCTTTATTTCTAGATTTTTTAGTATCTTTTTAAGCATTTTCTATACTTTTTTCAAAATTTCTTCTTTTTTTTTTTTTTTTTTTTTTCGAACCTGAACCGAACACGCCCAAAAAGTTCGAAATTCGCGAACTTTCGAACTGCCAAAGTTAGGGTCGAACTCCGAACCATCCGAACCCGAACAGCTCATCCCTAATAACAACCGGGACCAAAGCACTGTACCAAATCCTGCAGCCAGGATAATGTGTAGAGATGTGGTATTCTTTTTTGAATACTAGCACAAAACAATAACAACGAGTAACCTTGAAATCACTTGTTATTCTCCAGCTGCCTGCAAATTAACACATCCTATATGGAGTAAAGGAACTGTTAATAATTTTCAGCAGGGAGAAATTACAGTCAAGTTACATGCAAGGTTTGCAGCTTGACTGGAGCAGAGATGAGCCGTTAGTGTTGATGAGTGAGACATTCAATATAACGGCCCCATTCGTTAACTAAATGGCTTGTTGGAAAATAGCCTATAATTTTTACTGTGGATTCATAGTTTAGAGAAAACGGTTTCATGAGTTCTTGAAATACATTATTTGTTTTATGGTGATACTTTTTATATATCCCTTTCATGTAAGAAAAGCTGTGCAAGGCATTTCTTTCAAAAATGCAAAGCCGCTCTCTCTGAGAGCATTCAAGGATCTGTTTTTGAAGCCTTGAATATGCAAAAGAAAAATTACAGAAAAATAAAAAAAGGGACAGGTTACTGCTAACATAAGGCTCCTATACCACCCAAGCAAGAAATAGGAAGCAGCAAATGCCAAAAGATGTTAACCATTAGTGGCACCCTGTTACCTTCTCTATTCTGAGCAAGCCACTGTATTAGCAACCCTACTCCTAGCTCAGCTCATGGTGCTCACCCGTTGTGGTTCTCTCTCTCAATGCAGCGTTAGCACGGAGCTTACAGCATCACCAGCTTTGAAACTGCTCACTTCAGCATAGCAAGGCATGTGAACATGTCATGCATCCATCTCAACTCCCCAATGAGCTACACCCTAAGCAAGCACCTACTTTGCCTAGTGGTCGCATTGGCCTGGATATTTTATCCTTTCAATAGACATGTGCATTCGTTTTAGTACTAAAACGATTTAGTCCGAATTTTGGGATAATTTAGTTTTAGTATGACTCAAGAGAAACGAAACTGCTCAGTACAAAAAACGAAAGAAACTAAAATAAAATGCACTACATTTTAGTTTCAGTCCTTTTTGTGATATTACATTGATGAGTGAAGGAGACCAGCAATGAAGAGCGCAACATCCGAAGTTCTGCACCCTCCACATGCCAATGTAGTAGGATGTTCTATACAGAGAGTGGCATTAATTAATGCAGGAGTATGTTCTATACATTATACAGAGAGGGGTATTAATGCAGGAGGATGTTATATACATTATACAGAGAAAGGTATAAATTGAGGAGAATGTTCTATACAGAGAGGGACATTAATGCAGGAGGATGTTATCTACATTATACAAAGAGGGGTATTAATTAATGCAGGAGGATGTTCTAAACATTATACAGAGAGGAGCCTTTTTTTTTAGCCCTTTAAATCCAGTGGCTGTGAGCGCTGAGATCGGCTGCTTGTTACATTATATCTCAGTACAATGTATCAGGCTCAGTTGTTACAGTAACTGACTGTAACAGCGCTCAGAGTTTCAGTAAAACAAGGAAATAATATTGTTCTAACCTCTTACATATAAAAATATTATTTACTAGTTTTACAGAAACTCTGAGCGCTGTGATGAGCAGCAGTCAGTTACTGTAACAGCTTTGCCTGACACGGGGCAGTATTACAATGTTGGTGCTAACTTAACCTGTTGTAAACTGAAAACCTCCATAGGCTATAATGGCTCTGGGAGGTTTACAACAGCTCTGGTTAAGTTAGCACCAAGTATGTAATATGGGCCACATTGTGCTGAGAGTGAGAGATACTGTAACAAGCAGCGATCTCAGCCCTCTGAGGAGCCACCACAACAATAGTAATTGTATCCACTGGTTTTCGGATGAACGAAATTAGTTTTCATACTAAAGAACTGAAAACGAATTTCTTTAGCAACTAAATAAATTGCATTTTAGTACTAATCCATTAGTTCAAAACGAAATTTTGTGCTGTGCACATGTCTACCTTTCAATGAATGTGGCTTCTATTTCTTAACAGCTTTTTAACTTTAGATTTTAGTCTGGTTCTTGCTAGGCTTGTGCACCGATTTTTTTTCCGGTTCGATTCGATTTTTCGGATTTTCAAACTTTTCGATTCCGCTGGTTTCGATTCGGTTCGGCTCGACTCGTTTTTCGTGTACATTTTTTTTCGGAATTTCGACCATTTTTCGTATTTTCGTGTCACTTAGCTCGTTTTTTGTATCGACTTTTCGTATTTTCGAAAATTTTCATTTTTTCGGAACGTCTGTTCTCGTTTCAAAGCAATAAATTTCGATTTGACACATTTCAAGTACGTTCGAAAATTCCGAAAATATTTCGTTTCGGCTCGGAAAACTTTTCGGATCTGCCATTTTCGGATCTAAAAATTTTCGGAAAATCGGCCGCATCCGAAAACATGAATCGGGAAATTTCGTGAAAATTCCGAAACCCGAAACGCACATCCCTAGTTCTTGCAATAAATAAAGAAAGCATCATTCAGTGGGAAGTAGTTAGACGTTCATGGGCATCATTTGTTTATACTGGACAGCTGGAAACATGAAATTATTTTATTATGCTGTTCCTCTGTGCTTTACAACGTCACTACTAATATTTTACATAAGAGTGATGTGTTAGCATACGGTATTTTTATATTGATGGAACAAATCATTGTGTAATATAGAAAAGGTAAAACAATATAGTATTTAAAAGAATGTTTATGTAGTAAGCTATATTAGTAAATAAATAATAAAATCACCTTAAAAAATGTTGTTATCTGGAATGGTATTTATATAAGAGGCACAAAACACAATTAAATTTCAAGTTGACTTAACTGCATTGCAAAAGTATTTACTTTGTTCCAGAAACAATTCTTATTATGGTCTGGGGTCAAGGCAGATAAGAATCGATCACAGGTGTTCCAGCAATCAAGGCAGCGGGGTTAATCCTAACTTGGAATTATGGACCTGAATCAAACCTTCAAAATACAATACCGAGAGCTAGAGCCACATTTAATCAGGGATAAAGAATAGAAACAAATAAATTTCATTGGAAAGACAACAGGTGCAATGTTCATACAATTTAAATAGATGTATCCCAACAAAGTATGAGCCTAAGACACAGATTAAGCTGTATAGTCACAAAATTGTCTCTCTTTTAACAGAACTGGGAAACCCGTGTCGTGAGGGGTTGCTGCCAATATCAATTTATTTCAGATATCTCATGTAATAGAACAAAACAGATCAATAAGCAGAAAGACAGGGAACGTTAACAGTGCTGTGCGTGAATCAGTCATCATACTTTTTTCGTAGGACCTTTGATTCCAATCCCATAATCAGAAATTCTAACCCTTTCTCTACCAAAATAATTTAAACCGTACATGACTATATTTTGAAATATAATGAAAAATCTAAATTGACATAAAAAAAATCCTGTTTGCAAACTTTTTTAAATCAAGATTAGTGTATACTTCTGCAGAAACAAAATTCCGTGTGAGATCTCACTCTTATCACCCTGTTTGACTGTAAAGAGGCAACAAGAAACAGCCTCCCTCACTGTAACAAAAAGTTCAATGTTTACTGCAGCATCAAAACAGCCAGGGAGAGCTCTGGGATCACTCACTATTGTACAAAAATACAATATTCAGGGGGTTATAATTGCCAAAAATCCCAGTACACTACAGATGCAAATGTTATTGTGATTTTCAAATTATTATTATCGGCATCGTTTATATAGAGCCAAAAGTTCCCGCAGCGCTGTACAAAATAACCAAAGCGAATGAGATACAGGTAAAAGGACATTAGGAAACACTAGGTGTAGAGGGCCCTGGTCATAAGAGCTTACAGTCTAGAGAGTTTGGGGTTGAGGAAGACAAGAGGAATTTTACTGGACGGCAGGATCATTAGCGTCAGTGATTTGGGAACGGTGGGGCCATAGAAGCAGCTTCAATCATGTGTGAGTCGATCTTATGCAGAGGGATGAGTTGCATCAGTGATGTGGTACACTAATCCGAAGAGATGGGATTTGGGAGGGATTTCTGTAAAGCCTGAAGATCAGGGGAGAGTTTGATAGGGCGATGCAAGTCATTCCACAGGACTGGAGCTGCCCTTGAGAAGTCTTGGAGGCAAGAGTTGGCCGAGCGCCTGTAGACAGATGACAAAATGCCAACAAATATATTATTTTTATATTCCATTGTATTTTTTGGATGCTGCATTGCTAAAAATCTCATTACGGCCACTACAAATCCCCGTAAGCAGGAGATCTGAACATTATTATCTTTATCACAGTTACTGTATTTGACACAATTTCTACCTGCATGCTAATAATACAGACCCTATTTTAAATTGTGCAAGATAATAATATCTAGAGTCTGGAACCTTTCATCCCAACAATATTTCTATAAAGGATAAATAAATGCATAAAAAAAATTTAATGTGAAATATTACATTATTTTATTCTTTTAAGCATCATGAAATAACAATATTTGTGAAAAATATGTATTTTACCCTACATGTAGGTGTTAACTACGCCTCCCTTGCTTCCAATAAATGCTATGATACGGTTTTTGGACAAAATTGGCTTGTAATGAAAGGGTTAATTATATGAAACAAGCAGCTTGTTGGAAAAAGTGTGGCTATGCTTTTTCTGCTCAAGCATTAAATCTCACATTTATCTGTAAAAAACAAACTGACCTAGTGTTACAGTCAGTCATGGTTGCGGTACCAGGTTTGCGCCGAGTAAGGTCCTAGTACTGGTAAAAGCCCATATATGCACGACACAACAATAATATATATGAAAATATAAAAAGGAGAAACTGGAAAACCCCTGCAAGGCTATACCATAGCAGCCCTGAACTGATAGTTCGGTCCTTAGAGTGGCTGAATCTGCTCTAATAGAAAAGTTACCTTAGTAGCCGTGCAGAGTCCTATGATGAACACAGATGCTTGAAGGGTGGTTATACTCAGCAATCAGCAGGGCAGGACTCAAATAGATCGAAGTCAAGAGACCTAGGGGCAGTAGGTGAGTTTTACAAACAGGAGGGCAGACCTCAACAGAGCAACATAAATGGTACAGACAAAGATAATCCAGATAGAAGCCAAAACGTTTTCCTTATACAGAATGTGGGGATACACAACCAGAATCTCAGGTCAGCAAGGCTAGAGGGTCAAAACCATGAAATCAGTCAGAACATATAACCAGGCAGTGGAGAAACACTTGACATGAACTAGAAACTGAACTGACTAAAGAAACAACAGACAGACCAAAGAAATAAGGGAAAACATGAAAACATAAACTAGACCAGAATGAATAGCAGGGAGCTCTCAGAAACATCTATACAGCAGGAAAACAGGAATTTAAAATGAACCAAACTCAGCAACTGAAGTGAACCAATGCAATATGGGTCCATTGCTTAATATAGGGAGGTGATCAGCCCAGATCACCAGCAGGAAAGCTTAACGAGCACACCAGACTTAACCAGTAGGCTGCATCCCAGGGAAAGCAACACACAGGGAAACACATGGGAACCATAGACATAAGAAATACAGAGGGCAGGGGGATAGGGCTGGAACATGGGGACGTGACACCTACAGGGTTATTCAAAGAGATCCGAATTGCTTGAGAAAGGTAACCCAACGCTGAAAATCAGTGTTCAGTTACCTTTCCTGGCCATTCGGCTATCCAGAGAGCAGGCAATTCACCAGATCCTAGCGAATTGCCTGAACATACGGTGCCTGTTCAGTGCCTGTTCGAGGGCAGTGAATCCCCATGAAAATGCACTGCTTCGGCTATTCAGAGAACACAAACCAGCAGTGAAAGGTTCCCCTAATGCCCTGCCATTCGGTGGTTTAATTCGGCAAGTTAATTCAGGAGAATCCCATAGACTTCAATGTTAAAAATATTCCCGTTTTAATTCAATATCTAATAAACCATTCATTATAAAATTCTGCAGTAAAGAGTCTCTTTATTTATAGATTTTTTAGGATATTTTAAGTATTTTTCTTAATTTTGTTTTTTTTTAAAAGTCAGATTTTTTTTTTTTAAGTTTACTTATTTTCTCTGTAACAGCCCTTTTTATTATCATTCCCTGGACCTCATACATATGCAAATTTCAGACATTTTCGCTCAGTAGTTTCTTTGCAAACAGCGTTTCATTTTCACAGATCACACAAACTATTTTGCTAATTTATTCACCTCCCTCGTCTGCGGTCTCAGCTGCTTCGGCTGTGTTCGGCTCCTGCTCGGGCTTGGTTTTCGGTGGGTTAATCCAGATGTTTTTGTGGCTTTTCGGCTTGCATTCGCTGGGTTTTGCAGTTCGTTTTCGTCAGGTTTGCGGTAGCTTTTCCCTGCAATTCAGGGACCCTGTGGTGCTTGCTGAATACACCGCAGGTTCACCGAAATGGGATCGGCAAAAGGAACCGAATTGAAGAGAACGAAAAGACACCGAACGTGCGGTGACTTTTCGAATCTCTTTGAATAACCCTGCTAGTGATAAATCACAAGTCAAAGGCTGTGTAGTGTTTAATTCAAGTGCAAAACTTTATTGTTAGCACAATGTTTGGTTTAAGAAATGAGCAGATGGTTGGCACGCAGACACCAACTCATGACCCCTCATCCCAAAGAGATCGGTTGAAAAGATTAACATGGGAGCCGCCATAGATCGTTTCCTCTTTTACCCCTCAACCACAGCTTGTGGTTGAGTGGTTAATAATGGGAGCAGAAGGGAATTTAATGTAAATCATGCTCAAAGTGAGAGACCAAACATAAACTTGAACTTTGGGTTAAGTTTTATTGTTGCCTTTGCATTTCCCACCAACATAATAGCAGTGTTGTTGCAAAGTCTGGCAGCTGTTTCAAAGAAACCCTACTGAGTAGTAGCAGTACACGCAAATACTGAGTAATAAATCTTCAGGATGTTCACTGGTGACTACATATCATAAGCAGTGCCAGAGCTGTATGAGAAATTTCGAACTGCTGGATGTGTTATTGGGATTAATTAGACTGCACTAATTAGCAAAATGTTTTTTTTCCCCAAATAATCTGCATCCTTCAACCGCAGCGTACAACATATCAAATTCTCTGGTTTGTTATAAACAGATGAACTATATAGTGGGTGGATTAATTACTAAGGCTATTAAGGCGACAGAAAAAGAATGACCATTTAGCCAGGTTTCTTTTGGACCAAGTGCCTGATGCATAGGCCAGGCCTAAACGACGGTCAAAGGTGTAGGGCACACAATACTCCCTCAACTAGCCCAGCAACATGAAATGGCCTAATCTCTTGCCAGATTTTGTACAAGTGAATACTGTGAGGAAAAATAAAGAGAAAAGATACTGAGAGACAAAGGAGAGGCAAAATAATGAGAAGTGCCCAAGGGAGTAGTAAATGTAGATGCACATTCTGAGAAGAGGAGAAGAGATACATGATTTACAGATAGAATGAGACACATAAAACATACTTTCAGCCTTAACACACTGCATGCATGCTAACATGCCATTCTATTCAAAGTCCGAAAGAGAGATGAAATGCAGGGTAAATATAGGTTGCATGACTAGTGGTGATGATGCTGAGGGCATAATACCATCATATTTTTATGCTGAGCCCTTATACTCGTAAACCAGCAATGAATCAACTGCTAACTCCAAAATATGTGACTGATCAATATATGATATGTGGAATAAACCATATTATTGAGTCAATAAACTGGCCATTTTGAGGCTGAATTTAAATTATACGTATAATCCATAATGTAGTTACAAGATTCATACATAATAAATTTTTCAGTATAATAAAATCCAAAAGTGAAAAAGTGATTATTAATATTTACTAAAAAAAAACACTAATCCTACCCAATTTCTCTAAGTAAATCTAAGAATAGAAAACTTCAGTGTGTGAAAAAAAAACCTGTTTACAATTACTATTGAGCAAGATCTGAGGTATGGGTACAAACAGGCATGTACTACCCATTGGGACTACCGGGAAATGGCTCAGTGAGCCAGGGCCTAACCACTTACCGGGCCTGGGGGTGCCTTCTTTTAACACTTTTTTTAAACACTTTTTTTAAACACCATTCTTTTTATATTTTGCAAAAACACTTAATTTTGCAATTTTTTACAAAGATCCTTTAGTATTTTAGTGTTTTATTAGACATTTGTGTTTTTGATTTTTTAAAAATCCAAAAAAAATCTTTAGCTCTAGTCCATAGAGATCTTAACCCGACCCTGCATGTTTGCATATCAGAGTCGGCTGGTCTGGATGAAGTCCAGGGCCACTTTTTTGTCCCTGTCCAGTCCTGTGTACAAAGTGTGTCATTAAAGCAAGATAAACCACAATGTACCAGTGCATTCTATGTCAGTAAGGGGTTAAGACAGGCACCCGATGTGTGAACCAGATAAGATCTACATTCAAACCTCAGGGCACTGCCCAAATTGCTGCAATAGAGGAGACTCCACTGCCTGGTGGTAAAGTATTGCAGTGATTCAAATAAGTGTGACATTGAGAGGAGTGTCTCAGAATCCAGAGGAACCTTTTCGCACAAATCATAGAAACATAGAAACATAGAAAAATGTCGGCAGATAAGAACCTTTCGGCCCATCTAGTCTGCCCAATTACATGGATACTTTACCTGGATTTATCTTTTGTTTAGGATAGCCTTATGCCTATCCCATGCTTGCTTAAATTCAATTACTGTTTTGGCCTCTACCACTTCTACTGGAAGGCTGTTCCATGTATCCACCACCCTCTCAGTAAAATAATGCTTCCTGATGTTACTTTTAAACCTTTGCCCCTCTAATCTAAGACTATGTCCTCTTGTTTTGCTACTTTGATTCCATTTAAATATACTCTCTTCCTCTACCTTGTGGATTCCCTTTACGTATTTAAATGTTTTTTATCATATCTCCTCTGTCTCGTCTTTTTTCCAAACTGTACATGTTAAGATCATTAAGCCTTTCCTGGTAACTTTTCTCCTTCAAGCCGTACACCATTTTAGTAGCCCTTCTCTGAACTCTCTCTAAGATGTCTATATCCTTCTGGAGATACGGTCTCCAGTACTGCACACAGTACTCCAAGTGAGGTCTCACCAGTGCTCTGTACAGTGGCATGAGCACTTCCCTTTTCCTACTGCTAATACCTCTCCCTACACAACCAAGCATTCTGCTAGCATTTCCTGCTGCTCTATTACATTGACTACTTACCCTTAGATCCTCTGAAATAATAACCCCTAAAATCCCTTTCCTCAGATGTTGAGGTTAGGACTGTATCAAATATTCTATATTCAGCCCTTGAGTTTTTACGTCCCAGGTGCATTATCTTGCACTTATCCACATTAAAACTCAATTGCCACAGCTCCGACCATTTTTTTAGTTTACCTATTATTTTTATTATTATTCTTAATTTATAAAGCGCCAGCATATTCCGCAGCGCTGTACAATAAGCACAGTATAGACAGGGTTACAATACATTGAACAACATTTGACAAACAGTACAGGAGGAGATGAGGGCCCTATTCCCGTAGGAACTCACAATCTAGGAGGGTTGGGGTTGGAAACAGGAGGAGAGGACTGTAAGGTGAGAGTGATTGATGGTTGTGTAAATAGGAATGTTTTAAGGGAGCGTTTGAAGGAAGAGAAGTTAGGGGAAAGTCTGACAGTACGAGGGAGAGCGTTCCAGAGAGTGGGGGCTGCGCGTGAGAAATCCTGCAGTCTATCATGGGAAGAGGTGATGCGGGGAGAAGCTAGGCGCAGGTCACTGTTTGACCTTAGGGAGCGGGCTGGGGTGTATCTGGTGATTAGTGAGGACAGGTAGTGGGGCGCTGAGTTAGTGAGGGTTTTGTAGGTAAGGATAAGGATTTTGAACTTAATTCTGCAGTGGATGGGGAGCCAGTGAAGGGACTCTCAGAGGGGAGCGGCAGAGATAGAGCGGCGGGTGAGGTGAATTAGCCTGGCGGAGGCGTTCAGGATGGATTGTAGGGGGGAGAGGCGGGACAGAGGGAGGCCAGATAAGAGATTATTGCAATAGTCGAGTCGGGAGATTACCAGGGCGTGTATGAGTTGTTTTGTGGTGACAGCGGTAAGAAATGGCCGATTTCTGGAAATATTACGCAGTTGGTATCGGCAGGAGGAGGAAAGAGACTGGATGTGGGGGATGAAGGAAAGAGCTGAGTCAAGTGTAACTCCAAGACAGCGAACTTGGTTTGATGGGGAGATGGTGATACCCTCCACCGTGATAGAGAAGTCAGGAGGTGGGGAGGCTTTGAAGGGAGGAATAAGTAGGAGCTCAGTCTTTGACATGTTGATCTTTAGGTGGTGGGAGGCCATCCAGGAGGAGATGCCAGATAAACAGTCACTGACTTTTGAAAGGACAGGGGGAGAGAGATCAGGGGTAGAGAGGTTGATCTGAGTGTCATCAGCGTAGAGGTGGTAATTAAAGCCAAAGCTGTTGATGATTTTGCCCAGGGAGGAGGTGTAGATGGAAAAGAGCAGAGGACCAAGGACAGAGCCTTGAGGTACACCAACAGATAGAGGCAATGAAGAGGAGGAGTTACCAGCAAAGGACACACAGAAGGACCTGTTGGATAAATAGGAGTCAACCCAAGCAAGTGTAGTGTCACCGAGACCCAGAGAGTTGAGGGTAGAAGGAGGGGGTGGTCAACAGTGTCAAAAGCAGCCGAGAGGTCAAGCAGGATGAGAATAGAATAGTGGCCGTGTTTTTTAGCAGTTAGGAGGTCGTTGGTGACTTTGGTGAGGGCAGTTTCAGTTGAGTGTAGGGGGCGGAAGCCAGATTGCAGGGGGTCAAGTAGGGAATTGGAGGACAGGAAGAGGGAGAGGCGGTTGAAGACTAGTTTTTCTAAGAGCTTTGATGTGAAGGGAAGCAGGGATACAGGGCAGTACTTGGATGGAGAGTTGGGGTCTAGGGATGGTTTCTTTAGTAAAGGGGTAACTAGCGCGTGTTTGAAGGCGGATGGAAAGGAGCCAGTGGAGAGAGATAGGTTGAAGATGTGTGTGAGAGCAGGGGTGAGGGAGGAGGAGAGGGGAGGAATTAGATGTGAGGGAATGGGGTCGAGCGGGCACGTGGTGAGATGTGAGGAGGACAATAAGGAATTGACTTCCTCCTCAGTGGCTGGGAGGAAGCGGCAGAGGGTGGCAGAGGGGACCTGTGGGAGTGGAGGTGGCAGATAACTATCTTGTGTTGGGATGTTGCTTCTGATAGTTAGAGTTTTACTGAGGAAGTAGTCTGCCAGGTCTTGAGCGCTGAAGGCAACTGAGGGGGGAGGTGCAGGTGGGTAGAGGAGGGTGTTGAAGGTGGACCAGAGCCGTTTAGGGTTGGAGGACAGCGTAGATATAAGAGATGAGAAGAAGGATTGTTTGGCCAAGTGGAGGGCAGAGGTGTATGACCGGAGAATAAACTTGAAGTGAACAAAATCAGCTTCAGAGCGGGAGATTGTTGAACATCTAAAAACACATAGATTACAGGATCAGAAACAACATGGGTTTACCTCAGGGAGATCATGCCAAACTAATCTTATTGATTTTTTTGATTGGGTAACAAAAATAATAGCCACAGGTGGTGCAGTAGACATTGCTTATTTAGATTTCAGTAAGGCTTTTGATACTGTTCCGCATAGATTGCTTATCAATAAATTGCAATCTTTGAGCTTGGATTCCAATATTGTTGAATGGATTAGGCAGTGGCAGTGGGATTTCCTCCAGGCACGCTCTGCGGTGCGGGAGCATCTTTGCAGGTAGCGAGTCTGGAGGGTGTGCCAGGGCTGAAGCTGGCGGCGTGGGGCCTTACAGAGTCGAAGAGGAGCAAGAGTGTCTAGAGCAGAGATAAGCGTAGTGTTGTAGTGATTAGTGGCAGCATCAGGGTAGGTGAAGGATGAGGTATGAGGGAGGTGGTGAAGTAGGTTGGAGAATTGATGGGGGTCCACAGCATGTAGATTTCTGCGAGTGTGTGTGCGGGGTGGGGGAGCGCGGTGTTTAGGAAGTCCAGATAGGTTGAAAGAGAGAAGGTGGTGGTCAGAGATGGGGAAAGGGTGACATTTGAACTCAGAAATGGAGCAGAGGTTGGAAAAGACCAGGTCAATAACGTGACCATCGCGGTGGGTAGGGAGGAGGGAGGATTGTGTGAGTCCAAGGGAGGACGTGAGTGAAAGAAGTTTGGAGGCAGCAGGAGCGGAAGGATCGTCAATGGGAATGTTGAAGTCCCCAAGAATTAGGCATGGAAGATTAGAAGACAGGAAGTGAGAAAGCCAGGTAGCGAAGTGGTCAAAGAACTGGGAGGTTGGTCCCGGTGGGCGGTAGATGACTGCCACCCTGAGAGCCAGAGGAGAGAACAGGCGGATGCAGTGTGTCTCGAAGGAGGAGAAGGAGAGGGATGGGGGTGGAGGGAGATGCTGGTAGGTGCAGGTGGGAGAGAGCAGGATTCCGACCCCGCCACCATTTCTCTCACCCGGTCTGGGGGTATGACTCAAGTGTAGACCACCATGTGAGAGAGCAGCAATGGAGGCCGTGTCAGAGGGAGTTAGCCAGGTTTCAGTTAAAGCTAGGAGGTTGAAGGAGTTTGAAAGGAAGAGGTCATGGACGGCTGTGAGTTTGTTGCACACAGAGCGAGCGTTCCAGAGGGCGCAGGAGAAAGAGGACAGGCGCTGAGGGATTATGGGGATGAGGTTGCTGGGCTTGCAGGGAGGTGATTTATGTGCGATAGAGATAGGATGAGAGGGAAGTATTGGATGTGTTGTGGGGCCAGGGTTAGGGGATATGTCACCTGAATAGAGTAACAGCAGGAGGGTGAGAAAGAGAAGGTGGGAATGGGATTTGTGGGAGTGGGAGGCAGCACGAGAGTTAGAGGGAGACCATGTTCTGAGGAAACAAAGGAGCTCATGCGAGGCCATCATGTGGGACGAGAGGAGGGAGGGAGAGATGCAGATTGTGTAGGGGTCGGTGGTAGAGGGGCAGGAGTTCCATTTAAGGAGAAAGGTAGAAGTAAAGAGCAGAAGCGTGAGAGAAAGCATGATATAGACGTGTGTTTACCGGAGTAAAAAGTGGGCCTTGCAGTGTTGCAGTTCCTTCCTCCAGTCCCGCAACTCCAGGAATCAACTCTGAATGTCCACTTAAGAATGCCACTTGGAAATGACAATGGAGCCTGTTATAGTTGTTATATAGGGCGGACTGATTGCATTCAGGCAGTTAAAGAGTCAACACCTGAAAAAGTCAACACCTGAAGCTGGATGGGCTGTGTCAATAGGGCAGGAGATTCACATGCTAATTAGCAAAGCAAATGGTGGAGAAAAACAAAAATAAATAAAAAATAAAAAAAAACAGCAAAAAGACCAAGGTAACGCTACAATGTGGGTGCCTGCGAATACTGGGTGATGGGGGTCCTACCAGCAAAAGTATGCAGGGGATCAGTTGAGATGTGGGTGTCTGTGGATGATGGGTGATAATGCCTACCTGTGGAGAGAGGAGACACAGGAATTAGGGATCGTGATGGCGTAGGGGATCTTGGATAAAACTCCAGGAATCAACTCTGAACGTCCACTTAAGAATGCCACTTGGAAATGACACTGGAGCCACCTAAATCATTTGTCATTTGGCTGATCCCTCCAGGAACGTCAACCCTGTTGCAAATCTTTGTGTCATCAGCAAAAAGACATACTTTTCCATTAATACCTTCTGCAATGTCACTAATAAAAATATTAAAGAGAATGGGTCCAAGTACTGACCCCTGAGGTACCCCACTGGTAACAAGACCTTGCACCGAATAAACTCCATTTACCACAACCCTCTGTTGCCTGTCACTTAGCCACTGCCTAATCCATTCAACAATATTGGAATCCAAACTCAAAGATTGCAATTTATTGATAAGCAATCTATGCGGAACAGTATCAAAAGCCTTACTGAAATCTAAATAAGCAATGTCTACTGCACCACCTGTGGCTAATATTTTTGTTACCCAATCAAAAAAATCAATAAGATTAGTTTGGCATGATCTCCCTGAGGTAAACCCATGTTGTTTCTGATCCTGTAATCTATGTGTTTTTAGATGTTCAACAATCCTTTCCTTTAACATGGTTTCCATTAATTTCCCCACTACTGAGGTAAGACTAACTGGCCTATAGTTCCCAGATTCCTCCCTACTACCCTTCTTGTGAATGGGCACAACATTTGCTAATTTCCAGTCTTCTGGGACAACTCCCGTTTGCAAGGATTGGTTAAATAAATCTGTTAACGGTTTTGCTATTACATCACTGAGCTCTTTTAATAATTTAGGGTGGATCCCATCAGGCCCCATTGACTTATTTGTCTTTACTTTAGACAGCTGCTGTAGAACCTCCTCCTCTGTAAACTGATATGTAAATGTCTCGTTAGTGTTTCCTCCTAACTGAGGTCCCTTTCCTTCCTTTTCTTCTGCAAAGAATGAACAAAAATATTCATTGAGGCAGTCAGCGAGACTTTTATCCTCTTCTACATACCTTCCTTCCTTTGTTTTTAATCTAACTAATCCTTGTTTTACTTTTCTTTTCTCGTTTATGTATCTAAAAAATGTTTTGTCCCCCCTTTTTACTGACTGAGCTATTTTCTCTTCTGCGTGTGCTTTGGAAGCTCTTATAAATTGCTTTGCCTCTTTCTGCCTAATCTTATAGGTTTGCCTATCTTCTTCACTCTGAGTTTTTTTATAATTATTGAATGCTGTCTTTTTGTTCTTCACTATTTTGGCCACTTCTGCAGAGTACCACAGTGGTTTCTTCCCTTTTTTGTTTTTGCTAACAAGCAGAATGCAATTGCCTGTGGCCTTCAATAATGCTTCGTTTAAATAATCCCATTTCTCCTGGACTCCCTTTAAACTCCTCCAGTCTGATAATGACTCCTTCACACAAAACCTCATTTTAGAAAAATCTGTTTTTTTAAAGTCTAAAACTTTTGTTTTTGTGTGGTGCGGCTCCATCCCTGTTCTTATATTAAACCATACTGACTGGTGATCACTAAATCCCAAATTTTCACCTACAACAACGTCCGATACCAAACCTCCATTTGTGAGTATTAAATCCAATATGGCCTCTTTACGGGTCGGCTCCTCAACTACTTGTGTTAGAAATAATCCCAGTAGGGAGTTTAGAATATTTATACTCCTGGTGCACCCAGCTGTTTTCGTTTTCCAGTTCACATCAGGAAGATTAAAGTCCCCCATGATAATAACTACCCCCTTCATTGCCATTTTGGCTATTTCCTCAAGCAGCAGATTATCTAGCTCTTCTACTTGTCCAGGGGCTCTATAGATCACACCTACACGAGCTACTGTATGATTGCCAAATGTTAGCGTAACCCAAACTGACTCTATGTTCACCTCGCTCAATTTTATTTGGTTCGTTTTTATGTTGGTTTTTACATACAGGGCCACTCCTCCTCCTTTCCTACCTTCTCTGTCTTTTCTATATAAAGAGTACCCCGGTATTGTTATGTCCCAGTTATTTTTCTCACTGAACCATGTCTCAGTAACCGCCACATAACTGCAACATAATGCATGAGAACAAAAGCTGAAGTCAGCCACTCCAGAAGAAGAGCTACTTCATGCTATTAAAAAAGAAACGGGAATATTACAACCTATATTTTCAGATAACAATTAACTGCTTGATGGACATTGACCCTGTAAATATCAAAATACTGGCCAAATGTGGGTTACAAGAATGTTGATTGGGGTGACATTGTAAATGTATTTCTGTTTTATTGTTTTTTTCTACCTCTTTTCTTTCCCTTTTGTCATTGGGTCTCCCCACGGACTGCTCTAGTTCTTTTCAAGTCTTACCTTTTTTGTTCTTACAAAGTTATAAAAGTCAGGGGTGTGAATATGCAATTACAGGGTGACATAACGATGTACATGTGTCAGAGATGAGATCGTATGATTGTCAGTGAGATCTTATGATAATGTTATACCACTAAATAAAATACTTAAAAAAAAAAAATGAAAGGGGAATACTTCACGCACCTTCACATGCACATGGAAGAATGACAGGTATAAACAAAATTTCAAACCTCAAGATCAATCCTCGAAGTCAGTGATGGCGATTCTTAGTACGACATGTGTTTCAGAAGTACATGTCCAATATCCAGTATCATGGCAAATGCAGTTCAGAAACACCTGGGTTGCCCAGATTCGGTATCACTGCACTAGGTGGTCATGATCCACCACACTGCACTGCTACGCTTCGATACTGGGAACAAAAAGAGGTTGCATGCATATTTATTTGAAAGGTATACCATATATTTTTCTTACAGCGTAAAAATACATTTGTTTTGTCCATAACAAGCAAAGGACTCACAGACCTGTGAAGCTATGAGTAAGTCGTTTGGTTGTTATGGACGAAATGTGTCACAGTTCTACCGTAAAATATATATATTTTTTTTTACCCATATAAATAGGCTTGCTACAGTCTTTTTTCCCCACCAGCAACGAAGTATGTCCAGATTTTTTTTTGTTGTTATATGACGCTATTCCTTGGCTACCGAGGCTTTAATTCATAATAAAAATGGAGCAAAATAGAGCAAAATAACACAGAGTCAGATATATTTCGAGATAGACACTAGTCAGACATGCATGGTGAATAAGCTTCAATAATGTCAATTTAGATGAAAAGAAAGTTGTATTCTTTATTAAACAGAGATCAATTCCACCTTGTTGGTTGAAATGGTCCAGTGAAAAGCCACTGGGAATACGATCTGACAAATTCATTTGTACAGAGGCAATCGATAACTCTGAGAAGATCATTTAATAAAAGCCAGCATACTACATGATACAAACAGGTTGCCCCTATCATAACCAACTTACCTTCGTAATACTGAAATAAAATCTTTACTCCAATTTCCATGCAGGAACATTGGCTTTCATTATTCTTTGCAGGTAAGGCAGAGGTCTCCACGGATTGCAGCCTGAAAAGATATGATACTCTTTATTTATTCTATTTTCCTTCAATACGTTTTCCTTAACAATAAAGCGAACGTAATAGCACAGGGCCAGGCAAAAATACACTGGGCAAGGCAATAATAAAAATTTCTTTCAAGCAGACTTTTTTGTATCCTGCCAATACAGCTTGTGATAATTTAAAGGAAAAAGTGACATTGAAGAAAAGAATCCACTAAAATGAAATGTTATTGTCATAGGATGGCTATCAGGGTTATTCAGAGATAGGTGAAAACAAGGAAAATGGCTGGAGAAGTGAAAATTCTAGATCAAAATAGCCATTTTGGAAAGTGAGATAAATGGGAGAATTTTTCTGGTTTGGCTATTTTGGACCTAGAATTTTCACTTTTCCAAATGTTCTCCAGAATTTCACCTTTCTCTGAATAACCCTGTGTATTTTGTATTTAAAAACATAATAAATACATTAAAGGCCACATTACACTCTTAACACTAACGTAAACGTTCACCTGCGTGAGCATTAACGTTAGCCGTGGTGTCTACCGCATTTTACAATCCAAACGCAAACTGGTTAAGTAACCCGTTTGCGTTTGGTACCTTGCGCTTTTCAGCGCAAGGTTACTGTACTTTGCGCTCCCTATGCTTAACATGGGGAGCACAAAGTGTTAATCAGTGTGAGGATTACAAAGTCCTAACGCTGATTAACGTCCGGCTCTGGTTAGCGGAAAGTTAACCAGAGCCAGGACTTGGTGTTAACGGATTCCGCCATATAATTTAAAAAATCGTATACTCACCTTCTGTCTCGTGGCGAGGACCGCGGCTCCGTCCGCCTCCTCCGTCCGGTGGGAGCAGGGAAAGACTGTGGGAAAAAGTCCCCCCAGTCTCTCCCTGCGTATCACTACGCTGACCAGGTCATGTGACCGCCGGCGTCTGGCTCAATGGAGTCCTACGAGCATCGCGGGGCTGTAGCGCAGGGTGACAATGCAGGCAGCTTTTTAAGCACCTGTATTGTAATCCCACGTTAAAACAGGGGCTGTAGGGGGAAAACTGCGGGCGCAGTTTTTTCTCCCTACCGCCCCCATTTTAGCGTGGAGATCGTAATTTAGCCCTATATCTATGGAAAAGAGACATAAGATAAATAATGAAATGAAAATTTTGGTAGTGCATGAGACCTCCAGCGTCATAATCCTCCAGGAATGCTGACCAAAAACAGAAAAAAAATGAATGCTTCTAAACAGAACAGATCTTAAAATGGTGAGAAGAACAGCTCATGGGAAGACAGAGTTCAAGTCCTAAATAAATAAGTGTAGGAACACACCAAGAATTGTGTCCCCCAATTAACGATTATCTTGCACGTAAGATAAACACGTACTCAAATCTGTGTTTATGAAGATTTAACAATAATATGTGATAAATCATATATTTATTGTCAAATTAACAAATATTTGTGTCACGTTCCTGGCCACTGCAGCTAAATGTAAAAGGGCACCTTGAAGCCCTTAAAACAATCAATGTACACAAAACGTATTAACAATGGCACATATCAGTGCATAAATTCCATATGCCAATGGATTCAGTAGGTTCCCAGATACAGTTGGGTTCCTACTTCTCTGTAGTTCACCTTCACTCTAATCTGGAAAAAACATGGAGCACTATATAGTGTAGTAATTTTAATATAAAAAAACTCTTAAAAACAGTGACAAAAAAACAAACTCACAAACAATTTTCAAAGCACATACAAAATGTGCATATAAACATTTGCCGCAATGGCTCAGACCTCCCGCAATTCTCGTCCTGAACTGGCATCAGTGATCCTCTGCTTTAGATGAATGTGTGGTGTGGGATCATGTGCAATCAAATCATTGGTCCGTTTTTCTTTGGCGAGACATCAATTACTGTAAATGTTTACCTTGACTTTTAGACTGAATACGCGGCACCACAACTACATGACCTTCAACCAACCATCATTTTCCAGCAAGATGGTGCACCACCACATTGGGGACTGCATGTTCGTGGGTTCCTAAATGAAACATTTCCAGACTAGTGGATTGGAAGGGGTGGCCCAATTCCCTGGCCATCTCGTTCACCAGATATCACTCCCCTCGACTTCTTTCTATGAGGTTACAATAACAAAATTGCACAAAGTGCAACAAAGGTGCCGATAACACAAATAAAATTATTGAAAAAACAGCACACTAATAAAAATTGGACATGAGAAAAATGACAGGTCCAGTATGGCAAAAAGACAGCACTTCATTGGAATCCCCACCGGCTAAATATCCAAACAAGATAGGAGGAGATGCGGATGGACAATCTATCTAATATCTCGGCGGTTCAAGCCACCTACACACATCTAATCTAATACACAGGAAGCCTAGGGTGTCTGAAACACCAAACAAACAACAAACTGTTAAAACCAACAGAAGAGACCCATAGCTCGACGCATTTCGCCCACACCGGGCTTAATCCTGAGCTGTAGTGTCAACCAAATAAACCAAAATATATATACTATTAGTAAGAGGTAAAAGATTAAAATCAGCTGAAAGGGGTAGCAAACCTTTAAAGCCGGCAATTGATGTCAGTATCTCAGTGTGTAAAACACTTCCTGACTCATAACGAACCACGTGAACTGAATGGGCCAATGATAAACCGGAAGTACATGCATACGCCCCATACCATTCATAAAGGTTGCCGAGAGGCAGTGTCTGGGTAGTCGTTGCTTAGAAACAAACATACATCAATAAAGAAACCTCCGCACTGCTAAAGCCGACTATAACATACCCAGTAGTAACCCACAGGTATATTGCAGCTCTATGAGGTTATGTTAAAGATATTGTGTATGGAACAAAGGTACGGGACATCACTAATCTAAAGCAGAGGATCACTGAGGCCATTGCCACCATTGATGAGGGTAAGCTACAGCGAACATGGCAAGAATCTGAGTACCGTCTTGATGTGCTTCGTGCAACTAATGGTGCCCATATAGAGGTGTATTAAATGAGGCAAAAAAACTTAAATATATACGTCTCATTTTGTAACAATTTTCACTTATCTGTCTTTTCATTTGTCTTTGTAATAAATTTTTGAAATTGTAAAGAGACTTTATGGACACCCTGTATATATAAAAAGTTTATAATTGTAGAAGACATTTACACTGCATCTCAGCAATTCAGAGAACTGATTTGCCCACAGAGCTCATATACAGCAAGTAACTCTGGGTAGGACATGCAAATGAGGTCTCCAATTTATATCCAAATATATATATATATATATACACATACACCTTGCCAAGCTCTTAGATTCATTTATTAGAAACCGCTTGCTCAGGCAATTCAATAAACTCACATTAAAAGCTGATGATTCATGCTCTAAGCCAGTTTGTTAAAGGCATCCCCTAGGAAAGCAAACTATATATTAATTCTGCACCAGTTCATTTAGACAGAATTGGCATAAACACATGGATTATGTTCACTAGCATTCATAAGCGAAAGGGAACAAAAGGAGAGTGATGTACATTTTTAATTTATTGTGTAGTGTTGAAATAAAATGTGAACTTTCCATGTTTCCAACATTCCACTAACATGCCCAGGTATTGAATGGGTATTCCTGGCCACATAAAAAATATGGGCCACATTACACTCCTAGTGTTAAAACACGGGCACAAAGGGAGGAGAAACTGTGCCCGCGTTTAAACGCTAGATTACAATGCAGGCACAAAAAATGCTGCCTGCATTGTTTGCGGGCATTAACCCCCGGGATGCGCGTGGCAGCGATAAGCGCAGCTGCGCGCATCCTCTCAATGGAGTCCATAGGACTCCATCGATGCAGACGCTGGCGGTCACATGACCGGCCAGATCTCGCCTTGCAAGATTCGGCCGGTCAGCGAAGTGATACGCAGGGGGAAACTGGGTGGACTTTTTCCCCCAGTTTTTCCCTGCTCCCGCCGGACTGAGGAGGCGGACAGAGCCGCGGTCCTTGCCGCGGGACAAGAGGTGAGTATACGAATATTATTTTTTTTTTTTTGTCTGGTGTTAACAGATTCTGCAGAAGCGGAATCCATTAACACCAAGTCCTGGCTCTGGTTAACTTTCTGTTAACCGTGGTCGGACGTTAATCAGCGCTAGTAGATTGTAATCCTAACGCTGATTAACACTTTGCGCTCCCCATGTTAAGTATAGGGAGCACAAAGTACAGTAACCTCGCTCTGAAAAGCGCAAGATACCAAACGCTAACGGGTTACTTAATCCGTTAGCGTTTGGATTGCAATATGCGGTAGACACCGCAGCTAACGTTAACGCTCACGCAAGTGAGCGCAAACGTTAGCACCAAGTATGTAATGTGGCCCCATGATTATCTTCAAGTGATGCATGTGTAAAAAACATCACTTTAAGATATGATGGTGAGACACACTGTATATACTGCACTGGTAATTCATTCATTTTCCCTTACGAACCTTTAAAACTATAACTATTATCATACCAAAAAATCTACAGCAGTTCTGAGTTGATTAAAGCAAGTCCCCATGGAAACAAGAAAATACTCCTAAAAAGATTTCATGGTTTACATCAGTGGGGTTTGAAAGGATGTTTTATCTGTGATTAATCAGGAGGCACTCAAGAGGTTATTCACAAAGCACCAAATTTGCCACCAGAGGTTAAAAGCAGTGAATTATACGGTGCACTTTTAGGGCAGATCATCTATTCTCAAAGCTGTCAATTCTCCAAATACTGGCGAATTGACGATGAAATATGGTGCAGTTCGGCGGTCTTCAGCGACACCTATATTGTCCCATAGAGAAGTAATGCTCCATCTATTTACAGAATGCCAAACTGCACCGAAGTATAGGCGACATGACCTGATTTTCGGTGTTACAGGTCGACAGGTTTAAACAGGAATCAATGTAGAAAAGTAATATTTTATATAAAAATAAAAAGTTTATTCTCTTTTTTGAACACTTTTTTGTTTTTTTAGACTAAATGTCTAGGACGTACAGCACTTTTACCAAGTGCTCAGCCAGACATCCCGTGAATTTACAATCTAAAGGGACGGGGTCATTTTGGCATACATATATTGTGAAGAAATCTACCGAAACGAATGAGGGAATAAGAACTACTACAACTGAAGGGAGGAGTCCCCCATAGTGACTCAACTGCGTACCAACTGAGCTAATTAGCTCTACACTTGTGAGTTTTTTTCTTTAAGACCACACCATTCTGCCTGTATGTGATATACGATATTGCCCAATTGTTTTTCTCCTCTCTTTTCCATTTCATATTGGTCATGTGATTGGAGACTGCATTGGACTATCCTCCATAAAGACTCATCTGGAGATCCTTAGAAAATTTTAAGACTCTTACTCTAAGGAGGACTAACATCTATTTGCGCTCCCGAATGTACTACGGTATTTTTGTTTCGGTGTGCATTCGTCTGGGTTTTGCGGTGAGTTTTCGGTGGGTTTGCGGCGACTTTTCCCTGCATTACGGCAGCCCTGTGGTGCTTGCTGAATACACCGCAGGGTCGTCGAAATGGGATCGCCAAATCGCACCGAATTGAAGAGAACGAAAAGTCACCGAGCGTGCGGTGCCTTTTCAATTCTCTTTGAATAACCCTGATAGTCTATCTTTTACAGTGTCCTTATGGGGAACAATATGCGGGTCGTACCATAAGGAAGCTAAAATGTAGAATATTGAAACATATGAATTATATACCTAAGATGGGCCACACCCATTCAGTTCCCATGCACTGTAATTCATGTACAGCAGAGTTTCCCAAACCTGTCTTCGGGACCCTCAACCAGGCCAGGTTTTAAGGATCACCTTGGGGGAAATGCAGACTGAATCCTGCAATCACTGAGCAGCAAATCATATCACCTGTGCTGTGCTCCAGCTATCTGGCAAACCTGGCGAGGCAAGGGGTCCTGAGGACTGGTTTGGGAAACACTGATGTACAGTATTTGATTTGGAGAAACTTTTATTTTTTGGGATTTAGTCAGTGCAGGGGTATTGACAGGGAGAGATAGGACCATTCAGTTGTCCAGGATTGAAGCATACTGGATACATATATTGAGGACTAATTGTGGTTGTAGTGTCTAAAAAAATGATACTTTGACAGAAAGTATGACAGCCCATGCACATTTATATGAGCCTCATATTTGTTTATTCATTTGTTGAGACTACCTTTTGTTTACTAAATTTAAAGAATATTGGTCAGCCCAGAGTATACCTAACAATGTATAATTTTATCATTGCATTAAAGTATTATTTAAGGCATAAATAACAATGCAAGACATATCTATAAATTGTGCTCAAGTCCCTCTATCCCAATATATTTTTCCTCTGTCACCAGTTATACAGTCATGAATATAATTGTCTACTTCGCAGCACACAAACACCAAAAAATGGACATAGGGACAAAATGTTGTTCTAGAGAAGACAAAATTAATATAGTGAACAAACTTGATTATATTCATTGCTTTAGAATATTCTAATCTTTATGCAAATATTAGAGAAATAATTAACATATTTTCACTCTGACGGTTATATTTGAAGCTTTAAACGTGAAATGTGCTGCATATCCTTGGATTTTGTTTGTACACCAATAGTTATTATTTTCTTTTCGTACCGTTCCATTCATTAAACTCATTACTAAGCCATAAGTGTATTTTTAAAATGATCAGCGAACGAAAGAATAATGGTTAAAAACACCCATATGTACAACTAGTAGGTATTCTTTCCAAATATTGGATCTGCATGTTTAAAGAGCTAAGAAATGTCAGGTGGGGGATTTTCTAAACCTTTCCTGGGTAGTGAGGTGCCTTTGTAAAGAAATTTAATTTGTATCATTAATTTCCTCATTCAACGGCTTTATTAATGGGAGTTATATAATAACTAAGCCTGGGCTGCCTATTATTTCTATATGCGGGTCCCTAATCTAACCAGTTATAATAATACTCTAGGCTAAAACTGGATGGGAGGCGAATGGAGATAAAACATTTAATCCCCTCTCCCAATTTAACTCTGTAGTTACTTCTAAATTTACATTGAATCCAGCCCTACGCTAAAAGAGTTATTTAGAAGAGCACCGCAATGTCACTGACATGTCGGTGCTCTCTCATTCCCCACAAATCATATTCTCAGATTCTTCAGTGAATTCAACATTTATTGCAGGGTCCGCGAAGTGCAGGGAAAAGCCACCGCAAAACCGCCAATTTAAAAAAAAACACCTCAAAACCACAGAAATTATCGGATCTGATTCGATAAACCGCCGGGAACCCGCAGAAATTTTCAGATCCAATCCGATAAATTATGAGATCGGATCTGATCCAATAAGCTGCCGCAAACCCGCCGAACGCGTCCAGAAAAAGTCAACGATCCGCCGAACACAGCGCCGACCAGTCACCAGAAAAAGTCGACAAGCTGAAGAACAGGGTAAAAAAAAAAACGATTGAAAGTGTCAAATTTGAAACGCTGTTTTCAAAAAAAACAACTGGACGAGAATGTCTGGAATTAACATGTAAGGTCCTATGAATAATAATAAAAAGGTGTATTACAGGAAAAAAATACTATTTAAATAAAATCAGATTTTTTTCGCCAAAAAATGCCTAAAAAAAATAATAAAGAGACTTTTTGCTGCCGATTAAAAGAATAAACGGTTTAATAGAAAAAAAGGGGAATATTTTTAACATTGAAAAATGGGATTCGCCTGATTAAACCTGTGAAATGAAACCACCGAACATCAGCGCATTTCACTTACATTTTACTGCTGTTCGGTGTCTGTGAATAGATTAATCATTGCTTCTCTATGGGGATGTCACTGCCGTCAAACAGGCACTATATTCTGCCGGCAATTCACCAAAATTGGGGAACTGCCTGCTTCCTGGATAGCCGAATGGCCACAAAATTGAACCATATGGGGAAATTCACTGTTCGGTGCCACTTCAAGGCCAGATCGGCTCTCTGAATAACCCCTTAAATCTCATATCCCCTGGATGTGACATTCTAACAGTTTCCTGTAAGCCGTAGTATGTCACATGACCACAGGGTGCTGGAAACTCCGGGTAGCCTCCAGTCAATCCAATAACAAAAGGAAGGACAGGCATTCAAATCACAAAAGTGGCAACGTTTTGGCAGAAACATCAGCCCTTGTTAAACCGTGTCAATCTAATGGCTGTCCAGGGGCAGTAATGAAAACCAGGGTAAAAAGACAAGGCCCAAAATATCATCGTGTAACGTAAGGGAAAAAAACTCCAAGGTTCAAGGATAATGTGCAAAAAAAACAAAAACATTTGGTTTCATAGACTGTTTGGAGGAGAAATTAATATGTTAACCAATAAAATTATCGATGTTTTGGAGGAACTTTCAGGTAGCAATAAGGTCACAAAAGAAAGAACAAAAAATGTACATGGTTTAACCAAGTTGCTAAATTTTGACCTCCTTAAAATGTAATGTAGTCAAAGTATTACAGTAATCTAAATCATTTTATTGTTGCCATAGTAACAAACAGAATTTATGTATGCTCGAAAACATCTGTTCCACTGCTAACTCTATTCAACCGACCTATGCATGCATTATTTCGTAAAAAGCGACGGAATCTGGCTTTGATGCCTCAAGGTGGCTTGACGTTCAACTGCGCTTATCGAGACACTTCTATAGACTTATAGGTCTGAAAACGACCAAGGCATGAACAAGTTAATTGTTTTGCCATGGCCAAGTTGTAGGTATTATGCATTTCATGTTTTGGTTTTTGGTGTATTTTCTGAAGGTTTTAATACTTAACAATCTAACACCCAGTATGAATCACAGCAGGAAGATCAATGCTGTTTTCTTTGATATTCTGGGGGTCTCTAGCACAGTGTAAGAACCACTCAGTTTTTTCTTTAAAAAAACACATTATAAAACACATACTATTGTTTATTTTCATTTCATGCTCCATTTAAACCTGGCACCCACATTGAACTGAAGCTCTAGCACAGCGTGTTGTCCCTTGTAACTAGGCTCCCTCTGGGCCTTTTCCTCCCTTAGTCCTGTGTTTTTTTTATAATTCTTTATTTTAGAATTTTAGCATAGACATCATGAAATCAACATTGTAAGTTAGCCACGCAGGGCCATATGTCATCTGAAGAATTATCCCGCCAGCAATAATAAACACACAGGGACATAAAGCAATGGGTCGAAGACGTAAAAACACTCAGATGGCATCGTGCATAAACTTTCCATTGGGGTGTCCCCAGCCGGAGACATCCACTACGCAGCCCAAAAAAAAAGATAAATAAAAATAACGCAAATGTCCACAGAGACTGCGCAGTAATAAAATAAAATATAAGGGAGGAAAAAGGGGGGGGAGGGGTGTCAGAAGGCATCTGCAAAACAGAAAAAGACAAGGGGGGGTTGCATAACTACAAAGCGTACAGTAAGAGTAAAATCAAAACCGCTTTAAATCTTCTGAAAGTGTCAAAGAAGCATAAACGTCCTCAGCAAAGAAGATCTCAAGACGTAGTCGTAGCAGAGAGCGGGGGGGGGGTGCGAGAAGCAAAATCACGGCATTAAAAAACAAAAAAAAAAAGTGGAGAGGTAATTACAACGGATAGTCATCAGGCAGGAAAAAACAATAGACTGCTCTCATCCAGTGTCCCGAAACAGCGGTCGCCGCGGGGCAGGCAAGGAAAGGCATCCCCGTAGTAGTGCGATCACAGCGGAGACAGCTCCATGAGGCCTAGGCACACTTCTCTTTCCTCCTATGGGGCATACTCCGGCAGCAGGCATCACCTCCACCTCGGTCTGCGACGTATCTGGCAACACCTCCACTCCATCATGCTGCGGTGGGCTCGCGTGCGGCGTCGCCGGTGTCCCATGCCCCTCTTCCCTGACTTCTGGACCAGCTCACCTCCAGTTGCGTCCTCTGTTACCGCAGCAGGGAGGACCACCATCCGTCCAGGAGGCACCTCCGTCAGCTCCGGACGTTCAGTTAAGTCCTCCGTCTCCTCCCGACCTCCATGCAGCTCCGCCATCTGTGGTCGCCAGGAGCCTGTAGCAATCTGGTTCCCCTCGGTGTCAGGCACCATCACCAGGCACTCATCCAAGTCCGCAGACATGGCCTCCAGGGCTCCAACACGAGGAGGGAGCATTGGCTGTCTCCATGTCGTGCCAGCTCGTTCCTCCAGCAGCCCAGACGCTGCGGCCGCCGCCGCGTTCAGAAGATGGGGGCCCTCCATCCTCCGAGCCGCTACAGCTGACCACCCATCCAGGTAAAACCGCCGGGGGAAGTTTGGAAAGCCCGAAACGGTCCGAGACTGATCCCGGTGATAGGCCTCAAGATGGCCGACGCCTGAACGCCTCCGCTGTGGGACAAGGCCGCAATCTCCGCCATGCTCTGGAGGGGGACCGAACCGGCTCCAAAGCACTCCTCCCGGTGGCCGACCATACAGAGACTCCCTGTGGGGCAAATTAAATGAGGAATTCGGTCCAAAACCGCTGTCGCCAGCGATTCCAGACGGAGCTCAGCAGAAGCACGTCTGGTCCCCTGCATGGTCAGCCACGCCCCCCCTAGTCCTGTGTTTTGACCTTCAGCCCGTGTAACTCGTTTCTGCCCTTGTGCACCTTGCTCCTGATTATTGTAGTAACCACACACAGTAACATATATCATCGCTCTCCAGTACTCCAAACCCTGTGTTTGCTGTTTTCTGGATATTGAGGTCCCCTTCGCTCAGCGCCCGGTACCCCAACTTGACAGTCCTGCAGATTTCTTATTTCCTATGAGCTGCCTACAGTACTAATTAGCTGGAAAACACCACTTACAGAATATTTTTTTTGAGAAAGTATCTTACCAGGAAGGATACATTGAGATTTCTCTCGTTTTGAAGTATGTCCTGGGTGGCGAGTATGTACCGTTAGGTGTCTTGCCCAAGGACACTTACTGGAGAGGTGCTCTTGCCGGGATTGGAACCTGTGTCTCCGCAGTCTCCATGGTTATAGAGCAGTGATGTTACCACTACTCCACCCAAATTACAGTGGGGCATTTATGGCTGCCGTCAGAAATCTTGGGGCTCCAGTGGGGAAGTGATTGGGTTGTGCCTCCGACTGGTGCAGATGATCTTGATTGATTGATCCCTTATGGTGCCAGCACACAGAGATGAGTCATGGCTACCTAACTGGCTGCAGATGTCATGGGCCATGCTGTAACTGTATCTGTATATTGCTGGGTGACGTGGATAGACCATTGCACCCCAGCATTGAGACAAGCTGCTACTGGTTTTGGCAGGGGTCTGGGCCCCCTGAAGCTGCCAAGCTCCTGAACAGATCAGGGGCCGTCACCCCTGGGGTGGTGTCCCTGGGTGTAGTACGTAAATCCCCCCAAAGTACCAAATACTGAGGCCCCTGTTACATTCTTTGCGCAATTGGTTTTGCATGCGCAAATGCGCATTTGCGCGAGTGGCAAAACCCTTTGCGCTGAACGTCGTATTACAAAGTTCGCGCAAACGATTATCGTTTAACGCGGATGGACCTGTGTGAGCGTGATGAACTGTGCGCGTCCTATACTTAACATTGTGAGCGAAAATTCAGTCGTGCGCTGGTACGCGGATGGTATTCCAATCTATGCGCATCTTTTCACGAATGACGTTTGCGCGCATAATTTTAACGTCTTTGAAAAGCTGGTGGTAACTGCAAATCGGAACGTTCTGGCCGAAACGAAAAACAGCAGCACAAAAAAAAATACAGCACAGTACAGTTACACATTCTACACATACCCAAACAATAAAATTGTGAATTCGTGCGTGTTTTTTTTATTGCTGCAGCATATATATGCAGATTTACTTTGACAGGCGCAAAAACGTAAGTGAGTCAATTAAGGTAAATTGATGTCAATTCTTCATTCTGATTGGCTGAATCCGGCGAAAAAAAAACAGTCCGCACACTGATTTACGTGCGCTACGTTACTGCGCGCTTATTACACTTCGTTTTGCACACCGTTTTTACGAATGTGATTCTCAGACGGATGAGAAAATGCTTTCGGATCGAAATACTCCGTTAAGTTTCGCGCGATAACGCTTAACGCTGAGCGCAAAAAAAATTGGGCTGCACGAACGAAATTGCGCGAACAATGTAATAGGGGCCTGAATGTTTACCTTTGCTTTCTAGCACTGAAACGTTTCACTCATATTATTTGTTTTGTTTTGGTTTTTTAAATACGTTTCCCTTGAGAAACATTTGATCCAGCAGCAATCTAATGGTTGAATTGTCGTGGATTCTGCTCGAGTTAATGCAAATGTATTGAATAAATGTGCCAAATAAGAAATCTGCAGCCTCTGCTCATACATTACTAAATAATCATTATTAATATTCTTATTTTTCTTTATTTTCTTCTTTTTTTTTTGACTAGCGCTGTTAGATGTCAGTAAGCAGGGAATTACATTTGTGACTATGAATTACTTTGTAGAAGAATGAGCCATTCATCAGCCAGTGTAGCATGACCTGTTCTCGGAAACAAAAGAGTTAATGTTCTCTCAATAGTCATGCTGAGTAGCAGGCAAATAAAAAAAAAAGTAAATTGTATTAACTGTTTTCCTGCTCGGAGATTGGAAGGGGCTCAGAGCTGCACCAGCAGACATGGTGCTTTTCTTAATTACTCACTGATTATATCAACAGTGCACATTCATTTTAATGCCTACTAATTTATACTAACGTCATTATGATTTTTCACTTCATTTGCTTCTTACAAAGTCTATACTGGTGAACATTAAACTTATTAAAGGCAAGGGCGCATCACTGCAGACATAAATCTTGATTTGAAGTAATAAAATTTATAACCTTTATTAAAAAGACAGCCGTTTGGAACGTGCTGATTATTAAATGCATTATTTTCTTCTCTTGGGGGTTTTAATGTTTTAAACTCATAATAATTTTAGAAAATCTTCCATCTTTTACTCTGTGGGAGGTAGAGTGAGGTTCTATGACAGGCTTAACAAATACCTTTAACCCCTTCACTTCTGAGTCATTTCACCCCTTTGTGCTGTCTGAGCTCATTTTGACTGTTTTGTGCGCATCATGTTTAACCACTTCCATGCGGAGGACGCGCTCAGCGCGTCCTCCGCATGGCTCCCGCTGTGCGGAGGACGCGCTGAGCGCGTCCTCCCTTTGGGGTCAGCGTTCGGCCGGGTTCCGGCCGATCGCTGGCCCCCCCAGTGCGGGCTGACATCCTCGATGTCAGCCCAGCATCCGGAACCGCCGCCGATGAAATTAGGTGTCATCGCGGCTAATTCAGGCGCCCCCCCCGCATGTGCGGAGGAGGCGCCTGAAAGGGAGGGGGAGGTCCTTCGGACCTCTCTCCCTCCCGATCGGCGGCGTTGCGGGGGTTAACCCAGGCACCATTTGGAAGGGCACAGCCTGCCCTTCCAAATGGTGCCTGGCATTAACCCCTGGGGAGCTGGATCGCGAATCGGCGCTGAAAAGCCCCTGTTCGTGATCCTTTCCCGGAGCTGGCCGACATCTTGGATGTTGGCCAAGCCTCCGGGAACTCCCCCTGAGGACTGGCGTCATCGTGCATAGCACGATGACGCCAGTCCTAGAGTTAACCCCTAACTGCCACCAACGGTGGAGATAGGGAGTTCCAATGAACTCCCTATCTCCCGATCCGTGGCAGATAGGGGTTAAAGTTTGGTATGGTTGGATCGGCCAGAGCATGGCCGTTCCAACGATACCAAACACTACTGTGAAAAAAGTTTTTTAAAAAAAATAAAAATTTAAATTAAAAATAAAAATATATTTAAAAAAAAATTATAAAAAAAAAAATAAACATTTTTTTTTCTTTTTTTTGGTTCGTTAATGCAGCAATATTGTTCCCATTTCAATTATAATGTGAACAATGATGCTGCACTAACGATTTTTGTATGCGGTGCGTTTGTTAAAAATCGTGTAATTTTCCCCAAAAAAAAATGTAACGAGACCCCATCTATAATTTTTTTAACAAGCGCACCCCATACAAAATATAACCGCAATTGCTCGCATGTTAAAATGTGAAAAAAAACACTTTACACGTTGTAAATTATTGAAAATACATATTTTATTGCATTTTTTGTTATAATATACAGACATGACATAACGTATACATATAATAATGACATATTATGAATCTACCGAGTCTGACGGAAAGAACGATATATAATATGTCTGGGTCATATACTAAAATAAGCCTTAAAAACACGTTTAAACATGATGAGCAAAACCGGTAAAAATGACCTCAGCACAGAGGTGTGAAAAGCCTCAGCAGCGAAAGGGTTAAACGTATTTTGAAGTCTTGTTTTATTATAAGACCCGGAAACATTATTTATTCTTATTTTCAGCAGACACGGCAGATTCGAAATATATCATTTCTATGTGTATTCGTCATGTCTCGTCAGAATGCTATAACAAAAAATGTAATTAAAAATGTAAATTTCCATTCAGATTTTAATCACTTACAGCTTCTCCAATTATTTTATACATTTTACTATCCAAACATTTGTAATTATATATTCTATGGGGCACTCTTTTATTAAAAAAAATTAGAAATGGGAACCTGTCAATGAAAATACACAAGTTTAAGTAAAACTGAAAAATTTCGATTGTATTTTGGTGATTTGTGATCTATGAATAGTATGTCAATGTATAAAAAACACTGACGTTGCGGTGTGGGAAATGAGAAGGTGAGTAACGGCAGTGGTATTGCTCATTTTATAGGTGGAAAAATGTACAATGCCATTGCTTTGGAAAATATTTTATGTTTTGTGCATTTATTTTACATTATACATGGTCAAGTTTTGTATCATTGGAAAGGCCCAACTCTGGCCTGTCCAATGACACCTAGCATGACTTTTTGGGGTTTAGAGAATGGAAATACAGGGGTCCCACAAACCTCTGATCTCTTCACAGTGGTACAGCAGCTTTTGTTTTAAATAGACAAATGTGTAATAATGTTTTGCTCCATTACCTCCACATTTGCACCGTTATTCAGAGAGAGGTGAAATCCAGCAGAACTGGCAGGAGAAGGGAACAATCTAGACCAAATAGCCGATTTGGAAATTTGGAAAGTGAGATAAATGGGAGAATTTTTCTGGTTTGGCCATTTTGACCTAAAACTTTCACTTCTCCAGTCATTCTCATGAGTTTCACCTTTCTTTGAATAGACCTGTTGGTCCTGGAGTGGGAAATGAGAAGGTGAGTTAGTCCAGTGGCATTGCTTGCTTTACAAGTAAAATCACATAATGCAATCACTTTAGGAAATATTTAAAAAAAAGTAAATTTGGCATTTCATTTTGTTTTTCTATTTTTACACATCACAGTCATATTTTGAAGACTCTGACCTTTCCAATGACACCTCACTTGACCTTGTGCAGTGTAAAAATAAAGAATTGGTGATATAGTGTTAACTCGACTCGGAAGTATTCTGAAGGATGATAAATAAACTTTGCAAACAAGTTCTAGAATATGTCCCTAAAGCTACAATACACCAGAGATAGACGCTGATGCATTGCACACAGCACGCTGATTGAAAAGCGGTAACTGCAGAGTCGTTTCACAGAGACTTGAAGCAGTACTGTGATTCACCAGCAGAGAGAGCCCTCTGCCTGTCAAATCATGTATATAGTCTGTAATGATTTTAATTATATGTATTGCTATTACAGTGCATTTAGACGCAGGTATTTGTTTGTGTAATGTGTGTGTGATGCTAAGAGGGCATAGGGGTGATGTAAAGTGGTTTCCATAAAACAACTGTTTCCTAATTTTATAGAAAAACACTTGGTAGTGAAGGGGTTAATATAGTCTGGGACTAGCTGTTTTAACTATGATGGGGGAGGAGAATAACCTATTATAAATGCTAGCTTAGTAAATATTAGAAACTTAGTTCTTAAAACTAAGTTCAAAATAAAGGTTACATATCTGAATAATGAAGTTATTGAATGAATGAATAGTATGGCACAAATGGCTTATACTAATTAATTCTATTTTATTCTACATTTCAAAAAGTCAGCAAATATATTTCTCTCTCTCCAGCTGTCTTGTCTCTCATTAGAGAAACAAAACTTTGAATGAAAAAAAAATCTTTTAACGTTCAGATTCCCTTATATTTTTCATATTTTCGTGTAGTTTCTAATGCTAGCATGCAAGTATTTGAAGACCCCGGTTTGCTCTATTAACTATAGAACACGAACTGTACCGTTCGGGTGAGTAAGCGTTAACACCAGGATAAATGACTTAGAATCATTTAGCACCCCCTAAAGACCACCCAATAAATCCGATACTCACCTCTCATCCCGTGGCGAGAACGGTGGCCCAATCTGCCGCTTCTCCTGGCCATGAGCAGTGAGACTGCGGACAAATAGTCCCCAGTCTCCCTCTGCAATCACCGTGGCGCAGCACAATCTCCCCATGAGAAGAGATCCAGGCAGTGTGATGTTGCGAGCAGCTGGAGGAGACTGCGGGGATCAGCGAGGGAGTGCAGGACATGTAAGTATCCAGCCCGAGTATGGCTCGGGGATACCGCTTTCGGTTTAAAAAGTTAGCCCCGAGCCACACTCGGGAAAACCGTCAGGGGGGTTAATGTCATAAGTCCAATGTTTACAACAGTGACAAATCACATGCAAATGGGAATAGGGGAATTTTCTAGGGATGCACCGATACGACTTTTTTAAGACCGAGTACGCGTACCGATACTTTTTTCAAGTACTCACCGATACCGAGTACCGATACTTTTATTTTATGTCATGTGAACGCTTATCAATAAGAACAGACCTCATATAAAAATGTCCCCAGCTCACATGTGTATATCCCCCCGAGATATATATATATACAGAATGCCCCCAGACAGAATGGACAGAATGGTGGGTTTATATTTATACCCTCACCACAACATTTCCACTTTGGGATTGAAAAAGATGTTGCGGTGAAGGTATAAATATAAACCCACCATTCTGTCTCTTAGCTGAGAAGCAGCAGGAGGACATGTGGTTGCCTGTAAGCAACGTTTGGTTACATTAGGTTAGGATCCACCCGAAAAGAGGTGCCGTGACGTGGCAGGTGGGCTTAACACTTTAATGGCCATTCAAGTAAACTAAAACCACTGTTTGTTTTGCTTCACATGGAGCCACAAGAATAAGCACAAATGACAACCTTTTTTCTTGTTCTGTTTTATACATGAAGTGGGCTGGATACTACTAGTTTACGCAGCCGCCCAGATAGTGAATACTGCGCGAAACCGCTTTTTGTGCATATTTGTAAGCTTTAGACCTTTGTCTAATTCTTTTTCGCTGAAAATACAGTGAATTCACTATTTACCGAATGATCAACATATTTTGCCGAGATTGGAGTCCCAAAGTAGTTATCAGACGTCGGCGAAAACCTCCGAATTGCACCTATAACCACTGAATTAGCATTGGTGCATTCCACCGAATTGAATTAAATAAAGGAAGTTTCCTATTCTCCCTAATAGGAGTAGAAATCAGTAGAAATGTAGTAAAACTGTGACCAAATAATAAAAAAGTCCTTCATAAAATTATAAAAAAATTCTGTTACAAAATAAAAAGCCTTTTTAAAAAAAAACGAAAAGGTGTTCTAAAAATAAAAAGGGGTTTGATGAAAAAAATAGAACAAAATGGTATTTAAATTTTTTTTTAAAATAAAAGATATCACGTTTTACATTGAATCTTATGGGATTCACCTGTTTAAACCTGTCAAACTGAAACACTGAATATCATGGCATTTTGGCAGAATTTCGGTGCAGTTTGGCGGTCTGTGAATAGAAGACAAAAAATATTAGTAGTATCCCACTTTATATTCCTATATTTCTATTTCTGTGCAATATTTTTCAACCTGCTTTAATTATTAGCAATTCTCTCAAGCTGTTTATTGTGATTCCCTGTATTTATTTTTATACGATTTTTATATTTCAGTCTATCTATAGAATATTTTTAAAGACACAGCATTCTGTCAAGGGATGAGAATTGTTTTGCTCATCTGGATAATTCTGAAAATTCCTGGTATTTGGACACAATGGCAGGCACTTGGTAACACGGTTAATATATTTAAATTATATCGGTATGGTTTCTCGATGACAGGTAAATGACAACTTAAGCCTTATGGAGCAGTTAGAAAATACATACTAAGGCACTGAAATCCAGACATGACTGCACAGGGGGCACTAGTCTACAATAATTGCTGTTACATAATATCTGGATATACTGTATACATTCTTAAGGAAAACAAGAGCGTGGAATAAGCAGTTGGTTGAAAATGCCGGGAGCATAAACACACTGAATGCTATCCATATCAAGCTTTTGTACGCACTATATGTCCTCTGAGTGCTCGATAGTTTACTAATGCAATGTGTATGGAAAATATGTGCTCATCTTTAACAAACACCACCTATGATATTAAATTGAGCTTGCTTTGTAAAACATGCAATTGCAATTCTATAGGAATGCTTAGAGGTCCTATGCAACCCTAAATGCCTAATGTAGGCCACCCTTGACCTGGTTAGATGGCACGCATTGGCTGCTGTACAGCTCTGCAAACCTAGTCAATTGTTGTTTCCATTCTCCTATCCACTCAATGCATATTACCACTACCACTACATTACTGCAGGGCCAGATTAAGATAGGGGCCATAGCAGGCAAACTTGGGGTAGGGTTGCCACCTGTCCAGTTTTCATCCGTACAGTCCAGGTTTGGAGTCATGTGTTTGGGTTTCAGACCCTCCTGTGCGTGATAGGCTGGATGGATACGGCTCGCTACCCCAAGGTAGACTGATGCTAAAAAATTCATTAAAACAATTTTAGCATAAGCCCCAGATGCACTAAACCTTAATGTGCTTGCTTAACAGCATAGCCACAACCTATTATTCCAAATATCTACTCCACGTATTGCCTAAGCAGGTATAGGGGCACCATATCCTGCTTGGCTCACGTTGCCCTTCTCATTTACAGCAGGAACAAGTTGGAAACATTGTTTCCCAGCTATTTGTGTTAGACACACACGCTGCGCGCGCACAAGCGTGTGACCGGCCAGGTCGCAGCGTCACATGGCTGCGCCGGGCGCCGGTAAGTGCGTGCGCACGGGCGCACTAGCTGCGCTCGTGTGCACCCGGCCTTAGACTTTTCCTTCTACCTATCCTTTGAGCCCGGACCCACGAAGGTTCCATCTTTCTCTTGACATATTATTGCTTTCTTTTGGTCTATCAGGGTGCTATACCAAATTTTTCCCTCCAATATTAGGCTATTATTATTATTCTTTATTTATAAAGCGCCAGCATATTCCGCAGCGCTGTACAATAGGCACAGTATAGACAGGGTTACAATACATTGAACAACATTTGACAAACAGTACAGGAGGAGATGAGGGCCCTATTCCCGTAGGAACTCACAATCTGGGAGGGTTGGGGTTGGAAACAGGAGGAGAGGACTGTAAGGTGAGAGTGATTGATGGTTGCGTCAGTGAGTTGGGTGGTAGGCTTCCCTAAATAGGAACGTTTTAAGGGAGCGTTTGAAGGAAGAGAAGTTAGGGGAAAGTCTGACAGTACGAGGGAGAGCGTTCCAGAGAGTGGGGGCTGCGTCTGAGAAATCCTGCAGTCTATCATGGGAAGAGGTGATGCGGGGAGAAGCTAGGCGCAGGTCACTGTTTGACCTTAGGGAGTGGGCTGGGGTGTATTTGGTGATTAGTGAGGACAGGTAGTGGGGAGCTGAGTTAGTGAGGGTTTTGTAGGTAAGGATAAGGATTTTGAACTTAATTCTGCAGTGGATGGGGAGCCAGTGAAGGGACTCGCAGAGGGGAGCGGCAGAGACAGAGCGGCGGGTGAGGTGAATTAGCCTGGCGGAGGCGTTCAGGATGGATTGTAGGGGGGAGAGGCGGGACAGAGGGAGGCCAGATAAGAGATTATGCCTAGCCTATATAAAGGCTTAAGTTTTACTTATTTTTCGTTTGTTTGTGTCTTTTCTGGCAATCATTTTTTTAGATCTTTTTGATAATCTTACCCTTTTTTTACAATTAAAAGTTAAGTTTTATTTACATTATATGAGCCTGTCCCTCTGCTTTCTACTTGAACAACCATAATATTTGCTATTAACCAGATGTGGCCTGTCCTATTAAAGTGGTTAAAAAACAAGGGAATGTAGCTAAACAAACAGAAAAGACATTAGGGTAATATTCCCACATACACCAAAGTGTTGCGTAATCAATGAACGCTCACAAAACCATAGTGTTGTATGTCCCATACATCTTAGGAGTCCGCCTGGACCCAACATGTGATTGCAATTGATTGTACCAATAAATGGAAGACAGCAGTAATAAGAAGCAGCAGTAACAAAATGTAAACTATAACAGCTATTTATTACTCACGCTCGCAGTATAAAAAATCAATACAGCCAACATAGGTTCAAATGGGGGTGTATGCAAAGGCTCAATGCATTTCGTCCCCTTAGGGACTTCCTCAGGAGAGATTATAGTATAGTGGGCCTATATACTGGGCTACAGTTTATATAAGATGCCCCCAAGTGAAAAATTTTCAATTAAGGGGCAAATCAACAATGTTAATTGACTTCACATTTGGCCGCCGCCATCTTGGTTCCTAATGCGCATGCGTCGATCCCCGTCTCTCGCGATGATGACGTTTCCGAAAATTCTCCTCATCTACTTCCTGGTTAGGTGCTGCGGGGTAAGACGTCCCTACATCTCCAAGGTTCTGAATGATACAATCAGATCTGGCTCCACCGCACGAAGAGGACCCGCCCTGCGAACACCATCCACGGCTCCCTCTCCACAGTGGCGTAAAATGATAAAAGTAAAAAAATGTGAAAACACAAAAAAAGGCCGTCTCAAACCACGCCACAATAGGATAACATAGCGGAATTGACAGTAATCAATATTTACAAGTCTGCATATAGACAATCTCATTGTGCAATAATAAAAAACTGCACGTGCATGCAAAAAATGCACCACGCCAAAAAAAACAAGTTCGTCCAAAAACAGTTCCCTGTGGGATTGTTAGACGAAACCATTAATCAGGTTGGTGGAATTAAAAGGAAGTCTCTTATGGAGAAAAAGGGGAAAACTAGGGAGATGCAGAACACATTTGGCCTCTCATTTATTACGGATTATAGTGCTCAATCTAATGAAGTGCAAAAAATCGTACAGAAAGATTGGCCTCTATTACGCCAAGACCCCATATTGGGGACAATTCTACCAGAGAATCCATCGCTTATTTTCAGAGAAGCTCCTAATCTTAAAAACCAGCTCGCCCCTAGTGTACCCCACGTTTCGATCCCACCCCGGTTGTTCTCAAATGGGTTTAGGAGCTGTAGATGCTGTAATGCCTGCAGATACATCCCCTCTACCCACACTCAATTCTGCAGTCAGAATACGGGTGAATCTTTTCAGATCAAATCGCACATTACATGTAGGGACGTCTTACCCCGCAGCACCTAACCAGGAAGTAGATGAGGAGAATTTTCGGAAACGTCATCATTGCGAGAGGGATTGACGCATGCGCAGTAGGAACCAAGATGGCGGCGGACAAACGTGAAGTCAATTAACACTGTCCTATTAAAGCCTATCTAGCATTTCAATACCTGGGCTTGATGTACAAACTTTTTCGGTTAACCCTATTCTAACGCTAGCATCTACCCCCTAATGCCTACCACTTATTTCTAACCCTAATTAATAACCCTAATTTCTAACCCTAGCTCCTAACTCTAATTTCTAACCCTAGCTCCTAACCCTAATTTCTAACCCTTCTTCCTAATTATATCTTCTAACCTTAATTCCTAACCCTAATATAACCCTGATTTCTAACTCTTGCTTCTAACCCTAATTCCTAACCCTAGCTTCTATCCCTAATTTATAACCCTGATTTCTAATCCTAGCTTCTAACCTTCCCAGTAAAATACTTTATAAATAAATAAATAAGTGACCCTAATTTCTAGCCCTTGCCTCTAACCCCATTTCTAACCTTAATCTAACTCTAATCTCTATCCATTCCCTAGCTGCTAACCCTTGTTTTTCACCCTAATTCCTAACTGTAACGTGCGGGAGTAGCGCCCACTAGAGAGTAGCAGAGTTCAGATCCTTAAGGACTGATAAATCTTCTTGACGTTTAAACACTGCTTGGCATATGCAGACTTATACGCTTGAGGCAGGGAGGATGAACAATTCACTGAGTTGCTACTAAGCACTAAAGGTTTCGAGACCGATAGATAACTTAGAGCATGTTCAGAAATACAAAGATACGTCAGACAGTTGGTGAATTGCGCGGACTGCAGGGCAGTCAGGAAATGTGCTGCTTTAACATTTTCTGTAATCGGGAGCAGGTCAGCGGTACCTTAAGATATTCAGCGGCAAAACATACACCTTGGAGTCTATCGTTGGTACAGTATAGAGTATATTTGATGGTAAGAGCACACTGAACATGAGCCGCATATAAACAGTACCTTTCGATCGCAGTTCTTATATACTGTACATGTGTGGCCGGAGAACTTGAGCCCTGGGTTGGGTATAGGAACCTAATGAGGCCACAGACGATACCCACAAGTTAGAAGGGACAACACCCCAGTAACGTGTAAACACCCCAGCGGCAAGCATGGGGTTAAACCACCAAAGCACCACACAGGCGATCGTAATCGAGCAGCAAGAGAATAGTCAAAACAAGCCGGGTCAAAAACAGGAGCAGGGATCATATCCAGAAAATAGGTTGGCAACAATGAATCAATACACAAAATGAGTTAGCGATGCGGGAACAGAACTCCACGACAGGGTGACGAGGCAACTCCTCGCGCCTTGTTTTAAACCCGGCGGCTCCTTGTGACCACGCCAGGCACCGCCCGCTCAGACGCCGCTCGGCCATTCCCCAGTGCTGACAGTCGGCCAGCTCTTGGCACAGGACCTTGCCCAGACCCCCCAGGCAACACAGCAGGGGCTGAGGATATGACACTAACTATTATTTCTAACCCTAGCCTCCAACCTTAATTTCTAACCATAATTCCTATTTCCTAACCCCAATATCTAACATTATTCTAACCCAAGCTTCTAACCTTTTTCTCACCCTAATTCCAATTTCCTAACCCTTGCTTCTAACCTTAATTTCTAACACTAATTTATATTTCCTAACCCTAGCTTCTAACCCAAATTCCTAACCCTAATTTCTAACCCTATTTTCTACCCCTAAATCTTAACCCTAATCTAACCTTAATTTCTACCCCTAATTCCTAACCCCAATCTATCCCTAATTTCAAAATTTAGCTTCTAACCCAAATTGAGCAGGATATGGATTTCTCTCGTGTCCAAATTGATCCGAAATAACGAACTGAAACAGATCAATATACAAACGAATTTCGTTTTGAACGAAAAATTGATGGTGTGAAATGAAACTATTTTCTTCGAGTTGCACGAGTCAAATTTTTATTATTATCTAAAATATGTGGGGTTAATAGTTAACATCTGCGTTGACAAACCATCCCTCACCACAGTTTCTATTTAAGATTTGCTATAAGAAATAAAAAGTGATATACTCTGCAATTACTATTTCACATTTTGCTTATTCTGTTATAACCCTCTTTAACATATATATCAAATTGGCCAGTTCCAGGCATTTATAGTTCTAAGGCATCTACAGCAATACTTCACATTTTGAATTTGTGGTACTAATATTTACTACAATAGACTAATACAATTTGCTGAATTGGTTTTTAATGCAAATGTGTTGTATCTCTATGTGCTTTGCGGTCAGGGTAAGAATGGACTACTGAATACACTGCCCAGGGATATCGCATAAATAGTCTATAACTTTATATTTGTCTCTACATCTACTGCATAAATTATTCATGAAACATAGCAGGAAACTGCTGATCCAACAGTCTTCCCTCTTAACACAAGGCTTCGTGTATGCAGGGATTTTAAATAAAATAAAAATAAAGAGAAAGAAATATGACATATTACTTTAGCACTAAGCATTTGCATTTTACCTTTGTGCAAATGAAGGATGTAGATGCGTCCTGAATAAAATACTCTGAAAAATATTATACTTTTTTGGGGGAGGTGAAGATGTTTCCTTCTACTATGAACTTGCATAGGATATATATTTTTTTCTTGTTTTTCAACAATCAAATGGATCCAGTGTCACGGATCCCCCTGATACTAGAGTGGTGGTCCCTATACGCAGGACACTCTCTACCCTTCCGATCCTTAGAGTGGTCGGCACGACTAGACAGACTACTAGAATGGCAGTACAGAGCACATACAAGAGAGACGTCACGGATCCTTCTGCTTATCTGACTAGTGGTCCCTAGACGCAGGACACTCTCTACCCTTCCGATCCTTAGAGTGGTCGGCACGACTAGACAGACATAGAATGATACACAAGACCTTAGAACAATTAGCTCTTCCCAAGACCCTAACAACAAGGGGTAGTCTGATGTGTGCTTAGGGTGCCACACAGACTGACCTCAATACCAGAATTAGAAGAGTTAATGCCAATACCAGGGGTTACGCACAGAATGGTTCGTTCGCCAATGCCAAGGATCATACACAGAGTGGTTCGTTCGCCAATGCCAGGGGTCATACACAGAATCGTTAGTTTGCCAATGCCAAGGGTCATACACAGAATCGTTAGTTTGCCAATGCCAAGGGTCGTACACAGAATCGTTAGTTTGCCAATGCCAAGGGTCGTACACAGAATCGTTAGTTTGCCAATGCCAAGGGTCGTACACAGAATCGTTAGTTTGCCAATGCCAGGGGTCATACACAGAATCATTAATTAGTCAAAATATACAAGAGCTCTGCGGGAAGTAACTACCACGTCAGGGCACCGGCGTCTCTGTGAGTCTGGGCTTTAAACCCGGCGGGTCCGCGTCTCGCCGCCAGGCCCCGCCCCCCGGCGTCCCACGTGTGCGGAAGCGCCCGCAATATCACTCGGCGCCTGGCCAGCGAGCAGCGAGGAAGCTGCTGCCAGGCGCCGGGGGGGTGCGGGGGCCACCGTGACATCCAGGCACAGACAAATTTCAAAAAGTGTCTTCTTTGAGAAAGAAATGCAGATCCCAAATAATTCTGAAAAAAATAATTTGTTCGTTGAAATTGTCTCTAATTACTCCCTGTTAGTAACCCTAACCCTAAAAATAACCCTAACCCTAAAAATAGTCTTAAAATGAACTCAAACCCTAAATTTAACCTTAATGCTAACCCTACAAATAACTCTAACCCTAAAAAATAGCCCTAAAATTAACTCTAACCAATAAATGTAACCTTAATGCTCACACTAATAATAACCTTAACCCAAAAAATAAACCTAAGGTAACCTAAACCCTAACAATATCCCTAACTCTAAAAGTAATCATTAGTGCCCACGTGTCAAGACCCTGAACCATGTCTGCCTAATACAGATTCCTGGGCAGCACTCTTCATGTGCTGCTCAGCAGCGGCGTAGCTTGGGTTGTCAGCGCCAGGGGCAAGGCAAGAATTGTGCGCCCCCCAACCTGTGGACATGGTAGCACAACCTGATTCCCTTCTACCAGTAGAGTATTGACCCCCTTACCCCACATGTATTGTTTATTAACAAAATATTGATATTATAAAAAAATTAAACACACGTGCACCCCCACATCATTCATCACTCATCACACACACATCAGGGGCAGCACTGAGCCTAGCCTATACCATTTGCGCAGCTGAATGCTACGCTAATTGTGTAGCTCAAGCTGGCCTACTTCCTGAATCATGCCTTCAGTGCCTCAGAGCACTGAGAGGAATTGGAGCAATTGAATGGCTTGAGCAAATGGGAAAGCTCCATTGATCAAGCCATTCCTTTTTTTTAAAAAAAAAACGCCCCCCCCATGGGAGGTAGAACTCCCCATGGGTTGATTGACTCAGGACAGTCAAGTGAGTAGCTTCGTCAATCATGGGGCGTTTTTGCGAGGGGTGGCAGAGCTCAGAGCACGTGTGTGCAGTATATACATTTTTGTACAAGCTGCCCTCTGATTGGTGAAGAGTCCCACATGTCCAAGTGACAAACCTTATCTCTGTAGGAACTGTTTGACTGCTCACTGTAACACAGAGTTTAATCTGGTGCCATAGAGCTACAGGATTCACCCTGCCATGTAAGGGCACCGTGACAGTTCTGCAGCCATGCCTCTTTTCATACAATTACCCCTGTGTGTAGTTTTGCACAATTTGTGACCTTTGAATACTGGATTGAAAAAGTGAACTTGCAGATATAGGGCAAAGTGCATTGCTGGTCTGAACCCTGCTCTTCTACTTTTCAGATCCACAGTGCTGTTCCATAGCTGCTGCTGCTGCTTATTCTATGGGCTCCATCATGCTGCAAAACACAGGGTAAGCAATCATGCACTGCGGGGCTCCCTCTGCCAGGTGCTGCAGCTCCTGCTATCCCCCCTTCCCCTGCACAGGGCGAGATCATTACAGCTGTAATATGCCAGGGCTTACAGTGGCAGGAGCTAGGGTCTGACATGAGTAGGTGTGTTTTATTATTGTGACGATCATGGGGCATGAAATAAAAACAAATATATGCACTCACTGGTAGTTTCTTATTTTAGCATATGTAATTCCCTATGGCAGAATGTAAAGTTTTAAATTCAAGCTGCTCTTAGGGTTGGTATAATATACAACAGTGTGATCACTCCTGTTGTTGCCAAGCACAGCACGTCCATGGCAACCAGCCAATGTGAGCCGCACTGCCGGCTGGCCCCGCCCTGTCACCTCATTGGCAGTTAGGCTGTGTCATACCAAGAAGCCATTCACTGATTGGCTTCCCGGCATGCTCATCAGGAGGGCAGGAAAGTTTTATTCTCAGCTAGTTGCAGGGATGCTCATTGCTGGGATCATAGATTGTGACAGCTTTTAGGGGTCTCCCAGCTCCGAATCACCTGCCTACCTACCCCTCCCATCCATCCTACCTACCTGAACCCAGGTGAGTTCTAGCTCCTCTCCAAGCACCCAACTGCTCACATACAGGTGAATGCCAGCTCCCCATCACCTGCCTGTCTAGTCCAGCTAACCCTCCATCCTACTCCTACCTACCTGAATCCAGGTGATTCCCACCTCCCCAAAAATACACCTACCTGCCAGTGAATCAAAGCTCTGCATTCCCCTGTACATCCATCCTCTACCCACCTGAATCCAGCTCCCCTTCACCGATACAGCCATCTTCCAGCCTGCAGGTAAATTCCGACTCCCCACCATTACCTGCCTGCTCCTCCCCTTCCATTGTCTACCTGCCTGGCCCTGGGTCAGTACTAGCTCCCCTTCACCTGTCCAACTGACCGTCTATAGATGAATCCAACTCCCCACCATCACCTTATCTGCAGCAGCTCTTCTATCCATTTAACAATTTTAACTACATGTGGGCACCAGCTCCCCAGCCATCCATTAAAAAAACATGGTGGGGGGGGGCATGAATGATAAAATTTATCCTCTGAATTCTGCAAGAACCGTTTGCACAGTCTAATGGAATGGAGACAGTGGTATCAGGGATTCTGACAGCTATATGCTTCTGGTTTCTCTCTGGGCTTAAGCAAAAGGCACAGTCACTAAATAAGGACCTGACACTTTTGGCAATTTTGGTCCAAAATGTTCAGCCCAAGGTATTTTTTTAAAAAAGTTTTTTTTTTTCCTTGTTGCATTCTATATACATATTATAAAATATATTAAAAAGGTTATTTCTCTAAAGCAGCCATGTGACCTGATTAAAGGGCCGCTACCACAAAAAATGATATGTCATTATCCTACATGTGATTTGTTTTTCTCTTGTATGTTCAGTTAAGAAAATATTTTATATGTGCCACTGGGTGCATCCACTGTGTGACCTCCCCCCCAGTATATTTCCACCACTTGCTCCTCACTGTGTGGTTTTGGCCATAGAATGGAGTGAATGGGCCAGTCACTGACTCACTGCATTGTAATGTGTGGGGTGTATTCAAAGGCTGTTAAACTCCATGTTTTATCTCATTCAGCTGCCAGCTTTTATCTGGATTATCATGCAGAATACAATACACCCCCAGCTGTCTTGTCTAAACAGTCCCACCTCCACCTCATTAGCTGTTAAATACTGTATAGGAGGACGCACAGCCTCAAAGTAAAACCTTTGCACAGATTTTGGTAATTGTTGCATCACGATAAAAATCCACAAAATCGAAACAGATAAAAAAAAACGAACTTTGTTTTTCCTTTTTATATGCAATTACTTTAAACAAAGGGAAAAAAAACAGCGGCATGCGTTTCATAAAGTGGTTTTGTTTGCAATGGACAAGTAATCTAGGCATGCAATATATATTTTAATTGGTAAACATGAGTATAAATAGTGAAACTCTATTCTCCTATATAGCGCTAATCAAATGCGTAAATTGTGACTGCGTAACCCTGTGTATATCTGGCTCTGATAATAGCCAGTGCCTCACCAGCCACTGACCTCACCGCGTATACCCTAGCATAGTTCCACTCTCACACTATACCCAGTCACTCTCTCCCAGTACCCCCAGTCACTCTCTCCCAGTACCCCCAGTCACCCTCTCCCAGTACCCCCACTCTCTTCCAGTACCCCCAGTCACCCTCTCCAAGTACCCCCAGTCAGTCACTCTCTCCCAGTACCCCCAGTCACTCTCTTTCCAAGTACCCCCAGTCACTCTCTCCCAGTACCGGATTTTAAATGTGCTGCAGGGCAGGCACCTCCCTCCCTCCTTCCTGTTCAGTGGCTGCAGGGCTGCCAGCGGCAGAGGGCTGGCACAGGGCTTCAGAGTGTTCCATCGGATAATGCTGCACTGCTTCACGTGACTCATGTCAGCGTTAAGGAGGAGTCAGGACAGGACCAGAATTTTCTGTCCTGGTCCTCCCTTTCGGACGCTGAGTGCTAAGTCACCGCCAGCACCGCAAAATTGGTGGCTGCCCGTGCAAGGGCCTCTCACAGACACCAGTGTCCATGAGCGGACACCTTACTGATCCCTGCTGGAAAATATTAGTGGTTCACATTTCTTTTGAAATTTTGCGCCCCCTAAGAAAATTGCGCCCGGGACAACCACCCCGAGCACCCCCCACGCTACGCCACTGCTGTTTAGCACCAGCACTGAATCCTGAAAAACACCATAAACAGTTAAACACCACATGACACACCTGAATAAAAGGCTTTGCCCCCTTCCACCTTGCCTCTACATTGTAAGCTCAATCCTTGTAGTGAGTGGACCTGAGCAGGGTTTGCGCAGGATCACCCGTGGTAGACGATAGCACGCGTTTGTTGCGCTGACTTTGTAATACGGCATTCGGCGCAAAGGGTTTTACCCCTCGCGTTAATGTTTTTTTGCACCGGCGCAAACGTTTGCGCGAAGATTATAATTTATAATATATATTTTCTATTGTTTCTTATATTAATGTTAAAGTGTACCATGATCTTTATTATGTGTCATATGTCTTATATATAATTTCTAAAACCTAATAACCATTAGGTTACGCTTTATATATTACAATTAATGCACAAAGTTAAAGATATCATAATTAATTTATAGAGTATCATGACGGTTATTTTGTGTTGTATGTGACTGTTGATACAATTAACATAAAGAGTAACATGATGGTTATTTTCTGTCGTACATCAGTGCTAAACCAAAGAAACACCAAAGTACTGGTGTTTGGATACTTGGCAGTTTACCCGGATAAAGTCCACTTTTTCATTTCACATCGGACTTTATCCAACAATGCTAGGATAATGTCCTTTTTACACGGGTAATCTTAAAATATCCGCTTTTTGAACTTTAACCGTAACAAATATATTAAACAATTTTCAAATTAAAGTTGCGGAATGTAAAAATATATTTGGCCCTCTTCTAGGTTGGCCAGTTTGAGGCAGAAGGAAAAGTATAAATTTGACTCATGCTATACATAGGGCTCCATGAAAAGTAACAGGATAACACTTTACTGTGGAAGGGAACTGGATAACTATATATGCTCCTTGTCCTTCCTTTTACACCAAAAGAAGGTGATTGATCACACTTTCTTCCTTGCAGTGTGACAAGAGGTGTGGTTTAAAGTCACTCTTTTTAAAGTTTTGTTTTTTCGGAACCAGTAGTTTCTTTCCTCACACATAAATAGCATATGAATGGACATCACTCTTTAGTCACCATGTCCCACTCTACAGAAAGCTACTGCAGAAGCTACCATGTGTAATCTGAAGCAGAAGTTACGGTTCGACTTGGAATAGCAGCATAAATGTTAAATAATAAATGCTACAAGTACACATGCAAATGCTAGTGGCTCATTCAGAATCGAGCCTCTAATCACTTTCTGCTAGCAGAAGCCCCTCCCACCTGTGGCATGCCACGGCCACTTGGGAGCAGGGGAATCTTAGACAGAGAATAACGCCTTTTTTAAATTATATAGGTCAATGAAAAACACTGATTTTATATAACAGGAGAGATTCTCTTTCAAATATGTGAGTCGTGTTTTGTCATAATAGGTATTCTTTAAATGTCCTACTTCCTCAGTTCTTAAATGAGCTCGAATAAATTTAAGCAATAATGCATCTAGATACCACCTGCGCTACACATAAATTTAAAACTCTCTACAATAAGCAGTTTCCAAGTAACTAGAACTTCAAAGACCCCAGAAGTTGAACTCATGTTTATAAATGATATACAAGACTTTGTTTTACATCTAACCTATAGCTAAAACAGAAAAAAAACAGACTGAATTCATCATTTGCAATCAAAAGCCGTGCACGCACTTGCCTAGAATGCTGAAAATATCTAGACATTTAAGGCTGTGCTCGAAGCTTGCATTTTTCTTCTAATTAAGTCTTGGTGGTGTGCCAGCATTGTGTGTGTTTTGAATGGTGCTAGATAAAAACGTAAAGGGTGCAATTATTCATACAGTATGGTTTGAATGACAAATAATGACTAATCTTCCAATAACGCTGTGAGAAATGAATTATTATGGTCAACATACAAACAATCAAAACAAATGGTGTTTTAAGCCAGGCAAATGCAGATCGTTATTATTACACTAATTCCACCCTCTGGTGAATTGATAGTCGCGGCTATTTATTTCACTTTGTCAATACAGATCCAGATGCACAACCTTGAAGACTTTATCAATTCTGCCATTGGTAATTTTGCAACATTATTGATTTAATAAACCCATAAAAAATTGTATTAAGTAAAAGGCAGGGTACGTCTGCTCTCTTCTAGAACACTGACAGACTCATCAATAATGTGGTTTAAGACTTACAGTCTTTAGATTATAGCCCTTACCAAAAAACTAATTTGCCTATACAAACATGAAGTAAGATTAAAGTAGCCTCTACACCCATACTTAATGAATCATGCTCCGATCTATCGTGATAGCTATACATTTATTATTATTATTATTATTCTGTATTTATAAAGCGCCAGCATATTCCGCAGCGCTGTACAATGGGGGAGTGCAGACATGAGACCTACTAAAACACATAAGGAACAGATGGCCAATGTTGCAATCTCAATGGATTGTTTGTACTGGAGATAGGGTTTTGTTTGAGTAGTTGGAGTTGTCTTTAGAATGGTTTATCAGGGTTATTCAGAGAAAGGTGAAAACCAGGAGAACTGGCAGGAGAAGAGACCAATCTAGACCAAATAGCCGATTTGGTAAGGGAGATAAACGGGAGAATTTTTCTGGTTTGGCTATTTTGACCTAGAATTTTCATTTCTCCAGTCATTCTCTTGAGTTTCACCTTTCTTTAAATAGACCTGTAAACCTTCCCATCTAAATGTAGATATAGACTTCCAGGGTCCAGTCAAACAGGTCATCAAGGAAAGTCAATATTATAGGAGTGAGCTTATTGTGTTGTCATAAATGCTTTCTTTTTGTGCATTACATCATAGTTAGCAGAGCAAATATCACTCAAATGAATATCGGGTTTATTTACTAAAAGGTGAAACTCAGGAGAACTGGCGGGAGAAGAGAACAATCTAGACCAAATAACCGATTTGGAAAGTGAGATAAATGGGAGAATTTTTCTGGTTTGGATATTTTGAACTGGATTTTTTACTTCTCCAGTCATTCTCCTGAGTTTCACCCTTGATAGACCTGTATATTTTATTCTTGTTACATATACACATTATTATTATATTTAATTTATAAAGTGTCAGCGGATTTCACAGCCTTGTACAAAACAAGTGGACAAGGAGATAATACGTTAAAACTTATATATATATTTAAACATAACATGACTTAACAGTAGGACTGATTCCCAAAGGAATGTATAACCTGTAAGGCCGGGGTCAGACAAGCGCTATTGGAGAGCGGAAGGAACGTCCGTGAGAGTGGACGTTCCATCCACTCGACGTCCATTTGGCCACCTCGCTGAGCGCAGTTAGTGCACTCAGCACTGCAAGACTCCTATGGAGGATCGCGCTTTGCAGTTCCGTCAACTCGTGACTAGCATTTTGAAGGGGAGGCTTTGTGTGCGGACGCTTTTAGTGTGCGCGTTTTGTGCGTGCGATCAAGCGTGTGACCGACCGCCCGGCCCCCGTTGCAGTGTCACAACGCTGTGACAGATGCCGCTAGTCATGTCAGTATGGGGGCACCTAGTGCGCTCGTCCGACACCCACCTAAAGGAGTTGAAACATGGAGACAAGAGATAGGGAAGTGCTTGGCCAGCTGTGTTTTAAACAGAGTGCAGTTTAAATGACGTAAGTGAAGAAATTTTGAGTTACAAGCTGAGTATCCAGGAGCTTTCCAGATTTTTTCAGATATTGGAACACCAGCAGTTTCCCAGAGCCCCAAACAGTGGGGATACCCTAATTTGCAGGTAGCATGAGGGGAAACCAGAAGGAACCAACATGTGTGGACCGCAAACCATGGCATTGAGCAGAAAGGTCAGGGGTGAGACGTCGAGATAGCATTCCACAAATTTCGGTTTTCGAAATTCTGGTGAGGGGCACTCAACCTGTATATTGTCTGATTGTAGGTTTATTTTCATTTAAAGGAGAGGATGTTAGGAGACAGGTTAATGGGATTAAGAAGAAAATCTCACAAAACCGGAGCAGCGCAAGAGAAATCTTGAAGTCTATTATGAAAAGAGGTGATGACAGTAGAGAATGGGGTAGATTATGCAGAGATAATAGAAAGCAGGATGGGGAGTATTTCAAGATCAGAAAAGGGAAGTTGGGGGGATACATGACTAGAGAGTATTCTGAAGTTTACAGTGATAATTTTTATTTTATCCAGCTGAGCAGAGAAGGTATAGGCAACAGGAGGCAGATAATACAGAGCACTGGCTAAGGTAGATTAGATGGGAGAAGGTATTGAGAATGGAGTGGAGAAGGGAGAGGAAGTCCCGACTGTAGAGCCTACCTTTTGAGTTCATGGAGGTGAAGGAGAGACGTGAAAGCAGAGTGTTGTAGGGATGTGCGTTTCGGGTTTCGGAATTTCGGAATTTTCACGAAATTTCCCGATTCGTGTTTTCGGATGCGGCCGATTTTCTGAAAATTTTTAGATCGGAAAATGGCAGATCCGAAAAGTTTTCCGAGCCGAAACGAAATATTTTCGAATGGACTTGAAATGTGTCAAATCGAAATTTATTGCTTTGAAACGAGGAGAACAGACGTTGCGAAAAAACCGAAAATTTCCGAAATCACGAAAAGTCGATACAAAAAACGAGCAAAGTGACACGAAAATACGAAAAATGGTCGATATTCCGAAAAAAAAATGTACACGAAAAACGAGTCGAGCCGAACCGAATCGAAACACAAAAAAGGTCGAAACGAGCCGAATCGAAAAGTTTAAACATCCGAAAAATCGAACCGAAAAAAAATCGGTGCACAAGCCTAGAGTGTTGGTCACTCCACTCTCACATTTGATCTGTAAAATAAAAAAGACTTCAAGTTATTTCATATGACATAATTATCTTTAACATTCAATTTACTTAGATTTTGTCAAAACTTTCGACACAGTTCCACACAAAAGGTTACTATTTAAATTAAGAAAAAATGGTCTAGATGAAAATACTTGTTCTTGGATAGAAAACTGGCTAAAAGATAGGGTACAGAGAGTGGTCATAAATGGTACGTTTTCAAGATGGACACCAGTGGTAAGCGGTGTCCCTCAGGGGTCTGTTATAGGACCAATACTATTCAATTTATTTATAAATGACCTTGAGATAGGCATTGAAAGTCATGTATCAGTGTTTGCAGATGACACAAAGCTAGGAAAAGTAATACAATGTGAGCAGGATGTTACTTTGCTGCAGAGGGATTTAGATAGATTGGGGGACTGGGCACTTAAATGGCAGATGAAATTTAATCTAGATAAATGCAAAGTTATGCACTTTGGAGTGAAGAACACACAAGCAATTTATACCCTAAATGGTACGGAGTTAGGGAAATCCAAGCAGGAGAAGGATTTAGGAATAAATAAATAAAATAAATAAAGTAACACTGTGCAATGTCAAACAGCAGCCGCCAAGGCAAGCAAAGTATTGGCATGCATTAAAAGGGGAGTTCACTCACGGGATGAAAACATAATTTTGCCTCTGTATAAATCAATGGTCAGGCCGCACCTTGAATATGCCGTGCAATTTTGGGCACCTGTCTTAAAAAAAGATATTATATCGCTAGAAAAAGTGCAGAGACGGGCAACTAAATTAATAAGGGGGCTGGAAGGGTTAAGTTATGAGGAAAGACTAACAAGCTTAAACCTGTTTAGTTTAGAGAAAAGGCGCCTTAGAGGGGATCTGATAACCTTACATAAATATATACGGGGCCATTATCAACCATTGTCTGATAACCTATTCATTAACAGGTCTATACACAGGACACGGGGTCATCCATTTAGACTGGAAGAAAGAAAATTTAGCTTAAAGCATAGGAAGGGTTATTTTACGGCGAGAACAATAAAGCTGTGGAATTCTCTGCCTGTTGAGGTGGTTGGCTCAGAGTCTGTACAGACTTTTAAAAAACGACTGGATGACTTCCTGCAGACACAGAATATTAAGGGTTATAATATTTATTTAATATGTGGGTAAAAGCTTCTTCATCCAAGGAGAAATCTGACTGCCACTCTGGGGTCAAGAAGGATTTTTTTCCCAGTGTGTTGCATATTCAGACTGGGTTTTTTGCCTTCTTTTGGATCAACAGCAGTAGGTTATGTGGGAGAGGCTGAACCCGATGGACGCATGTCTTTTTTCAGCCTATGTAACTATGTAACTATGTTATTCATTAACATGCGAATTGTTGGTGTAGGATCTGTCAGACCTCCAACCATGGTGCTCGCTGAAGGATCTGTGATTTCCCCCTGTACGCAAATCCAGTTCGGTGCTTCCCCCACTATGATCCATGGACTTCGCCATTCTGGGGCTTCTGTGCTGCTGGCCGACTCTCACATGCTACCTGTTTGAAGGCAGCTAGCTATATAAGGGAATCGTGACGCTCTCCAGTCGCTCTGTCATTGAGTCTCAGTTTAGGTGTTTGGGGGTGCTTCCTGTGCTGCAGCTCCTATCTGTTGAACTTTCCTTGCCCTACCTGGATCCCGTGTCCTGTTCCTGCTGTACAAAGAGTAATTTATCTGCTTAACTGCCCCTGCGGAGCTCAATACAATAAAATATGGGCTTGCTTTAAGACTTCTGTACCCTCATTCTAGCTCTTTATATGTCATTGTATTTTACAGCAAGTGGTTTTCCTCATAATTTAACCACAATAAAAGTATGTAACATTTTCCCAGGACTATATGCAGCATTATTTAACCTCTGTTTCTATTAACAAGTAAAAACAAAACTCCGTATGTACTAAAAGAAAGGAATGTTTATGGAGATCTAACATTCCTTGACACATCTGTATATAGGCAGCAAGCATAAACCCGATATTGCTTTTGTCTTCCAGGGCAATAAAAAGCTTTTCCACCGCTGTGCTGTCACATTTCAAAAATACTTAAAAAGAAAATATTGTAAGTTTTTATCCATAAAGCTCTGCAGAAATTCAACGCCAAGAAGAACATCTGCCGTGGGAAAAATGCTTCATTGGTAAGGTGGTATATTCTCCAAAGCAGCACATCACTTTTACAGGAATGGCCTCCCTTTAATTGCCGGCAACGAGAGGGATAAATGCCCCAAAACAAAGCCGTATGGGTAGCATGATTAATAACCCACACGTCCTAAACTCCATTCTTGCATTGAAGCAGAAGAACAAAGTGACCTAGATTCACAAGAATTGATTCCAGGCCTGTGTTATGCATTTTTTCTTTTCAGATACATAAGAATTTCAGCAATGGGGAAATTCATCATCAGCTATGTGTTTACAAATTGATTATAAAGCAAATGCTTTTGAAATATTAGTGCAATACATATTTTTGTAATTGACTCATAGACTGCCAAAGGACAATTCGATGTAACACTTTTATTTACTCCTGAACACTCTATTATTAGAGTCCATTAGACACTCAATGCTCTAGCTTTCACGAGCTCGTCTTTGATATGGCCTTAAAACTTCACTTTAATTTCCAATTATGTAAAAGCAAACTGTTATGGTGATTTTAAATATTGAACTCAATTAATTATATGTAATAAAACACACAATTTGATACTGCTTTCTAGTCTATGTCCTTGTCAATGGGAGTTCCCATCATGACCGAGTCTTTTTTGATCTGAAGTAACTCCTCGACTGCCAGGTTATTATTATACTTTATTTATATAGCACCACAGATTCTGCAGAGCCTTCACAAGACCAGTATACAAGAGGTTGATACATTAGAACATCACACATGGATGATGCAGCATTATTCGAGACCCTGTTCCCAAGGGGATTTACAATCTATATGAGAATTCGTATGTATTGTGGGGAAGCGACATACATATCGCTAGGTGCCTGCCCAAGGACACTTGCTGGTGAGGTCTTCTGAGTGGGATTCAAGTCTGCTTTCCTTTATCATAGAGTATTGACATGGTGGTGAGGTTGAACCTGCTTCTCCATGGTTGTAAAGTTGAGACTTGCAACTCCATGGTTGTACATGAGATACGTGCTGGTCAGACATTTCAATCTCTGCACGGATGAAGAGCAGAGACTAGATATTACCATTAGATTGCACATCCAGTATTATGTGGTAGGAAAGTATGTGCCGTTAGGTGCCTTGCCTTAAGTCCTTACTGGAGAGGCGCTCTGACCGGATTCAAACCTGGGTCTCCACGGTTGAAGAGCAGTAATGTTACTTCTACTTTATCCAGCCAGAGTATTCATGTGACCCTGAATGAGACAAATGTACAACCCAAATCCACCCAGTCAATTCACACTCCTGACTTCCTCACCCCAATAAATGCAGTGGCAGGAGGTTTAGTGAATTGTAAAATGACTCAAACTATCTGTGCTAGACCTAGGAATATTAACCGAAACACAAATACTTAAGAATTACCAACTTTCACATGCACCTTTACCAGGGCAGCCATCAGAAATGATGGGGCCCCTTACTAAACCTCACGATGGGGCCCCCCAGGGCCCCCCCTCAACCTCTAAGAGCTTTTCTCCCCCTTCAAAAAAAAAAAAAAGACATAACATAGCACCACAGCAATAAAACTCCCAGTAATGTGCAGTGTGTATTAGCTTATCACAGTATCCACAGCAATAAAACTCACAGTAATGAGCGGTGTGTCTGAACATATCACAGAATCCACAGCAATAAATCTCACAGAAATGGGCTGTGTATGATGGCCTCTGGGTCTGGGCCTGGGCCCTGGGGTCTGGTCCCTGGGACTGGGCCTTGGGGTCTGGTCCCTGGGGTCTAACCTGGGCCCTGGTCTCTGGGTCTGGTCCCTGGGCCTTGGGGTCTGGGTCCTAGGGTCTGGGCCTTGGGGTCTGGGCCTTGGGGTCTGGGCCCTGGGGTCTGGTCCCTGAGGTCTGGTCCCTGGGGTCTAGCCTGGGCCCTGGTCTCTGGGGTCTGGGTCCTAGGGTCTGGGCCCTAGGGTCTGGGCCCTAGGGTCTGGGCCCTGGGGTCTGGGCCCTGGGTCTGGGCCTTGGGGTCTGGGCCCTGGGTATGGGGTCTGGACCCTAGGGTCTGGGCCCTGGGTCTGTATTTGGGGTCTGGGCCCTGGGTTTGGGGTCTGGACCCTAGGGTCTGGGCCCTGGGTCTGTATTTGGGCTTTGGGGTCTGGGCCCTGGGTTTGGCCTAGGGGTCTGGGCCCTGGGTCTGGGCCTAGGGGGTCTGGGCCTAGGGGGTCTGGGCCTTGGGTCCTGGGTTTGGGCCTTGGGGTCTGGCCCTGGGTTTGGGCCTAGGGGTCTGGGCCTTGGGGTCTGGGCCCTAGTGCCTGGGCCTTGGGGTCTGGGCCCTGGGTTTGGGCCTAGGGGGTCTGGGCCTAGGGGTCTGGGCTGGGGGTCTGGGCCTGGGTCTGGGCCTTGGGGTCTGGGCCCTGGGTTTGGGCCTAGGGGTCTGGGTTTTAGGGCCTGAGCCCTGGGTTTGGGCCTTGGGTCTGGGCCTTGGGTCTGGGCCCTGGGTCTGGGCCCTGGGTCTGGGCCTTGGGGTCTGGGCCCTGGGTCTGGGCCCAGGGGGTCTGGGCCCAGGGTCTGGGTCCTGGGTTTGGGCCTAGGGGTCTGGGCCCTGGGTTTGGGCCTAGGGGGTCTGGGCCAGGGTCTGGGCCCTAGTGTCTGGGCCTTGGGTCTGGGTCCTGGGCTTGGGGTCTGGGCCCTGGGTTTGGGCCTTGGGGTCTGGTCCTGGGCCTTGGGGTCTGGGCTTAGGGGTCTGGGCCCTGGGTCTGGGCCTTGGGGTCTGGGCCCTGGGTTTGGGTCTAGGGGGTCTGGGCCCTGGGTCTGGGTCCTGGGCCTTGGGGTTTGGGCCTAGGGGTCTGGACCCTGGGTCTGGGCCCTGGGCCTGGGTCTGGGCCCTAGGGTCTGGGCCTGGGTCTGGGCCCTGGGTCTGGGCCTTGGCCTAGGGGTCTGGACCCTGGGCCTGGGTCTGGGCCTTGGGTCTGGGCTTTGGGGTCTGGGCCTAGGGGTCTGGGCCCTAGTGTCTGGGCCTTGGGGTCTGGGTCCTGGGCCTTGGGGTCTGGGTCCTGGGTTTGGGCTTAGGGGTCTGGGCCCTGGGTCTGGGCCCTGGGTCTGGGCCCTAGGGTCTGGGTCCTGGGCCTTGGGGTCTGGGCCATGGGTTTGGGCCTAGGGGTCTGGACCCTGGGTCTGGGCCCTGGGCCTTTGCCCTGGGTCTGGGCCATAGGGTCTGGGCCCTGGGTTTGGGTCTTGGGGTCTGGGCCCTGGGCATTTGCCCTGGGTCTGGGCCTTGGCCCTGGGCCTAGCGGTCTGGACCCTGGGCCTAGGGTCTGGGCCCTGGGTCTGGGCCTTGGGTCTGGGCCTAGGGGTCTGGACCCTGGCCCTAGGGTCTGGGCCCTGGGTCTGGGCTTGGGGTCTGGGCCTAGGGGTCTGGACCCTGGGCCTAGGGTCTGGGGTCTGGCCTTGGGTCTGGGCCTGGGTCTGGGCCTTGGTCTGGGCCTAGGGGTCTGGACCCTGGGCCCTAGGGTCTGGGTCTGGGCCTTGGGGTCTGGGCCTAGGGGGTCTGGGCCTAGGGGTCTGGGCCTAAGGGTCTGGGCCCTGGGCCCTAGGGTCTGGGCCTTGGGGTCTGGGCCATGGGTTTGGGCCATAGGGTCTGGGCCCTGGGTTTGGGTCTTGGGGTCTGGGCCTAGGGGTCTGGACCCTGGGCCCTAGGGTCTGGGCCCTGGGCCTTGGGGTCTGGGCCTAGGGGTCTGGGCCCTAGGGTCTGGGCCCTAGGGTCTGGGCCATGGGTTTGGGCCATAGGGGTCTGGGCAATGGGTTTGGGTCTTGGGGTCTGGGCCTAGGGGTCTGGACCCTAGGGTCTGGGCCTTGGGGTCTGGGCCTAGGGGTCTGGGCCTAGGGGTCTGGGCCCTAGGGTCTGGGCCATGGGTTTGGGCCTAGGGGTCTGGGGTCTGGGCCTAGGGGTCTGGGCCCTAGGGTCTGGGCCATGGGTTTGGGCCTAGGGTCTGGGCCTGGGCCCTAGGGTCTGGGCCTTGGGTCTGGGCCATGGGTTTGGGCCATAGGGTCTGGGCCTGGGTTTGGGTCTTGGGGTCTGGGCCTAGGGGTCTGGACCCTGGGCCCTAGGGTCTGGGCCTTGGGGTCTGGGCCTAGGGGTCTGGGCCCTAGGGTCTGGGCCTTGGGGTCTGGGCCTTGGGGTCTGGGCCTTGGGTCTGGGCCTGGGTTTGGGCCATAGGGTCTGGGCCTGGGTTTGGGTCTTGGGGTCTGGGCCCTGGGCATTTGCCCTGGGTCTGGGCCTTGGCCCTGGGCCTAGGGGTCTGGACCCTGGGCCCTAGGGTCTGGGCCCTGGGTCTGGGCCTTGGGTCTGGGCCTAGGGGTCTGGACCCTGGGCCCTAGGGTCTGGGTCTGGGCCTAGGGGGTCTGGGCCTAGGGGTCTGGGCCTAAGGGTCTGGGCCCTGGGCCCTAGGGTCTGGGCCTTGGGGTCTGGGCCATGGGTTTGGGCCATAGGGTCTGGGCCCTGGGTTTGGGTCTTGGGGTCTGGGCCTAGGGGTCTGGACCCTGGGCCCTAGGGTCTGGGCCCTGGGCCTTGGGGTCTGGGCCCTGGGCCCTAGGGTCTGGGCCCTGGGCCTTGGGGTCTGGGCCTAGGGGTCTGGGCCCTAGGGTCTGGGCCCTAGGGTCTGGGCCCTGGGGTCTGGGCCATAGGGTCTGGGCCCTGGGTTTGGGGTCTGGGCCCTGGCCCTAGGGGTCTGGACCCTGGGCCCTAGGGGTCTGGACCCTGGGCCCTAGGGTCTGGGCCATGGGTTTGGGCCTAGGGGTCTGGGCCATAGGGTCTGGGCCCTGGGTTTGGGGTCTGGGCCCTGGGCCTAGGGGTCTGGGCCTAGGGGTCTGGGCCCTGGGCCTTGGGGTCTGGGCCCTGGGTCTGGGCCCTGGGTCTGGGCCTAGGGGTCTGGGCCTAGGGGTCTGGGTCTAGGGGTCTGGGTCCTGGGTCTGAGCCTAGAGGTCTGGGCCTAGGGGTCTGGGCCCAGGGGTCTGGGCCCTGGGTCTGAGCCTAGAGGTTTGGGCCTAGGGGTCTGGGCCTTGGGGTCTGGGTCCTGGGCCTTGGGGTCTGGGCTCTGGGTCTTAGGGTCTGGGCCCTGGCTCACCACTCGCTGTCTTCTATCTTCTTTTCTTCTGCTCTTCTTTTCTTCACCTTTTCTTCAATCTTCTTCTCTTCTTTTCTTCTGATCTTCCTGGTCCCTCCAGCTCCGGCGCGCAGCTTCACTGAGTGGAGGGGCGGAGCCAAAGCAACGTGCTTGGGAGGCCCCTCACACACTGCTTGGCCCCGCCCAGCCAGGAAGTGAAGCTGCCAGGAGCCGGAGGAGACACAGTGTCTCAGTCTCCTCCGGCTCCTGCAGCAGCAGCAGGGACACAGCTCCGGATTCGGACTCATCGAGTCCGATACCGGAGCTGTTAAAGGGCGACGCCGCTGCCGTCGGGGGCCCGGGATCCTCCCCCGGGACCCGGCGGCCCGGGCCCCCACCGGGCCCGGGCCCCTTACGGCAGTATTGGGCGTAATGCCCTGATGGCGGCCCTGACCTTTACACACCTAGGCACTCACGCACAGACATACATAGTCACATTTCATCACTGAAATGTACGTGAGGTACACTCAATCATTCACACTAGTAATCATTCAACCTAGTAACATTAAATCACCCACACACAAATAGAAATACCCAGTCACTAACATGTACACACCTAGAAATACTCACTTACCTATAAATACTCAGTCACCCCAAAGGTAACACACACACACATACACCTAGTGTATAGACACTCAGTCATCCGACTGTAACTAAACACACTTATACTCAGTCACTCATACTTACACACACACACACACATTCTCAGTCACTCACACATACCAAGGAAAGCTCAGTCACTCGCATTTACATGTACACACCTAGACGTACTCACATAAATACATATCTAAGCACTCTCATTCAGATACACATAAATACAACTATGCTCACACACTCCTAAAAGCACACACTACATCTCCATGCTTCATGGTAAGATTTCACCTTGTAGTACAGGACATTTCCAGGCTGGAAACCAAAAGCTTATCGAGCATAGGAAATTGATCCTGGTGTGAAATACATGTTAACAGAAATAACCCTCTGTAGTGATTGTGGATGAATTGTGTCATAAATCATCATATTTAATTATTTATTGAGTGTTTATACCAAAGAGGGAACACTAGGGTCAGTGTGAGGCTTGTTGCCCTGTGTGGCTAGCTGACATCATTATAAGCCAGCCCTACTCTAGAGTGATTACCTCATATGGTGACTCCCACTGGGATAAAGGTGTATACATTGTTGGTGGGAGGGACGCCACTCTGGTGGGGGGAGACAAGACTCTAGTCCAACCTTGTTTTGATTCAACCAGGAGTTCCAGGAAGAGATCAGCCCTTTTGTGATTTGGTTTGGACCTGAGAGCACATGTGCTGCTTATTCCTGGATTTGGTAAATGATTGTTGCTCTTGTTGACCCTTTGTATATCACTTTACCTATGCTGAGTTTTTGTGTTTATTGCAGTGTCCAGGGTTTAGTTTAATAATGTTTTAATGCTTTATCTTTCTGTTTATCCTTTTTATTTTTAAGTAAAACCCAGTGCTGTATCTTGGCCAAGGCCAACAAGGCCTAGGCCTAGGGCGGCACTTTCCAGGGGGAGGCAAAAAAAAGCCTTGGGCTTGCACGGAGACTGTATAACAAGGGAAATGGAAGTTGTGTTCTGCGAAACTACATAGAAACCCTTATTTGAACTACAAACTTGGCCACCAGAAGTGACCAGAGCAAGGATCGGCCGCCTAGTCACGTGGACCGGAAACGCGTCACTCGGAGGGGTGTTCCAATTTAACGGTGGCACGGAAAAGAAGGAAGAAGCACCGGTAGAGGACCCACATCCCTCCTGAGCATGCTGCGCCTTTGCCGTCCGGCTATTACAGGAGCAGCTGCAGAGGAGAGCAGACCGATTGTGTTGCCTGCTCCTCAAATCTTCACTTGTATGCAGGGTAGGCTGCTTGCGAGTGAGAGACGTTCCGCACTGCCAGTCACTGACATGTGGGGGTGGTACGGTGGCGTCTAATCTTCCCCACACTGCCAGGTCCTCCTCCTCCATCAGCTACTTGCTCCCATTCAGGCACATGTGACCAAGTTGAGAGAGGCAGCAGGACTCCCGAGACGAGCTGCTCTGTGCTGTGCCTGCTGCAATCATTAGGGATCTGGATCCATTCCTCAGGCTCCAAGAATCATGGTGACAACAAATTAATCTGTTCTTGGTAAGTAAATCCCTCCCACCTCTCTTAATACCAGTCTGCTATACATAACACCCAGTGTGCCATACATACCAGTCTGCCATACATACCACCCAGTGTGCCATACATACCAGTCTGCCATACATACCACCCAGTGTGCCATATATACCAGTCTGTCATACATAACAGCCAGTGTGCTGTAACCCCAATCTGCTGTGCATACCAGTCAATGTGCCCTGATACCAGCCTGCCATACATGCCTGTGTGCCAGAATACCAGTCTCCTATGCATACCAGCCAGTGTGCCATAATACCAGTCTGCCATACATACTAGCCAGTGTGCCATAATACCAGTCTGCCATGCATACCAGCCAGTATGCCCTAATACCAGTCTGCCATACATACCACCCAGTGTGCCATAATAGCAGCCTGCCATACATTCTAGTGTGCCATAATACCAGTCTGACATCCATACCAGCTAGTGTTCCCTAATACCAGTCTGCCATACATACCACCCAGTGTGCCATAATAGTAGTCTGCCGTACATACCACCCAGTGTGCCATAATACTAGTCTGCCATACATACCAGCCAGTGTGCCCTAATACCAGTGTGCCATATCAGTCTGACATACATACCAGTTTGCCATAATATTAGTCTGAGTCTGACATACATACCGGTGTGCCATAATACCGGTCTGTCATACATACCAGTGTGCCATACCAGTCTGCCATGCATACCAGTTTGCTGTAAAATCAGTCTGACATGTCATAATACCAGTGTGCTGTAATACCAGTCTGACTTGCCACGCAATCCAGTGTGCCATCATAGAAGTCTGCCATGCCATGCATACCACGTGCCATAATATATACAAATAAATAATGGCGTAATGGATACGCTAAAAAACAAATTCCCACCCAAGCCTAACACTAGAATGTTTGAGTTTGGCTTGAAGACAAGGTGGCAACCTTGAGCACCAGTCTTCTTTTAACTTTTCTATGAGGGGTATATATACAAGTACACAGCATGTATATATTTTGAAAGGACATTATCCCTGAGAAAGTCGCGGCTGTGTGACGAAATGTTTCGGATTTACATTTCCATATTGGTTTTAATTCATACTGATTAAATTGATGGTTATTTTACTATCCCGAGTTTTCAGTCTATTTCTTCTATCCGTGTTAGTCCTGTGGTACCCATCCCCCATCAGGATCGGTTCCAGCAGACCCATTCAATGTGGAGGAAGCTATACAGTAAGATTGTAAGATGTACAATCAGTGCTGGAGTGGAAGGGGTGGGATTTAAACAGGAAGAGGTGTGACCTTGACAGGAAGGGGTGTGTCAAATTTAAATTAGGGGGTGCACGAGTTTAGTCAGGCCTAGGGCAGCACAAAACCTAAATACACCACTGCCCCCACATGTATAAATTAAGAATCCCCAAGCCCCCCACATGTATGAATTAATAATCCCCGGCGCTGTAGCAGTGGCTCACTATAATAAAAGGCTGCGTATCGCTGTGATGGTGGGTGATGTCGGCACTGTTGCGGTGGTGCAGTATATTAATAGGCTGCATCTTGCTGTGTCAGCGGGCGATGTCGGTCCTGTAGCAGTGTTGCAGTATAATAAAAGGCTGTGTCTTTCTGTGTCGGTGGGTAATGTCGTTGCTGTAGTAGTGGTGCAGTGTAATAAAGGGCTGAGTCTCGCTGTGTCTGCGAGTGATGTCGGCGCTGTAGGAGTGTCGCAGTATAATAAAGCTGTGTCTCGTGTCAGCGGGTGATGTTGGCGCTGTTGCAGTGGTGCAGTATATTAAAAGGCTGTGTCTCGCTGTGTCGAAGGGTGATATCAGTGCTGTAGCAGTGGTGCTGTGTCTCGCTTTGTCGGCGGGTGATGTCTGGGCTGTAATAGTGGCACAGTATAATAAAAGGCTGCATCTCACTGTGTCGGTTGGTGATGTCGACACTGTAGCAGTGGTGCAGTATAATAAAAGGCTGTGTCTCGCTTGTACAAACTAGACTTGAAACTAATTTTTTTTTCCGTTTGTTACATTTTTTTAGTTAGTTTTGGTGCGTTCGTTATGTTACCATATTCGTTATTTCTTTTTTTATTCGTTAATTCTGTTTTATTTGTCATTTAATTAATGTAAAACGGATTACTTAATTAGATTATAGTTTAAAAAAAATACGGTAATCCCCCTGTCCTTGGTTCTGAAATATGTTTCAGCACCAAGGACAGCACCCGCTGAATGCAGCGACACTGAAGAAAAAAAAAGAACCTGAGTTCGGCAAATAAAAAAAGCCTCTTCATTTTATAATAATTAGAAATCTAAAAATTCCAAAAAATTTATAAAACGGCTTTTTGCTGCAAATGAAAAAAAAACAGGCTGTTGAATAAATATTTAAGAGAACCAGTATTTTTTAACATTGAAACCTATGGGATTTGTCTGAATAAACCTTCCGAATGAAACCACTGAACATCAGGGCATTTCACTGACATTTCTCTGCTGTTCAATGTGAATAGATTAACCATTGCTTCTCTATGGGGGATTTCACTGTCGCCGAACAGGCACTGTATGGCGCTGTTCTTGGCCTGTAGTGCTGAATACAACAGATTGAACACCACAGGCCAATAGACAGGGACGTGGTGCTGAGTCTGACTTCAGTAAGTGAAACGGTATTATATTATTGGTGCTACTCTTTGAATAGATCATTTGCTGATTGTAGGTATCATCTTAATTAGCCCACTGAAGGAAATGCTTGATATTTAAAGGAACCCCCTTCTCCATCCATATGGAGAACCAAGCAACTTGCTTCATCATATTATGTCTCGTTCCTGTGTTTGCAGTGTGACTAGATGATGATGTGTCATGCGGCTCTGAGTGGCCACTTTCAAACAATTTTTTCCATTGGTGGCATAACCTGGACACCAACTGTATAGAAGACCCAGATACATTGTAGCACATTGCCTTTGCTAAAGCCGTATGAGTTACGGCAAAACACGTGTCAGGCGTAGTAATGTGTGATCACTATCAAGGTTATTCAGGGAGCGGAGAAAAGCAGGAGAATGAATGGAGAATGGAAAATTCTAGGTCAAAATACCCAAACCCGAGAAATTCTCCCGTTCATCTCACTTTCCAAATCGGCTATTTTGACGTAGAATTTTCCATTCTCTAGTCATTCTCCTGCTTTTCACCTCTCTCTGAATAACCTTGTATGTCTTTATTTTGTGGTTTTGACTAGGGGTAGCTATCACCACCCATTTATTCGCTTTTTTTATGTTTTGCACTTGTATTTGACTGCCTTCTGCCTCTCTAACATGTTTATACATATAGGGATTTAAATTTAGGGAAGGTGCAGAAATCATGGAGTTTAGGGCCAGTGATTTGGATTTTTTATTATCTGCACTTTCTCCCTTTAATCCTCCTCTTTGATTAAGTACGTGGTTTGGAGGCATATATGGCACCCCAGTGCTTACATTCTTAATATACCAACATTAAAATTGTATGGTATTTTGTTTGATGGTGAACACCCTTCACATGCTCAGTTTACAGGGGAAGGAGAGAAATCTATATTGATTGTAGGGTCAGTCTGGCTGTGGATATTGAGTGGTTAATTGATCAACCAAAAGCCGACACCCATGGTTTTTACTTTGGTTTCTCTCCCCATTAATCCGGTTATTGGTGCAGGGCTTCTGCATGTGATATAAGCACACAACGTCAAGCCTTGCTGTGGATATCATAATATGTTTATTTTATTTCATTAAGGATTGAATAAAGCTATTTTTTACAATCCTTTTGCGCTCTATACATTAGAGACTGTTGTTTCAACAGTCTCTTACTCTTTTTCCTTTTCACTAATCACTGCCTATATTTACTGCTAAAATTGTATCTTGCTGACCTGTTGACAACATATGAGTGGACGAGACTTGATGGTGTGAATAAATCCTTATTTGATTTGTTTTACTGTTACATAGTCTCGTAGCATCTTTAATGATTTTATTGTGTCTAAAAATATCTACATAGCCTCAAAAGAACTCAGGATAACGCGCTACGTATTCGTTAAGACGTATATTCATTGATAGGTTATTCTTATTTTAAGAATTAATAACCAAATTTTACCATTGGTATTGGAAGCGCTGTCATTAATGATATATATATAGTAAGAAAAAGTACACGTCATAATAAATAACGCGCCACTATGTATTTTAGTCAGCTGGATGTTCAGTTTATTCCTTCTATTCTGCGATACAAAGTTCTTAAAAGCTAAGGGCTTACATAGGGTTAAAAAAAGATGTGCGTTCAGCCTTTCACGCATCACCTACTGCTCTTGATCTGAAAGAAGGCAAAAAAAAAACCCAGTCTGAAGTGGGGAAAAAAATCCTTCTTGGATCAAGCAGATTTTACCCACATGTGATATATTATAACACGTTATTCTCTGTTTCTGCAGGAATTCATCCAGTCATTGCTTAAAAGTCTGTACAGACTCTGGCCCAAACACTTATTGATGCGTGTAGGTATTATAGTCCGCTTCATTTTCAGTTTATTCCACCCATTCTGTGGTCCAGTCAAAGTCCTTGAAAGCTTTTTGTTGTCTTTCCGTCAGACTTGGCTTCGCTGGAGGTGTCAATGCAGGAGCCTTAGATGTACAGCTGACGTTAAAATTTCTGTTGTCTTCTGGGCCATCAATGACTGGGACAAATGGAGGCTTTACATTCCTCGCCAATAGTTCAATCCAATTTATTCCCTGTTAAAATAAAGATAAAACGTTAATGGAAAAAAGAATTTACAAAACCATTAATATGCGTCAATACATCAATTAACAAATGAAAAGGTATTGTAAGGCAGGGATCCTTAAAAATTTAAATTCTCTAAAAAACAAGAAAAAAGGGAGTGGTGACTAAACTGTTTCTGAAATGAATGACACAGTTGGGTGAGTAAAGAAGGCGCAGACGTACTTTGAAGAAACGGTGTTGTTTGACGTCTTCTGCGCCTTTCTCACTTGCGCCAAGACGCTGCTCTTCATCTCGATTCAAAAGCTGAAAACGAATAAAAAGAAATTGAGCATGCAATTTTTATTGATAGGGTCTTGTAACATTTTCTTTCTCTTATTCTAGATATTACACAAGTCCTATTGGTGTTAGGAATTCATTGAGATCAAAGCATCCTCCAAATACCTGCCATCTCACACTTGACCCTCCACCTCACTCTCACATTTTATATTGGATTGTATATATCTAGCAGGGTTATTCAGAGATCGTGAAAAGCAGGAGAATGACTGGAGAATGAAAAATTCTCGGTCAAAATAGCCAATTTGGAAAGTGAGATGAAAGGGAGAATTTTTCTGGTTTGGCTATTTTGACCTAGAATTTTTCATTCTCCAGCCATTCTCCTGCTTTTCACCCCTCTCTGAATAACCCTGTATGTATATTGGCCAGGATTTAGAGAACCAGGATAATTATCATAAACATAGATATAAATTATTGTGACAAAGAAACATACGATTTAATACCTAAATAAATGCAATGCAGTGTGGGGCTTATTGCGAAATGTAAGAATTTTCTAATGAAATGATGGAAAGTTAGAACATTGATAAAGCAGCCCATTAACAGAACTGATGTAAATATAAATTTAACACCATGGAACCTCCAATCCCGACATGGGAAGCAGAATAGGTGCAGCTAAAAAAGGCACTTTCCTCTCTTTCTCTATGCTCCTTACACTAGATAATTGGCTTTACTGTAATTTATTGCTGAATTGTTTACCCTTATCATTTAATTCTTTTATATATTTTATTCATTTGTTTCTTTATTTATCCTTCCACTGTTGCATTCAGCTCTTATTGTTTGTTATATTTCCAGTGGCTCCTCGCCCCTCATTCAAGCTAGGGCACCTTTTGCTACTTAATATATAAGAAAAACTACAGGGAGTATATCTACAAAGATAAAGCACATCAACACTTCATAGCGTAGTATATAATGTAAAAAGCACAATAGGATGATCCCTGGAATAGCACTTGCAGGATATGCTTTAATAATAGATGCATCAAATATATATGCTTCTGATATTATGCACGTCTACAGATTCCTAGGACCTCGAACCTGGTATATCTTGCCACCAGAGGAAACACCAAAATAGGCTCCTCCGGCAGTTAAGAGATGCAAAAAAATTTTGGTAACAATTAAAGTTAAAAAGATCAAATCCAATGCGTTTCGTCTATGAATAGATTAGACTTCATCAGGAATAAAATGTACAGTCAGGTCCAGAAATATTGGGAAATCGACACAATTCTAACATCTTTGGCTCTGTACACCACCACAATGGAGCTGGAATGAAACCAACACAATGTGCTTTAACTGCAGACTGTCAGCTTTAATTTGAGGGTATGTGCATCCAACTCAGGTGAACAGTGTAGGACTTACAGCAGTTTGCAGATGTGCCTCCCACTTGTTAAGGGACCAAAAGTAATGGGACAGAATAATAATCATAAATCAAACTTTCCCTTCTTAATACTTGGTTGCAAATCCTTTGCAGTCAATCACAGCCTGAAGTCTGGAACGCATATACATCACCAGACGCTGGGTTTCATCCCTGGTGATGCTCTGCCAGGCCTCTACTGCAACAGTCTTCAGTTCCTGCTTGTTCTTGGGGCATTTTCCCTTCAGTTTTGTCTTCAGCAAGTGAAATGCATGCTCAATGGGATTCAGGTCCGGTGATTGCATAACATTTCACTTCTGTCCCTTCAAAAACCCTTTGGTTGCTTTTGCAGTATGCTTTGAGTCATTGTCCATCTGCACTGTGAAGCGCCGTCCAATGAGTTCTGCAGCATTTGGCTGAATGTGAGCAGATAATATTGCCCGAAACACTTCAGAATTCATCCTGCTGCTTTTGTCAGCAGTCACATCATCAATAAAAACAAGAGAACCAGTTCCATTGGCAGCCATACATGCCCATGCCATGACACTACCATCACCATGCTTCACTGATGAGGTGGTATGCTTAGGATCATGAGCAGTTCCTTTCCTTCTCCATACACTTCTCTTCCCATCACTCTGGTACAAGTTGATCTTGGTCTCATCTGTCCATAGGATCTTGTTCCAGAACTGTGAAGGCTTTGTTAGGTGTTGTTTGGAAAACTCTAATCTGGCCTTCCTGTTTTTGAGGCTCACCAATGGTTTACATCTTGTGGTGAACCCTCTGTATTTACTCTGGTGAAGTCTTCTCTTGATTGTTGACTTTGACACACATACACCTACCTCCTGGAGAGTGTTCTTGATCTGGCCAACTGTTGTGAAGGGTGTTTTCTTCACCAGGGAAAGACTTCTTCATTCATCCACCACAGTTGTTTTCCGTGGTCTCCCGGGTCCTTTGGTGTTGCTGAGCTCACCGGTGCGTTCCTTCTTTTTGAGAATGTTCCAAACAGTTGTTTTGGCCACGCCTAATGTTCTTTCTATCTCTCTGATGGGTTTGTTTTGTTTCTTCAGCCTAATGATGGCTTGCTTCACTGATAGTGAAGGCTCTTTGGATCTCATCTTGAGAGTTGACAGCAACAGATTCCAAATGCAAATAGCACACTTGAAATGAACTCTGGGCCTTTTATCTGCACATTGTAATTGGGGTAATGAGGGAATATCACACACCTGGCCATGGAACAGCTGAGAAGCCAATTGTCCCATTACTTTTGGTCCCTTAACAAGTGGGAGGCACATCTGCAAACTGCTGTAAGTCCAACACCGTTCACCTGAGTTGGATGTACATACTCTCAAATTAAAGCTGACAGTCTGCAGTTAAAGCACATTGTGTTTGTTTCATTCCAACTCCATTGTGGTGGTGTATAGAGTCAAAGATGTTAGAATTGTGTCGATGTCCCAATATTTCTGGACCTGACTGTATATGAATCAGTCTTCCCCACGGTATTTAAATAATATTTGTCCCTCGGATCTTCCAGAGAAAGAGCCTGTCAAAATGTCACTTTTTGGCATCAGGAAGATGCAATTCCAGACATGTGCTCTGTGCATTCATGGAGTGGAGCACATGGTGTCTGGCAGAACCTGGGAGCGCAAAAAGATCCGCAGCACAATTATTATTTAAATACCACGGGGGAGATTTAACAATTCATATACTATTTATTCCTGATGAAATCTAATCTATTCATAGACGAAATGCGTATGATTTTGTCTTTTTACCAAATTGTTACCAAATAAATGTTGTATTTCCTAACTACCGGAGGAGCCTCTCTCTCATGTGGCGGCATGATATACAGAGTGTGAAGTCCTAGGAGTGTGCAGACATGCGTAACATTAGCAGCATATATATTTATTATTTATTATCAATTGCCTGTTATTAAACTATATCCCATGAGTGCTACTCTAGGGGCCGTCCTATTGTGCGTTACATTATATACTACACCAGAATGTGTTTATGTGCTTTATGTTTGTAGATATACTCCCTGTATTTTTACTTATATATTTTTCTGCTGGTGGATCAATTTCTTTTGTACAGAGCAGCAATCAACATTCCCTATGCTATTAACCTCTTAAGGACCACTGACGTACCCTGTACGTCATGTCCACGGGTCTCCCTTAGACCCGCGGACGTACAGGGTACGTCAGCAGCGCCTAATCCCCCTCCCGCCCGATACTCACCTCCCTCGCTGGATCCCTTGGCGATCTGGCAGGGAGGAAGCCTGCCCATGTGATTTTCATGGGCAGGCGAGGCTGATGACTTCGCCACGCTGCGTGCATGCAAATCAATGGAGGGGAGGGGGGCTCGTTCGGAGCCCTCTATCTCCCCAACCATTGAAGCTAGGGAGATGCTTTTTGCACCGCTGAAAAGGGGAGAGTCTCCCCTTTTCAGCGGTATATGGCATTAACCGTTTTGCCACGAATCACGTTTCAGCGCAAATTGGCGCCAAAAACGCGATTCGAACCTGGAGGGGGCTGACATCTTGGATGTCAGCCAAGCCTCCAGGTCCCCCCCCACCCACTGACAACCTCACCATATGCGTGAGGAAGTCAGTGGGCCAGTTAACCATCTAGCTGCCATGTAGAGATAAGGGGATCCTAAGGATCCCCTTATCTCCCGATCCATGGCAGCTAGATGGTCATATTTGACATCATTTGAAAGGCCTGATCATGGCCTTTTCAATGATACCAGATGACCAGGTTTGTTTTTTTAAAAAAAAATAATAATAAAAAAAAATAATAATAAAAAAATTAAATAAAATAAAATTTTTATTTTTTTTTAACGTTTTTTTTGTCTGGGGGGGTTTAATTAAAGAGGACCTAGGCTGTCATCTCAAAATAATTAGCACAAAATGGTCAGAATGAGCGCAGCGCACATAGGTGAACTGGCTCAGCAGTGAAAGGGTTAAAAGGCAAAAACATGTAAAAATTGGGTATTTATATTCTCGGGATAAAATTTTGAAACTATTTAGCCGGGGTCTTTATTGGTGGTTGTAGATTTTGGGGATTAAATTACGAAAAAGTGTGTTTTTACCATTTTTTCATCATATTTCATATTTTTTTTATAGTAAATTATTGGATATGATGGAAATAATGGTATTTCTAGAAAGTCCATTTAATGGCGGGAAAAAGGGTGTATAATATGTGTGGGTTGAATAAACGAGTAAGAGGAAAATTTGACCTAAACACTAACAGCGCAGAAACGTAAAAACAGCAGCGGTCACTAAAGGACGGATTTGTGTAAAACCGCCCGGTCACTAAGGGGTTAATCAAAGCATCTCACAAGCTCTAAATGTCCAATCTTCAGAGTAAAACTGTGAGTCTCTCTTATAGGATAGCAAAGAATTAGGATGAACTAATCATGTGTCGGCAATTTACAGCTTTAAGGATTGATGTGGCGCTCATACTTATTTTCCAAGGGAATGTAATCTTGTAACTGACGATGTTTTTAATCTGCTCCTGATCATCATAACCTGGGATCGGAAACTAAACGGAAAATAACATATATAGAAAATATAAATTTAAAAATAATTTGAGCTCTTAAGGCTGGGGTCAGACCAGCGCACTTTTAACGTGCGTTCTGGCGCACATAATTACGGCCGCACTAGCAGCAGATGACAGGCAATGACGGCCAATATACGATGTACGGCCGCACAAAATTCCGGCCGTGCAACGCAAGTGGAATTTGAACGCATTTTTTTGAGAATGCTGAACCGCTAGTACTGACGTACTGAGTGCGCAGCTGCGGCATAGCGGCGTGTGTGCGAGATTAGGAGATGTCAGACACTGCTAATGTCCAGCCTACATAACGTCCAGACGCAAAAAGAGTTTTATTGACGATCCGTACAAAATCACGCCCGAAAATGCGCGTCGCCTGACCGTTTTTGCACAATCCGTGAAAAAATACGTCAATGCGTTCGGACGCACTTTTTCACGTTCGCGGGGAAAAATGCTTTCGTCTGACCCTAGCCTTAATCAGTGGTATTGTAAGATGTTTAACCCCTTCATTTACTCGATCTTTAAAAGAACCATAAGAGGCATTGCATGTAATTTGCAAATAGGCTCCTGAATATGACCCTAAAATTATAGTTCAAGTGCCGGGACCTCTGCATCTCCTCAGAAACGTTTAACGCCGTTTGTTCAGCAGAGGGAACCATCTGTCTTTAAATACAATATACATTCTCTAAATGTACTGTAATCATAATCATTATGTAATCATAATACATTTAGATTGTGTGCGTATGTTTCTATGTTTGTGTAGATGTGTATATGTGTGTTTTATAATGGGTTATGAGGCAATGTATGGGATAATCCATAAAACCATTGGTTCCTTGCAGTGATTTTCTGGAAAACCACTTGATAATGCAGAAATCAGAAAATATTTTGATGCTTTTTACCAATATTGTTGTATTTTAAAAAAAATACTGTTTATATAGTATATTTATATACAAACACACTTTGCATAAATACACTTTTTTCTAGATTTAGAAAATATAATCTATTTGTTCGTTCATAAAGGTTTATGCTTGTGTCATAATAGCCGTTGTTTATTATTTATCTTGTGCTGTTTGAAGAAAGACTAACCCAGGCCTGGTTGCCACCTCACATTATTTAGTGATATATCGATATCTAAAATGCTCCCTGTTTCTTTTATTCGACAGATTGTCCGAATTATTATTGCAGAAGCGAAAGGTTTAAAGAACAAAAAACATAATGAGAGATTAGGCTTACGTCTCCAACCAGCATGCTGTACAGCATGACCCCGAGGCTCCACCAGTCCACTGCTCTGGTGTAGGGTTTGTTCATTATGATTTCAGGGGCTATGTAATCAAGCGTACCACAGAAACTATTGGTACGGTCTCCAAATCCAATTCCTTAGATACAAACAATAATAAAAATAATATAGGTTAAAAGGTAAGTCAATCGTTTCCTTAATAATTTCATTATGTAAATATTTCAGTAATAAAAAATATATATCTGTGTGTGTTTGTGTGTGTGTGTATGTGTGTTTGTTTATGAATATTAAGTTAATTGTTTTACAAATGATGTCTTTCCTCCATTGAGATGGAATTTATCAGATATTAAAATATATTTACCTTTTTTACTGAGCCCAAAGTCTGCAATTTTTGCGAACCCCTCCTGGTCTAAGACGATATTGTCCAACTTAAGGTCTCTGGAGTTACAAATAGATAAAAGCCCGTTACCGGTTAATGTTACGAGATGTCTGTAGATTTTTCAATTAACTAGTTACATCACCGGTTTTACTATTTTTGACATAAATGAACAAACAAACAGGTGTAAAACCTGTTACAAATAATATTCTCTGGCTACAGTAAACCCTCGCACCCATGGAATAGTTAATGGTTTCGCTTACCTGTGGATTATTTTATGCTTGTGCAGATGTTCCAGGCCGAGAATGACACAAGACGCATAAAATCTAGCTCTGGGCAGTGGAAATACTCCAGAGGCGTTCATTAAGTTGGTCAATAGGTCACCACCAGCAGCATACTCCATCACAAAGCAAGTGTGATCTTTGCTTTGGAAAGTCGCAAATAAATTGACCAGGAAAGGATGGTGTTCCTGGCTCGCTGCTTGGTATAGACTTCTTTCATACATAAGGCTGGAAAACAGAAAGAAAAAGTGACGGGTTTTGTCTTTATCATCTCTAATTTAAAAAGAAATAATAGTAAATCGCTTTCTATCTGTTTATGCCTTTTATTACAGAGGCTGTTTAATTTTATTTCTCAGTGTAAGAAATGGTGAATTAAAAGTCAATGGGCTCTATCACCTCCTTAACGCTTGCTCTAGCGTCACATAAATGAGCGTTAGCGCTTGGTTAATTGAGGTGATCGCTTGCCGCATAGATCACCTCACGATCGCTAACGGGTTAAAAACCCGTTAGCGAATCGGCATAATCACTTTATAGCACGAGCTTACTGTATTATGTTCTACCTATGTTCAACATGCTCAGCGCCCACGTCGTAATTTACAGGTAAAATAGGGACACCAAGGCTAGGTTAGCCAATGCTAATTTTTCCCCTTAGCGTCCTCATTTTAGCTGGAGGGAGGTGATAGGGCCCAAAGTACCAGCTGGGTGGAGTAGAGGTAACATCACTGCTCTGCGTGGAGAGAGCCTGAGGAGTCATGGATTCGATCCTGACGAGCACCTCTCCAGTAAGTGTCCTTGGGCAAGACACCTAACGGTACATACTCGCTACCCAGGACATACTTGAAAACGACAGAAATCGCAAAGTATCCTTCCTGGTAAAGTCCTTTCTCAGAAAAAAAAAATGTGTTTCTGTGAAAGTATAGTGATATTAGTTAACTTTACTTTATTTTTGAGAGGATTGAGGACATACAGAACTAACAACAATATAAGTTTAATTGTAAATTGTCTTCTCTTACTGACCTCTGGATTTGATTTGATTTAATTAACTGTGCTTTCTTCATGGCCTTTAAAGCAAACATTTTTTTTGTTTGCAGGTGTTCTGCGAGCAGCACCTGAAATCACAAGATATAGTAAGTGTTTTAGTGAATTTGGTAAGACAGCTTTTAAATGAATCAAGTGGGAATTTTCTATTATACTTACTTTGCCAAATCCGCCTCTGCCCAGGAATGCGCAACAACGAAAGTCCTGCAGGCTCATTGGATCGATTGTCACTTCTGGATCCTTTGGTTTTTCATCTGCTGGAAGGACAATGTTCACCAAATCGGACACTGCAGGCTCACTGGATGCTTTCACCACTTGTTCAGAGCCCTGAAAAAGAAACGCAAACAATATAAATGTAAGGATTTTACCAAACCAAGATTTAGAAGAAGCCAAAAGCTATGTTTTCCATTATGCATTCCTTTTTATATGTTTAATAGGGATTTGTGTGCATTATATGGGAAAACCCATCATTTTCAAATCACAATAAAGTAGCTGTACATCATGTTTCTGGACACACTTTCATTTGTGGGGAAGAGGAAAAATAACAGAAGAATAAAAATAGGTGCAATGAATTGGAGTTAATAAACCTCGCAGTGCATCAATCTGTTAAAACAGTTGCAAAGCATAAGGAGGTGCCAATAGATTTTTATAACCGATAAAGTTACTTGGAAACCCTATGGTTTTATCATTTTTTTAAGGTGAGGATGGATATACTTTTTTATTTCTATATTCTTTAGCGACTAAGCCTCATAAATCTACTACAGGACAAAATATGGTATAAAACTGCCCATATGAGCTCTCCACTGCTATTATACCTATAATCTCTTAAGAAGTTATTTACACTGATATCTCTTGGGGTGTATTTGGCTGTGAAGATGACCAAATGGGTTTTATCTTGCTAGACGAGCATTAAAAAAATAAAACCTATTGATCCCTTAATTCGCCACATATAATTCACTTTATTGCTGTTTGGAATATTTGCAGGGACAGAGTATCGAGTACTTTGCTGACTCGTTCATTTTCAGGACTTTACAAAGTACAAAAGCTCATTCACTTACACTGGAGGAACAAACATTTTGTGCTCAACAGTAAAGGAAAGCGTTCTTTACTTTGATAACAATCCAAATCTGGAATTCTCTGCATTAAAACAATGTGTTTTTGTCTCTAATTGAACTGATGTCTTTAAAAAAGACCTGGAAGCTTTTCTGTCAAAACATGACTTCATTGGATGTATTAAAATGTTATATGCATCAAATTTTGATCTTCAGAGATATCTTATTACCATTATGGAGTAATGAAGGATTTTTCTCCATTTTTTTAGAACAACTGGGAATCCAGCCTTTTAAAGAAATAGAAACCTGGAAGCTTTTCTGTCAAAACATGACTTCATTGGATGTATTAAAATGTTATATGCATCAAATTTTGATCTTCAGAGATATCTTATTACCATTATGGAGTAATGAAGGATTTTTCTCCATTTTTAGAACAACTGGGAATCCAAGTTGTTGTTTTTTAAAAAAATTCCTTTGGATCAGCAGCAGCATTGGGGATGTACAGATGGTTGAATCTGATCAGACAGTACATTACTATTACTATATAATTGATATATATTTACCCGAACAAGTTCTTTCTGGCTCCTTGCACTTATGCTTTTCTCAGGTCGATCAGAATGAGCAGGAAATTCCCCAAACTCAAGAATGATGTCTGACAATGAGATGGGAAATCCACTAGATGACGTTGCTGGTACGAGTTCTAGTTGGTTGTTAACGACAAGACGAAGCTCTTCTTTGTCACATTCATGATCATATTCTGAGACAGGAAGCTCCCTTTTGGAAGGAAGAAAAGCAAATGACATTTAATATGATATTGCTGTAATAAATTGATACAATAGTTTTTTTAAATCTTTAAAAGTCTGTTTATCTTGTTGGAAGATGTAAGTTCTATCTATCCAGTATTACAGGCATCAACAGTTATACAGTCTAAACATTGTATTGGATGGCAGAAATTCTTGAAACCTATCCATACCCTCGGACACAGTTTTTGCTTGGTATTTTATCATATAGTTTGTAAATCTCCTCTTTGGACATAATCAAAATCAATGGAAGCTTCAAAAAAACTGGACCTCGAGCATACATTTGCTATACAACATCTTGTGATGCATAAATTAATTCTTAGGGGGACACTTCATGGCGTGATGCTCGGTGGAAGACTCTCCAAGGCACTATCTAGGAGATGCCAAACATAGACATAAGAGGCTAAGTTAAGTAAAGCAGCAACTTCCTCAGTGAGGACAATGCCCAAGAAAGAGAACAAGGATCTAGTAAATAACTGAAGGAGAAAAACTTCCTTTGCTGTTTAGTATTTGTTTACTACATTTAAATATACTAGTCAGTATTCTAGACCATAGATTTTCCCAAATGGGATACATTTTTCTTATTACTTCACAAAAATAATATGTAGTCAAATTTAATGTTAGGAAAAATAATTAAAAACCAGAGAAGTTAATACCATGCTATGGGAGATGTGTGCAGGATATGATCTTCCTCCTCGGACAATGAAACAGCCTCAATATCGATGTTCTTATGAAGAGCTTCTGGAAGGGCTTCTTCTACATCACAACGGGCATTTAGGTCTTGTAAACGCCTGTAGAGAGCCTCTAGTCTTGTGTTAGACTCTGCCAAGAAGACTTTCACACTTTTCAGGTGCTTATTCTTCTTTACAGCTTTCAGAATCTTCTCCGCTCCTTCCTTCATCTTTATCTCTATGGCTATTTCATGTTTGAGGATCTTTTTCACAGCTTCGGGGTTCTGATGGATCTGAGGGTCTGTGATGTTATCTGGTGAACCATGGGTACCCGCTAAGGAGCTGAAGGGGTATTCTAGAAAATTGTGAAAGAAAATAAGAAATCAAAGTTATACAAATCAATTCAGTACTATTACATATTCCAGGTCAACACATGCAGGAAAATGAACCCCTTCACTGCTGAGGCATTTCACCACTGTCTGTTGAGCTAATTTTTACTGCTTTTGCCCATCACGTTTAAACGTGTTTAGAAGCCACATTTTATTATATGACACAGACATATTATATATCGTTCTTTCCGGCAGACTCGGCAGATTCATAATATATCATTTTTATATGTATAGGTCATGTCCTGCCTGTATATTATAACAAAAAATGCAATAAACGTGTAAAGTGTTTTTTTCACATGAGCGTTTGCGGTTATATTTTCTATGAGGACTTAGAAATGGGGACTTGTTACATTTTTTGGGAGGAATTACGTGATTTTTGGCAAACGCACCACATAGAAAAAAATCATTGGTGCAGCATCATAGTTCACATTATAATTGAAATGTGAACAATATTGCTGCATTAATAAAAACAACACACAAAAAACCTTTTTTTTTTTAATTTATTTATTTATTTTTTTAATTGTTTTTTACTTTGAACATGGTCATGTTTGGTATCATTCAAAAGGCCATGCTCAGGTCTCTCTTGCTGCCATGGTTCTGGAGATATCGGGGAAATCCCCGGGCATCTTTGGGTTCCCCGGCTATCTGGCATCATCGCGCTATGTGTGATACGTCAGGAGGTGAGGGGGTACCCAGAGGTGGAGCCGCCATCAAATATGGCGGCCACCACCGGAGCTAGATCGCGATCTAGTGCCGAACGGTGCTGTATCTTGATTTGGCATGTAAGGGGTTAAAAAAAGTGAACGCGTTAAAAAAAAGTGAACGCTTTTAAGTGCAGACACTGCCCTTCAAAGCGGTGCCTTTTTTTACTGTAAACTCTCCCGATCCCCCCTCCCTTTTAGGCGATCTCCTGGCATTGCTGGGGAGTCACCTGGAAATGACGTCATCGCGCATGGCTTCGAGGCTGGCCTATCGTCATCGCCTGGCTTCCCTGAAGCCAGAACGCTGCAGGACCACAGACAGAGAGGTGAGTAGCTCCACCGGGGCTCCCACTTGCGGATGACGTGTGGGGAACGTCCTCCGCATTTAGCAGGAGTCAATGAGGACGTTCCCCACATGTCATTCGCAGCGAAGGGGTTAAAGATAACATATTTTTTAAGAGATTCAGTTGTTTTTTATCTTCATAATGGTTTTAAATCTCCCCAGGGTTGTAAGTTGTGTAAATTTCCTGTGTGACGAGTGATAGCTGGTATACAGAGGCTTACTCACTATAATAGAGGGCAAGTATTGAGATATCGAATTGCTAGTATTTTGCTATAAGATCCGCTGTAACACTGTTACAATTCTGGCTAGCGACCCATATGCTAATACATTGTGGTGATCAGGAGCAGTGACTTTTTTTGGTCCCATATCAAGGAGACCAGGATAGGATTGGCTGTATAAATAAGAGCTGCCAGTATTGCCGATATTGGGCTAGTTGTGAGCAGTTTTCGGTCCCAATACAAGGAGACCAGGACAGAACTTGCATAACATCAAAGCAACAAAGTGTGTGGTATCGTGCTCATATAGCCCACCCAGGAGTCGCTCATAAATGGTGAATTGTGTTAAAAACCTTATTTATTATATGGTCTCAGAATCAGGAAATTGGTATATCTCCAAGCTTGTATATACAGCGATCGAATAATCAGTGGTCCCAAGCTAAGGAGACCCCGTTTACGAACAATTGATGGTCGCATATTTTGGAGACCCATGTTTGGAATATATACAATACTAGATCATGCACCTAATGAAGTGAAGTAACCCCCTGACGGTTTTCCCGAGTGTGGCTCAGGGTTAACTTTTTGTACCGAAAGCGGTATCCTCGAGCCACACTCGGGCTGTATACTTACATGTCCTGCGCTCCCTCGCTGATCCCTGCAGTCTCCTCCAGCCGCTCGCAACGTCACACTGCCTGGTTCCCTTCTCGCGAGGAGTGAACCAGGAAGTGTGACATCGCGATCGGCTGCAGTGTGACTGCGGGACAGCAAGGGAGCGCAAGGACATGTAAGTATCGGCCCGAGTGTGGCTCGGGGATACCGCTTTCAGTATTGAAAGTTAACCCCCGAGTCACACTTATACCTCTAGGGGGCCAGAATAAATTGGACTTATTCTGACATATAAAATATGTCAGAATCGGACCGCCAGGGAGGTTAAGGATCCTATTGCATAACTGGATAGGTACTCCAAGGTGAATCACCCCTCTTATAAGTCCCAAACCACATTCAATATGTACCCATTGGGGGTAACCTAAGTGAGTGAACGAAGCATATATAGGTACAATGGGGTTCGCTGTCTTGGAGTTACACTTGACTATGCTCTTTCCTTCATCCCCCACATCCAGTCTCTTTCCTCCTCCTGCCGATACCAACTACGTAATATTTCCAGAATTCGCCCATTTCTTACCGCTGTCACCACAAAACAACTCATCCACGCCCTGGTAATCTCCCGACTTGACTATTGCAATAGTCTCTTATCTGGCCTCCCTCTCTCCCATCACTACAATCCATCCTGAACGCCTCTGCCAGGCTAATCCACCTCACCCACCACTCTGTCTCTGCCGCTCCCCTCTGTGAGTCCCTTCACTGGCTCCCCATCCACTGCAGAATTAAATTCAAAATCCTTACCCTGACCTACAAAGCTCTCACTAATTCAGCTCCCCATTACCTGTCCTCACTAATCACCAAATACACCCCAGCCCGCTCCCTAAGATCAAACAGCGACCTGCGCCTAGCTTCCCCCCTTATCACCTCTTCCCATGATAGACTGCAAGACTTCTCACGCACAGCCCCCATTCTCTGGTATGCTCTCCCTCGTACGGTCAGACTTTCCCCTAATTTCTCTTCCTTCAAACGCTCCCTTAAAACGTTCCTATTTAGGGAAGCCTACCACCCAACTCACTGATGCAACCATCAATCACTCTCACCTTGCAGTCCTCTCCTCCTGTTTCCAACCCCAACCCTTCTAGATTGTGAGTTCCTGTGGGAATAGGGCCCTCATCTCCTCCTGTACTGTTTGTCAAATGTTGTTCAATGTATTGTAACCCTGTCTATACTGTGCCTATTGTACAGCGCTGCGGAATATGCCGGCGCTTTATAAATAAAGAATAATAATAATAATCCTAACAAATGTGTTTTTAAACACATTTTAACATTATTAGGTCTATTCAAAGAAAGGTGAAACTCAGGAGAATGACTGAAGAAGTGAAAATTCCAGGTCAAAATAGTCAAACCAGAAAAATTCTCCCATTTAGCTCACTTTCCAAATCAGCTGTTTGGTCTAGATTGCACTCCTGCCAATTCTCCTGAGTTTCACCTTTCTTTGAGTTTCAAGCATTTTGGCGTTCACATCAAGGTCGCCTTTGCGTTTATTGTCTGTGGTTTGAAATATACCTGAACGACGATGCTTGGATGTTCGCAATACTTCACGATTTAATTCAAAATCCTAAAGAGACGCAGGGACAGAAACATTTACATTAAGATAAATTCCAAAACTTTGACAGCAGACGAAATGCTATCAGGTAAAAGTCATTTACAAATCCCTTTCCTGAAACAAGGCCAACATGCTGTTGTTAAATATTGTTACATAATAAAGTTATAGACCTTCTGAATAGAAAAATCATGCAGAAATATATAGATATTGGGCCACATTACATTCTCCACGCTAAAATCCTCAAGCAAAGTGAAAATCTTTGCGCTAAGCGTTAATGTTCTGCGCGCGCAAATCTCCGTTGGAATTACAATCCTCGCACGTGTTTTCATCTGCTGATCAATAGTGCGCACAAACAGGACACGTCCAAATAAATGCACAGTACCGTCGCGCGCAAAAATCTCTGATCCCCTCCACCCTCAGAACCCAATCCCTGACGGTGGGTGCACATTCCCTCCTCCAGTATAATGGAAACATTGCCCTCGCTGCGGTTAACAGAATTGCTAGAAGTGAGTTTTTAAAGGAGGACATCGAAAAGGGCAGTACATTAAGCAAATAGGCAGAGGGAGTAAATTCCACCTCCAGTCCCCCTAAGCGCGATATCTCATGTGCAACGTCTGACCAGAAGCTATGAATTTTCGGGCAAGTCCACCATATGTGGACATAGTTACCTCTGGCCACTTTACACCTCCAACAGATATCAGGCAACAATGGATCCATAGCATGTAAAACAGACGGGGTAAGATACCATCTCATAAACAATTTACAATTCGATTCACGAAGCGCCTGACACCGGGATGCAAAGTATGTAAGTTCGAAAGCCCTGGACCATTCTTCAGTCGAAATGTCTACTCCTAAATCTGTTTCCCACTTAAGTAGCAATGGAGAATCAATTTTATAGGCCCCTCCCATTATGTATGAATAAATATTCGAGACAATATGTCCATATCTAGTCTTATCGGTACAGAAGGTCTCAAATGGGGCCAATGGCGGCAACCCCTCTGTCAACCACGTAGTAGAGTGAATAAAATGACTCAGTTGGGCATATTGGAACTTTACCATAGACTTGGTCGCTATTTCTGGGACCACTAATCGGTCCAGGGGGAGCAAGCTGTCATCTTCCACTACTGCTTCTAGCGGTATATATACGGTTTTGGTAGTAACCCATCTAAAAATGTCGAGGTCAGTCCCGGTGGGAACAGGGGATTGTGAGTCAAGGGTGTCAGGTGGGAAGTCAGTGTAGTCAGTCCTAACGCCACTCCATGTTTCCTCCACAACCTTAGCAGTGTGCCCAGCAGCGGATGTGACCGTAGCCCCAGGTTTGCCAGCGGTGCCGACTGCCAGGGCAAAGAGGACAACGGCCAAGTAATTCCTGCCTGTAACACGTTTTCCCAAAGCTTACCCATCGTTCCCTTTGCCAAGCCGTATAGTATAGAAAAAAACGCCGCTAGATAGTAAAAATAAGCATGGTGCAAGCCGAGACCACCCCTTCCCACCGGTCTTGTCAATTCGCTGTAAGCTATCCTCGCCCTCTTCCCTCTCCAGACATAGCCTGTAAATGTCTGTCGCAAATCAGAAAAAAATGTTTGAGGTACAGTAATAGGAAGGGTTTGGAACAAATATAACAGTCGAGCTAATATATTCATCCGTAAGACATTGATCCTTCCCAACCATGAAATATGGGGCAAGTTCCAGTCACGTAAGTCCCCCTTAATCTGTTGCAGCAGAGAAACATAATTCAACTGAAATAATTTGTCTAGTTCCGACGATAAGCGTATTCCCAAATATTTAAGTCCCTCCGGAACCCACCGCATTCCATAAGTATCACGAATACTCTCGGTCACAACTCGTGAAAGGTTTACCCCTAAAAACTCACTCTTCATCACGTTAATTTTATATCCCGAGAAAGCTGCGAATGCATCTAATTCCGTCATCAAAGCCGACACCGATGCAAGGGGATCTGTTAAGGTGAACAACAGGTCATCCGCAAATGCGGCCACCTTGAGCTCCTGTCCCGGAACAGTTACTCCCCGAATCGCCGGATTTTCTCTAATCGCCTGCAATAGGGGTTCCAGATACAACAGGAACAGGAGAGGGGACAGAGGGCACCCCTGTTGAGTCCCATTATGTATCGTCAACGGGGTCGATTGTCTGCCATTAACCCGCACTCGTGCCTGAGGGCAATCATACAGCGCCCGCAACCACGAACACCATCGATCACCAAAACCCATCCTCTCCAACATCCGAAAAAGATAAGACCAGTCCACCCAGTCAAACGCTTTTTCAGCATCAACCGAGAGGACTTACAAAGGCTGATCCATCGTGGAAGCATAATGGATGAGGGAGACGGTACGGATAGTATTGTCACGGCTTCCCTTCCCAGTACGAAACCCGTCTGGTCTCAGTGAATCACTGAAGTCAGGAGAGGTTTAAGTAATAAAGCCAGTATTTTCGTAAACAGTTTTAAGTCAACGTTTATTAAAGATATGGGTCTATAATTAGCGCAATCCAACGGGTCTCTATCCGGTTTCGGTATCACAGAGATAGAAGCGAGGAGCATCGCAGGTGGAATAGGAAAGGTGTCTGAAATAGAATTAAAAGCTTTAACAAAGCTAGGGCCCAGAATATATATAATATAATATAGCACCGTAAACCCGTCAGGACCGGACTCTTACCCAAGGGCGTTAATTTTAAAGCCTCCGTAAATTCCTTCAATGTGAGCGGGTTATCTAATTGTCATCTAACATTACGCGGTAGAGTAGTTTTAATCGTCTTAGTTAAAAACAAGTCCACTATATGCTCTGGAACCCGACTCTCATCGATACAATATAAAGTTTGGTAATAAGCATGGAAGGCTTCCGCAATGTCTCGGGTCGTATTGACCTCGGATCCCGTGCTAGTACGCAGTTTCGGGATAAAAGTAGCTTGATATCGTTTCTTCAAAGCACCTGCAAGTAGCCTGCCACATTTATTCCCTTGGATGTAGTAAGGATATTTCGTCAGTGTAAGGGCCCACGCCACCTGCGCATTCATTAATTTAGCTAAGTCTGCTCTTAATAGAACTAATCTTCGGAATGATTCAGGATCTAGATCAGATTTATGCGTCAGTTCTAAGGCCTTGATCTCCCTCATCAATTCCTCAGTTCTGGCGGTCCTTTCCTTCTTGCGCCTGGAGCCCAACTGGATAAGAGCACCTCTCAACACACACTTACGAGCCTCCCAAACCGTCGCGGGTGCAACATCATCAGTGTCATTTTCAAGGAAATAATTCTCTAAGGAGGCAGTCACCTCCGCACGCGTCATGGGATCAGATAGTAATGACTCATTCAAATGCCAGGCATTCTCCGTTCTCTCTAAATTAGGAAAGAATAAAGATAACAGAAGGGATGCATGGTCCGACCATGTGATGGGTCCTATTTTGCAGCTGCGTACCATTTCCAAAGCCCTATGTTCCACAAAAAAAATAATCTATTCTAGAATACTTCTTAAAGGCATGTGAATAAAACGTGTAGTCCTTTACTGCTGGATTACTGAGATACCAACAATCCATCAAACGGTCCGCTGACAAGAGTTTACGAAATTGGACCCGTAGGGAGGGAACAGACGACCCCCCCCTATACACAATCCGCCGGCATATCTAACGAAACATTGCAATCACCCCCTAAAACCACAAAACCTTCCTGAAACTCGGACAAACATCGTAACACTTTTCCGAGGCATTTGGTTTACAAGCGGTTCGGCAGGTAAACATTTACAAAAGTTAACTTAGTATTGCCCAACATCCCTTTAACCATCAAAAATCGACCTTGTGGGTCAGTTACCATATCTTGCAGAGTAAAAGGCACATATCGCGCAAAAAGAATGGCAACCCCCCCCTAGATTTTGTCTCCCCAAAGTTGCTAAAATAACCTGTCGGATAGCGAGCATTGCGAAAACCTGGCGCTGAACTCTCTCTAAAGTGTGTTTCTTGAACAAAAATAACATCACCTTTCAACCTCTGGAATTCTGCAAGAGCCTTCGAGCGTTTGGCTGGCATATTAAGACCTCGGACATTCATAGAAATCAAATTTAAATTAGCCATTCAAAATAGTGAGAGAGGAGGGCGTCAGAGCCCCGGACCTGCCCATACCCCCTAGTAGCATAGCAAATAGTACGAGTGATCACCAAAAAGAAAAATCTAAAAACAAACAACAATAACAACACAAAACTTGAAAAAAATTGAGGTAGTGTGGACCCCTGATAGTGGGAAAACCCATCAGAGGACATAAAAAAAAAACACCACTCATGGGCGGCTGAGAAAGTCTCAGAACTTTCCAACAATTCTGGGTACCGAGCAAGAGTCTCATCCGATTGTCTCGTTTGCCGGACCCGAGCGCATTCAATCAGAAAAAATTAGCAAGGGGGCATAAAATATCAAAAAGCGTGTAAACTTTCAAATAACGATGGCAGCAAAAGCAAGGGCTTCCTTCAGAGTTCTGGATCAGGCTCAGAAGGGGCCGCTGCAGAGGGCTTGCCTTTACGTTTTTTTTCGCCTGTTGAGTCCAGCGGGGTTGCTGTGGGAAGGGTAGAGTGTCAGATGGCGACAGCGAACCATACCAGTCTGGGATGTCAACTTCTGGAAGTCCAAAACACGCACAAAGTCCGGAATGTCCTCAGGACACGCAACAGAATGAACTTGATTGTTATGGGTCACCTGTAAAGATAGCGGGAATCCCCATCGATAACGAATATCACGTTCCTGGAGCGATTCAGTTAACGGTTTCAGAGCCCTCCGTGCCTGTAAAGTGGTCCAGGAGACATCTTGGAAGAAAAGTATCACTTGACCGTACACTTTAATTTCCGAAGTTTTGCGTGCTGCTCTGAGAATTTCCTCTTTCGGTGTAAAATCTTGCAAGCGACATATAATATCACGAGGTGTGTCATTTTGTGATCCCCTTGGCCACAGCGCACGGTGAGCTCTATCCAGAACTAGCAATTCCTCTCCAGAGCGACCCAGTATATCATTAAACAGACCATGGAGTCTGTTAGCTCTTTAACATCTTCCTTGCCTGAGTCTGCTTCCGGGTAAACCTTTATGCGAAGATTGTTTCGTCTGCCTCTATTATCGACATCATCCAGGTGTCTATGCAGCGTGGCCAACTGTTTAGCTTGCATCAGCATTTGACCATTTAAACGTTCCACATGCGAAAATAACGCGTCTCTGTCCTCTTCCAAGTCCACCACGCGGCCTCCCATTTGCTTCAAATCAGACCCCAGTTCATCAAATTTAGTATTAAAATTGCGCTCCATTTGAGTAAACTGAACAGCCAAATCTGTTTTGGTCGGCAAACTCTCTAGTAAGGCCTGCAGGTCATGTTCCATATCGCTCCCTTTTGGCGCTGAATCTAAGGCTGGGGTCAGACCAGCGCACTTTTAACGTGCGTTCTGGCGCACATAATTACGGCCGCACTAGCAGCAGATGACGGGCAATGACGGCCAATATACGATGTACGGCTGCACAAAAGTCCGGCCGTGCAACGCAAGTGGAATTTGAACGCATTTTTTTGAGAACGCTGAACCGCTAGTACTGACGTACTGAGTGCGCAGCTGCGGCATAGCGGTGTGTGTGCGTGATTAGGAGATGTCAGACACTGCTAATGTCCAGCCAACATAATGTCCAGACGCAAAAAGAGTTTTATTGACGATCCGTACAAAATCACGCCCGAAAATGCGTGTCGTCTGACCGTTTTTGCGCATTCTGTGAAAAAATACGTCAATGCGTTCGGACGCACTTTTTCACGTTCGCGGGGAAAAATGCTTTCGTCTGACCCTAGCCTAAGCGGGGCGGGGAAGCCTCCTGATCTGAATCGCCGGGTGCTATTTTGGATCCCTTACCGGAGGTCCGCGGCTGAGATGTGTCCCCCAAAAACTGAAAAATGGAGGATCAGCGTTGGGTCCCCGCAGTCCCTGAGAGTCCTGGGGTAGCAAGTGTCTTTTTCCGCTGTGCCATCGCTGTTATTTCTGCCCCGAAATGACAATCTGTGCACTTGGGCCTGGGAGCTCAGTGCTCACACATCCAGCTCTCTCTGCGTTCCGGCCACGCCCCCATAATCAAATTTTTATTAATTTGAGTCAGTTGTTTATTCTTTTCATTTGCAGCAAAACGCTTTGGTGTTTATTTTTTACAACTTTTTTAGGAATTTTTCTGGATTTCTGAGGCAAACTTTTTGCTTCCCATTTTTTATTATTTTTTTATTTTGTAGCAGTTTTATTATTTTCTATAGGACCTTTTTTTTATTCATGCCTTTTTATTGCTTTAAACACCTTTTTCGGTCAGTTCGGCGGATCCTCAGTTGGTGGCGAGCTGATCGGTGGCATTCGACACATCACGTTCAGCTCACCTTGATGACCCTGCACTCCATACTGAATTCACCTCGAAGAGTGCAGGGGGTCATTTGGACCCTGCATCACCATTCTGTTCCTCCCACAAGGTCAAGTGAAGGGTCATAACTCAACCTCTCATTTCCCACACACTGTCAGCAAGTCTGAAAGGGACTACATAAAGTGTCCCTATGTGTCTAAAACATGAGGGGCGCTAGGGCAGAACTTGCCCCCGGGCACCTCATGACCTTCATACGCCTCTGCCCAGCCCCCCACATGTATGAATTAATAATCCCCCAGACCCCCCACATGTATAAATTAATAATCCCTCAGACCCCCCACATGTATAAATTAATAATCCCAGGCCCCGATATATTAATTAATAATCCCCAAGGCCCCCCACATGTATGAATTAATAATCCCCAGGTTCCCCATGTATTAAATAATAATCTCCAGGCCCCCCACATGTATGAATTAATAATCCCCAGGTCCCCCACATGTATAAATTAATAATCCCCAGGCCCCCCCACACAGTGCTGTATCTTGGCCTAGGCCAACAAGGCATAGGGCTGCACTTTCCGGGGGGGGGGAGGCAAAAAAAAGCCTTGGGCCTGCACGGAGACTGTATAACATGGGAATTGGAAGTTGTGTTCGCCGAAACTACAAAGAAACCCTTATTTGAACTACAAAGATGGCCACCGGAAGTGACCAGAGCAAGGATCGGCTGCCTAGTCACGTGGACCGGAAACGCGTCGCTCGGAGGGGTGTTCCAATTTAGTGGTGGCACGGAAAAGAAAGAAGAGGCACCAGGTAGAGGACCCGCATCCCTCCTAAGCATGCTGCGCCTTTGCCGCCCGGCTATTACAGGAGCAGCTGCAGAGGAGAGCAGACCGATTGTGCTGCCTGCTCCTCAAATCTTCACTTGTACGCAGGGTAGGCTGCTTGCGAGTGAGAGACGTTCCGCACTGACAGTCACTTACATGTGGGGGTGGTGCGGTGCCATCTAATCATCCCCACACTGCCAGGTCCTCCTCCTCCTCCATCAGCTACTTGCTCCCATTCAGGCACATGTGACCAAGTTGAGAGAGGCAGCAGGACTCCCGAGACGAGCTGCTCTGTGCTGTGCTTGCTGCAATCATTCAGGGATCTGGATCCATTCCTCAGGCTCCAAGAATCATGGTGACAACAAATTAATCTGATCTTGATAAGTAAATCCCTCCCACCTCTCTTAATACCAGTCTGCCATACATAACACCCAGTGTGCCATATATACCAGTCTGTCATACATAACAGCCAGTGTGCTGTAACCCGAGTCTGCTGTGCATATCAGTCAATGTGCCCTAATACCAGCCTGCCATAATACCAGTCTGCCATGCATACCAGCCAGTGTGCCCTAATACCAGCCTGCCATACATGCCTGTGTGCCAGAATACCAGTCTGCCATGCATACCAGCCAGTGTGCCCTAATACCAGTCTGCCATACATACCACCCAGTGTGCCATACATGTCTGCCATACATACTAGCCAGTGTGCCATAATACCAGTCTGCCATGCATACCAGCCAGTATTCCCTAATACCAGTCTGCCATACATACCACCCAGTGTGCTATAATAGCAGCCTGCCATACATTCTAGTGTACTATAATACCAGTCTGATAAGCATACCAGCCAGTGTGCCCTAATACCAGTGTACCATATCAGTCTGACATACATACCAGTTTGCCATAATATTAGTCTGAGTCTGACATACATACTGGTGTGCCATAATACCGGTCTGTCATGCATACCAGTGTGCCATACCGGTCTGCCATGCATACCAGTTTGCTGTAAAACCAGCCTGACATGCCATAATACCAGTGTGCTGTAATACCAGTCTGACTTGCCATGCATACCAGTGTGCCATCATAGCAGTCTGCCATGCCATGCATACCACATGCCATAATATATACAATAATGGCGTAATGGGTACGCTAAAAAAAAAATTCCCACCCAAGCCTAACACTAGAATGTTTGGGTTTGGCTTGAAGACAAGGAGGCAACCTTGTGAGGGGTATATATACAAGTACACAGCATGTATATATTTTGGAAGGACAATATCCTTGAGAATGTCGCTGCTGTGCGACGAAATGTTTCGGATTTACATGTCCATATTGGTTTTAATTCATACTGATTAAATTGATGGTTATTTTACTATCCCAAGTTTTCAGTCTATTTCTTCTATACGTGTTAGTCCTGTGGTTCCCATCCACCATTCATTGTGGAGGAAGTTGAATATACAATCAGTGCTGGAGAGGAAGGGGTGAGGTTTAAACAGGAAAAGGTGTGACCTTGACAGGAAGGGGTGTGTCAAATTTAAATTAGGGGGTGCATGAGTTTAGTCAGGCCTAGAGCAGCACAAAACCTAAATACACCACTGGTACAACCTTTATACCCATCACTGTGTTTCTGTCGTCACTCGCTACTCAATCTCACGCTATCAGCTGCTATTACCTTTATTTTAAATTGATTTTTCTTTACACACTCAATCACTTTGATATTGTTAGAGACTAGGGATGAGCCGAACATACCCCGAGTTCGGTTCGAGCCCGAACCCAAACTTCCCATTTGTTCGGGTCCGAACCCGAACCCGAACCCCAAATGCAAGTCAATGGTGCTGAAAATTCGTTTTTTTAGAGTGCCCTCCAAGAGGGCATATATGCTACATATTTGCCATAAAAGGTGTATGGGGGTCCGGGTAGTGCCCTGGGGGACAGGAAACAAGGACGAAAAGTTTTAAAAAAAACGTTTTTAAAGGGACAGTGAGTTTTCCATGAAATAAGGGTTAAAAATAAAAATGAAAAATTCCTTCAAATATCGTGCCTAGGAGGTCCCCATAACCTGCCCGTGAAGTGGCGGATTTCTAGGATGTATAGAAATATGTAAAAACCAAAAAATGACATTTCAAATGACGGTAAATGCTTTTCCTTTAATCTATCCATAAACAACTGCTTGGGGCGGCAGTCTGTATGAAAAGAGGAGACATTTTCGGACACGCAGAAAACGTTTACTGATTTTTTTTCGGTGAAAAGCAGGAGAATGGAAACTTCTAGACCAAAAAGCCGATTTGGAAAGTGAGATAAATGGGAGAATTTTTCTGGTTCGGCTATTTTGACCTAGAATTTTCCATTCTCCAGTCATTCTCCTGAGTTTCACCTTTCTCTGAATAACCCTGTCAGAGTCATTTAGGCTAGGGTCAGACTAGCGAATTTTTAACGTGCGTTTAGGCGCACTTAATCACGGCCGTACTAGCAGCAAATGACAGGCAATGACGGCCAATATACGAAGTACCCTCGCACGAAAGTCCGGCTGCGCAACGCAAGTGGAAAATGAACGCATTTTTTCGAGAACGCAGAACCGCTAGTACGGACGTACAGAGTGCGCTGCGTCCACTAGCGGCGTGTGTGTGTGATTTGGAGACGTCAGACCCTGCTCATGTCCAGCCAACATAATGTCCAGACACCCAAAGTTTCCTGGTTTGGATCCGTAAAAAATCACGCACAAAAATGCGCATCGTATGACCGTTTTCGCGCAATCCGTGAAAAAATACGGCAATGCGTTCGGACGCACTTTTTGACAGTTGCTGCGAAAAATGTGTTAGTCTGACCCTAGCCTTATCTCACTTTCCAAATCGGCTATTTGGTCCAGATTGTTCTCTTTTCCTGCCATTCTCCTGGTTTTCACCTTTCTCTGAACAACCCTGAGAGAGAGGTGAAAGCCAGGAGAACTGGCAAGAGAAGAGAACAATCTAGACCAAATAGCCAATTTGGAAAGTGAGATAAATGGGAGAATGTTTCTGGTTTGGCTATTTTGACCTAGAATTTTTACTTCTCCAGTTATTCTCCTGCTTTTCACCGCTTTCTGAATAACCCTGTGAATGTTTAATCCCGAGGTGAAAAATAACATTGCTTTAGATTTTTTTCAAACACCAGTTAAATGCAGCATATTAGTATGTTTCAGGGAAATTAATTCTCAAATCTCAATCAGAAGCAGACACCAAACACCACCCCACCCTCAGTATATTGTACAATGTATCAAATTGATTACCAGACTAAAAACACCTGGTGTTATGCCCGTTTGTGAACAGAGGTCATTTAGAGCCGATAATCTTTCCACGTACACATTAGTTTTTAATTCAATATCTAATAAACCGTTGCTTATAATATTCTGCAGTAAAGAGTCTCTTTATTTCTAGATTTTTTAGTATCTTTTTAAGCATTTTCTATACTTTTTTCCAAATTTTTTTTTTTTTTTTCGAACCTGAACCGAACACGCCCAAAAAGTTCGAAATTTGCGAACTTTCGAACTGCCAAAGTTCGGGTCGAACTCCGAACCATCCGAACAGCTCATCCCTAATAACAACCGGGACCAAAGCACTGTACCAAATCCTGCAGCCAGGGTAATGTGGTATTTTTTTTTGAATACTAGCACAAAACAATAACAACGAGTAACCTTGAAATCACTTGTTATTCTCCAGCTGCCTGCAAATTAACACATCCTATATGGAGTAAAGGAACTGTTAATAATTTTCAGCAGGGAGAAATTACAGTCAAGTTACATGCAAGGTTTGCAGCTTGACTGGAGCAGAGATGAGCCGTTAGTGTTGATGAGTGAGACATTCAATATAACGGCCCCATTCGTTAACTAAATGGCTTGTTGGAAAATAGTTTAGAGAAAACGGTTTCATGAGTTCTTGAAATACATTATTTGTTTTATGGTGATACTTTTTATATATCCCTTTCATGTAAGAAAAGCTGTGCAAGGCATTTCTTTCAAAAATGCAAAGCCGCTCTCTCGCTAATTCTGCAGTAAAGAGTCTCTTTATTTCTAGATTTTTTAGTATTTTTTTAAGCATTTTCTATACTTTTTTCAAATTTCTTTTTTTTTTAGAACCCGAACCGAACACGCCCAAAAAGTTCGAAATTCGCGAACTTTCGAATTGCCAAAGTTCGGGTCGAACTCCGAACCGTCCGAACCCGAACAGCTCATCCCTATTAGAGACAGGACTTATCTCCACCTAAACCATTGAACAATACCTATTGTTTATCAAGCCGTCAGCTTCAGGGGCACCGCAACTTACAATAAAGACTATTATAAAAAAATTCAATACAATTTGTGTATTTTTTTACCACAGTCCTTTATTATAATTATTGTGGCATACTTTTTCTCAAATGAAGAGAGTTCTCTTTAGGAACAAACGCAATGTCATTTTATTAATAAATAACGTGACTATGCAATTTAACAAAGTTCCTGCTTCTGAAAATACAGATATGCCTTATTATAACTGAACTCAGAAATATAACAAAGCAGGTTTTTCGCTCGCTAGGCAAGCTCTGTTACTCTGTTTACGCAAGATAGCTGCATTATAAAATATATATTTTGGAAACAAAGCTTCAGATGCTATTTTATTCATAGTTGAGTAATACAAACTGCACAGTAGGGATAAGAAGACTCGGGAGCCTCAGGCGGTATCTGACCTCTAACAATCCTATTTGAAGTTGTGTTCATTTTGTGCTTGGGACTCCAACGCTCTGTGTGCTTCCTGTTTTCATCTGTTCAAGCAGCATAATTCTAGACAGAAGGCCTGTAAAACTAACAAGATGCTTTTTTTTGCATCCTATCCAACCATGCATTCCAGAAGATGTGGTGGAATCCCAACATACAAATTATATGGGTCCTTCAAGAATTGCTCTTTTTTCACTTGTTTCTGCAAACCCTCTACCTTTCTCTGACTCCAATTATAAAATTTATCCATGCATGCTTACATTTCCATTTATCCTCCCTGATACTCAAGACGTCATGCTTTGACAATGAAAATCCAAACAGATAAACGTTAAAAAAAATCCTTTTCTTTAAGTGCAACAGACAGGAGTATCTTAACTGGTTTTCTTGAAAGGATATGAGATCCATACCTTGGCCAAAGCACCTTTCACGATGTTTAATTATTTCTTAACCCCCTTTACTACTAAAATCAAATATACTCAATCTTCAAAATACCTGCTTTTGCTCCAATATCAAGTATACTCGATTAGGTTTAATTCTGGTGCAATGCAAAGGAATTAAGTTTATTGTATATAAGCTCTGTAACATCCCGACACATTTTAGCACCTCGGGCTTGACAGCCAAGATGCTAAAACATTTTGAACAGTCTGGACTCTGTCTAAAACACAGAACCCCAGATGCAGTAGCCCTTTATGGCCAGCAGATGGCAATGCCTGCACGTTAAATAGGGCTACTACAGTGAAAAGAAAAAAAACTAATTGTGAATTTCCCCAATAGCTTTTGCTGTATAATTAGTCAACAGGGATTTTCCGAAAATTCATTGGTACCTGTCAGTGATTTGATAGACAATCCCATGGTAGAGAAGGAGTTAATGAGTAAATTACATCAATGAGTCAAGGTATGATGTCATTATCCACGATACACCTATGTGTCATTTGTCAGCAGCTGTCTAAAGTAAAGACAAATAAGTCAATGGGGCCTGATGGGATCCACCCTAAATTATTAAAAGAGCTCAGTGATGTAATAGCAAAACCGTTAACAGATTTATTTAACCAATCCTTGCTAACAGGAGTCATCCCAGAAGACTGGAAATTAGCAAATGTTGTGCCCATTCACAAGAAGGGTAGTAGGGAGGAATCTGTGAACTATAGGCCAGTTAGTCTAACGTCAGTAGTGGGGAAATTAATGGAAACCATGTTAAAGGAAAGGATTGTTGAACATCTAAAAACACATAGATTACAGGATCAGAAACAACATGGGTTTACCTCAGGGAGATCATGCCAAACTAATCTTATTGATTTTTTTGATTGGGTAACAAAAATAATAGACACAGGTGGTGCAGTAGACATTGCTTATTTAGATTTCAGTAAGGCTTTTGATACAGTTCCGCATAGAAGGCTTATCAATAAATTGCAATCTTTGAGTTTGGATTCCAATATTGTTGAATGGATTAGGCAGTGGCTGAGTGACAGGCAACAGAGGGTTGTGGTAAATGGAGTTTATTCGGCGCAAGGTCTTGTTACCAGTGGGGTACCTCAGGGGTCAGTACTTGGACCCATTCTATTTAATATTTTTATTAGTGATATTGCAGAAGGTATTAATGGAAAAGTATGTATTTTTGCTGATGACACAAAGATTTGCAACAGGGTTGACGTTCCTGGAGGGATCAGCCAAATGACAAATGATTTAGGTAAACTAAAAAAATGGTCGGAGCTGTGGCAATTGAGTTTTAATGTGGATAAGTGCAAGATAATGCACCTGGGACGTAAAAACCCAAGGGCTGAATATAGAATATTTGATACAGTCCTAACCTCAACATCTGAGGGTTGGGATTTAGGGGTTATTATTTCAGAGGATCTAAGGGTAAGTAGTTAATGTAATAGAGCAGCAGGAAATGCTAGCAGAATGCTTGGTTGTGTAGGGAGAGGTATTAACAGTAGGAAAAGGAAAGTGCTCATGCCATTGTACAGAGCACTGGTGAGACCTCACTTGGAGTACTGTGTGCAGTACTGGAGACCGTATCTCCAGAAGGATATAGACATCTTAGAGAGAGTTCAGAGAAGGGCTACTAAAATGGTGTACGGCTTGAAGGAAAAAAGTTACCAGGAAAGGCTTAATGATCTTAACATGTACAGCTTGGAAAAAAGACGAGACAGAGGAGATATGATAGAAACATTTAACTACGTAAAGGGAATCCACAAGGTAGAGGAAGGGAGTATATTTAAAAGGAAACAAAGTAGCAAAACAAGAGGACATAGTCTTAGATTAGAGGGGCAAAGGTTTAAAAGTAACATCAGAAAGCATTATTTTACTGAGAGGGTGGTGGATACATGGAACAGTCTTCCAGTTGAAGTGGTAGAGGCCAAAACAGTAATTGAATTTAAGCAGGCATGGGATAGGCATAAGGCTATCCTAAACAAAAGATAAATCCAGGTTAAGTATCCATGTAATTGGGCAGACTAGATGGGCCGTAAGGTTCTTATCTGCCGACATTTTTCTATGTTTCTATGTCAGAATGAGTTGATTAAGTCAGAGGACTGTGATCACTTCCAAATATGATCCAGGGCAGAAATTATGAGATTAAATTATCAGAATAAAAGCATTAACGTTGAGTAACTTTTACTTTTTTTGTTTTATATCTGAGTCTCCTTGGGACTCTAAAGTTATTTTTTATGAAGATGAACTCATGGTACTTTTAGTTTTCCTTCTGATCAAAGGAACTGATCTGCACTGCATTGTTTCTGCACTCCTTTGTTCAATATATCTCAAGGGTGATCATTTGTTCATCTGTATAAGCAAGTGATCGGGGGTGAGCAGTTGCTGCCTAGAGGGCAGGATTTGAAGTCAGAGGTTTGCGAAGCACGAGAAAATGCTTCTGTGCAGAAAGGGCAATACAGACATAGAAAATACATCTGATACAAGTAGCTAAAGAATTAAAAAATGTCTGGATTTTGTTTAACATGCTCCTTAATTGGGGAAGTTTGAGAAGCACTAATTTCCATATCTTTGCTATATATGTTTTAATTAAAAATAGAATAAGCAACAAAACCACTGAGTGAATTTCCTAATTAACTGTTATCACCTTACAAAATAATATCACTTCTGGGAACAAATGTTAGCGCTTTGTGAAAAACGAGACAATTAGCATACATATACATATATATATATATATATATATATATATATTCAAAATATTTTAAGTAAAGAAGGGAAAGTTTCAGTGTCTTTGAAGTTTAGTATAATCAGATTAAGATTTTAATCAAGCAGAAATTATACAGCCAAAGGTTAATATCTGAAACCATAAATTGTGTTTAAATATTATTTCCCTCATATATGTCAGTCAGTGTGACATTATACACATCGGGGTCACAATTACAAGTCTTATGCTACAAGCCAGGCCAAAAAGTTACTCGCCACTTGTGATCCCACCCATCACCTCCCCCCACACCCATTTCCACAAACAACTCTGCTCCTTCGTCCGTATTTGTCTAGTCTGTATGTGAGGCTCCCTTCAAAGGGGCAGGGGCCAAAGCATCTGCATATTTAAGGGGATGAACTTCTACTCGTTCTGGGCAGATGGGCGAGTGGAAATTTTGAGCCCTGATACATGTTATATATTATATACTTTTTATGTCTTTTATGAAAGAATGTATATAATTACATGTTATGGGTAAATTCAATGGGCACTAAATACAGGTAGCTACAATCACTAAGGGCCAAGTTGATACTGACAAGAGCAAGCAACTCAGCTGAAACACCGAGTTGTATTTGTCTGCGACAGCTTGGTTAATCACACAGGCAAATGTTGGCTTAGGCTAGGGTCAGACTAATGCATTTTTCCCGTCGTCCGTGAAAAAGTGCGTTCGAACGAATGGACATATTTTTTTCACAGAATACACGATATCGGTCATACGATGCGCATTTTCGTCCGTGATTTGTACGGATCATCAATAAAACCCTTTTTGCGTCTGAACGTTATGTTGGCCGGACATTAGCAGCGTCTGCCGTCTCCTAGTCACGCACACATGCCGCTAGCGGACGCAGCGCACTCTGTACGTCAGTACTAGCGGTATCACATTCTCTAAAAAAATGTGTTTGTTTGCCGCTTGCATTGCGCGACCGCACTTTTGTGCGGCCGTACTTCGTACATTGCCCGTCATTGGCCGTCATTTGCTGCTACTACGGCAGTGATAAAGTGCGGCTGCACGCGCGTTCGCACTGCATTCGTCTGACCCTAGCCTTAATCAGGTGTATTTGCTGTCTTTTTCCTACGTGATTATCCAAGCCGTCTACAAGAAGTCAAAATTGGGTATTTCAAATGAGTTGAACGTGTCGGTTCTTACACGACTCTTAGCAAATGCATCTGTGAGTTAATACTTAGTTGTTTGAATTGATATTCAGATCAATAAACTAGGAAAACTTGGAGATAAAAAAATCTGCTCAATGAATATAATCCATTTTCTGTTGAATGCGGTAACATTTATATAACATCAACTTAAATAAAGTCCATATAAACTGGCTATCGACTTACCACTAAGCAGGGCAGGGATTAGTTAGTGACTGTAGATAATTGAACTGTCTATCAGCACAGCTCATCCATTGATTTCAATGGTCCTCTTTTAAACATGTGAATTGTTCAGTTTCAGTACACTACACATTAGCATCCTGCAAGCAACTCTGTATCTAAATGGACACTTAAAGGGACAAAAGTACTTACATCAGCTGTAACTACATTACCTGTGCATTACAAAAAACACTTTATAAAACACATGCTGCTGCTGTTTTTTTTATTTGTTTGAAGTCATTGCATGTAAAAAGGAAAAATATTTTGTTTTTAATTTCGCCGACTATTTTGTTAATTTTTTTCCCATGAGGCAACATTTATCAAAGGATATCAAAGAATTACAATAGTAAAAAAACAAATATAATTGTTACACTAACCCGTGTATACCTACACTGCTCTGTTTTGTATTTTCCAAGTAATAGCTTCATGCTTAATTATATCTTCAATACCATAGCTAGACACTTTCTGAGGAATGGAGATTTTCTTTGAATTTTGCTTATTTAAATTAAAATAATTGCTTATGCATGTATATATAATGTATTATGCATAATGATCTATACATATTCTCCCAGAGCCTTCACAAATGACAAAGAGAATGTGCCTTTGGCAAGCACAGACATATACAGTACATTCATTTCTACAATGTTATGATTCTTGCAAACGGTCTTGGGTTTTGTACACGAATGGATACACTCTTCTACTTCTATTTATCCTCAAATACATATTAAAATGCATTAAATATTTGGATTTCTAAGTCTACTGTAGATAATATAAAAAATACAAACAATGAAAAAGTATAAAAGTTGTTTATTTAAAAGATTTTTATAAAGACTTTATATTAAATCTGGAATAAACAGATGTGCTAATTTGTAGACTTTGTAGAGCCGAAGACGGAATGTCCAAGGACTGCCGCAGACCGCCGAACACCGCCGAACTGCATAAAAAAAACCTGGTACTCTGCTATTCTTCTAATTGGTATTTAAACCAACAAAGATGCATTAAAATGTATCTAAATAATAAAAAAAGGCTCTTAAAAATATAATAAAAATGTATGTTACAGTATTTAAAAAAAAGCCTTTTAAAAAATGGGAATCAAAACTTTCTTCTAAAACATACTGTATATAAAATACGAAACTAAATAAATAAATCTTTTTGCTGAAAATTAAAAGAATAAATGGTTGAATAAAAATAAAATAAAAATGATAATATTGTTTTACGTTGAGGTGTATGGGATTCGCCTGTTTAAACCTGTCGAACCGAACCAGAGAAAATCCGGGCATTTCACTGACATTTTGGTCCAGTTCGGTGTTCTCTGAATAGATTAACAATTACTTCTCTATGGGACAATTTTGCTGATGCTGAAGACTGGCGAAGATCGCCAATCTGCAGCGATCTGCGGTGAACTACAGTGTATTTCGCTGTTAGTTTTGCCAATATTTGGCGAATTGACAGCTTTGTGAATAGACAAACTGCCCCGAAATTCACTGTTTGGTGCAGTTTGGTGGCAAGTTCGCCCCTTACTGAATAATCCCGAGAGTTTTATAAAACTGAAAAAAAAGTAGTATTTCTGCTGAAAATCTCCAAAGGTTGCGGCAGTGTGAAAATGTGTTCCTACACTGATAAGCCCTTGGCAAGCTGCTATCCTTTGGGTAACATGGGTGAGAAACAGAAGCCTAAACACTACAGGCCCTATTACGATCATCACGCTAAAACAGCGCCTGCAGGTTTCTCCTTAGCGTCCTCGTTTTAGCTTGATATTACGGGGCAGGAGCTAATCCAGCAGCCTGCACCGTAACACAGCGAAAAGCCTCAGGATGCTCGTGGGGGGGCTAAGCGCCGCCTCGAGCATCCTCTCCATGGAGTCCATAGGATACCATTGAAGCTTCCGCTGCCGGTCACATGACCTGCAGGATCTCGCCTCGCAAGATCCGGCAGGTCGGCGTAGTGATTCACAGAGGGAGACTGAGGGACTTTTTTTCTCAGTCTCTCTCTGCTACCGACGGCCAGAAGAGGCGGATGGAGCTGTCGTTCTCACCACAGGATGAGAGGTGAGTATGCGGTTTTTGGTTTTGTTTTCAACTGGTGCTGACTGATTCCGCAGAAGTGGAATCAGTTAGCACCAGGTCTTAGCTGAGGTTAACTTTTCAGTTAACCACAGCGGGAGGTAATTAGCATTAGGACTTTGTAATGGTAACGCTAATTAACTCTTTGCGCTCCCCATGTTAAACATAGGGAGCGCAATGTACAGTAAGCTGGCGCTGAAAAGCGTGAAACCAGAATCGCTGACGGTTATTTTAACTCGTTAGCGTTCAGATTGTAATAAGGTCTGCATGCGCTAGGGCAACCAGAGCTAACGTTAATGCTGAAACAGGTGAGCGCTAACGTTAGCTTTAAGTATGTAATATGGCCCTACTATTCTAGTATTTAACAGAAATAGACAAGTAATATTATTACCAATTCTGAAAAAATGCCCTTTTCAGATAATCCATAGATATTGTTAAATTGTGGGCTATCAGTGAGCCTTAAAATCTAATTAGGGTTTCACTTCAATTCCTTTGGAATCATTTGAAAATGCATATCTAATCAGCTAGAAAAATGGCAGATGATTTATTCACCATTAAAGTCTGAGAATTCTGGTAGATAAATTATTGGAAGTATTTCTAACAGATTGGAATCATCTGAAAATAATTCTCCGGGGGAATTAAATCGAGGCATGGGTTCTGAGTGACCTATTTCAGTAAACTCAGACCCTGTAGAGAAGATAAAAGAGGAAAATTCTGGAGGAGATGCATATCTAAATGTGTTTTCCTCTCTCCCTGCAGTTGGATACGCACTATTTTAGGATAAGGACATTTCCTGCCGTCATCGTTCCACAGCAAGTATATTACTCTCCACTGTGTTACCTCCCCAAGCCTTCCCGTTAGACCTTTTAATTATAAAGTGTTGATTTTATTTGATTTGTAGTGGAAAGTTTCTGGGTGTTTTTTTTCTTGTTTGCTCTCAAACTGTCAGTTTTGATCTATCCTAGGCAACATTCAGGTTTGTTCTGGAGGAAGAGAAATCATATAAAAGAAATAGTCTTCATATGAACTTGAAATGACAAGTGGTTTAGTGATGAAGAATTTGTGTGTATTACAGATATATATATATATATAGGGCCAGTGCTCCCACTAAGGCATGTGAGGCAACCGCCTAGGGCGCAGCCGGCCCTAACCTGGGTTCCATTATTGTACATGTTCCTCATTGTGTGGCTCTTGTAGCTGGCAATGGCGGCTCACAAAGCCGACATTGTCGGCTTGCGGCCCCCGCTAGCACCGCAGAAGGTGGTGTCATATGGTGACACGCAGGTGCACCACAGATGACGTGTGGGCACCACCAGAGGCAGTTTAAAGAAAAAAAGAGGCAGAAGAGAGAGAGAAAGGCAGAGAATAAAGAAGAGCACTAAAGAAAGGTACGAAAGAAAGAAAGAAAGAGGAACAGAAGAAAGAAAGAAAAAAAAGAGGTGAAAAATTAGGCAGATGACAGAAACGGCGAAAGAAAGAGGCACAGAAGAAAGAAAGGAAGAGGCAGAGGAAAGAAAGAGAGAGGCAGAAGAAAGAAAGAGAGAGGAAAGAAAGAAGGAGGCCGAAGAAAGAGGCACAGACCGATCCCGGGCCTGACCAGCAGAGGGGTAAGATGAGCACCGAACGACCGTGTGCAGCCCCCGCACACAGTGTGTGTGTTGTCCCCCCGCAGTATGTGTGTGTGTGTCCCCGTGCATAGTGTGTGTTTCGTTGTCCACCCCGCATTTCGACAGTTAAAATTTTTTTCGGGGGGGGGGCAAATAGCTGGTCTTGCCTAGGGTGCAAAATAGTCTAGCACAGGCCCTGTATACCATGAACCAGCACTCTTCTTCCCATTTGCCAGCAAATGCCCAATGCAGATAATGTCCAAAATTTGTATGTATATTTATTTATGTATTTATCTATTTGCAAAGCATTTTACCAGGAAGGATACATTGAGATTTCTCTCGTTTTCAAGTATGTCCTGGGTTCAAGAACATTTATATATACATTTATGCTCATCCACAAAGCGATGCACTCCAGGTCTTGTAGAATAATATAAACAACATTTATAAGAACATTTAAAAGTACATTATGTACTTTTAAATGTTCTAATAAATTTTGTTATTTTATTCTACAAGACCTGGAGTGTATTGTTTTGTGGGTGAGCAGATATATATATGCAGGGCGTTTTTTCAGGGGGTACTCAGGGGTACGCAGTACCGGCACCTCACCACCAGCCAGAACTAACAGGAGAGAGCATGATGCTCCTCCCTCCTCCTGCAATGGCAGGCAGAGAATCGGAAGCGCTCGGCAGCTCATGTTGCTCCTGAACGCTTCCGTTTGCCAGGAGTGTATATAGGGACTGATAACCCCCCTCACCAGTAAGTGACAAGGGAGGGCTGCTCCCCCCTCTTTCTGCAGCCACTGAAACTTTAAACGGTATGGGGAGGGGGGGGGTGCAGCATGTTTACACACATCTGCCAGAGCTGCGGATTGTCAGGCAAGCGGTGTGATCAGAGGAGCTGGCACTGTAAGGTGGTAGTGAGTTTTATTGCTGTGGAGCTCATACACACTGCGCATTACTGTGAGTTTTATTGCTGTGGAGCTCATACTTACTCAGCAAAACTGTGAGTTTCATTGCTGTGGTGCTCACAAATGCTAGAGGATTATCCACTCAGTGCCATCGGTGCAAAAAAAAAACCGCTAACTGCACTGCAATACAGATTTTTCTTGCAACAGAGGCACTTAGTGGATAACCCCCATAGGGTTACAACAAAAGTTGTAGTTCATTTAAAGGAACACAGCATTAAAAAATATGGTTCCCCTTTATAGTGTCTTCCTTTAAGTGAACTACAACTATTGTTTATTAGGACATGAAAATAGTCGTAATCAGTTTTTCCCCGGGCGTGAGTACCCCCACCTATTTTTCCAGAACAAATGCACTGTATATATGTATGTATATATATAGTACTGTGCAAATGTTTTACGCAGGTATGAAGAAATGTCGTAAAGTAAGAATGCTTTCAAAAATATATATTTATTTTAATTATTTTTATCAATTTACAAAATGCAAAGTAAGAGAACAGAAGAAAAATCTAAATAAAATCAATATTTGGTATATCTGCCCTTTGGCTTCAAAGCAGCATCAATTCTTACACTTGCAATTCTTGTACACGTGCAGGATATTGTAGGATTAGAATCAGGTGTATGATTAACTAATTATACTAAGCTGGCACTACTGATCATCAATTTCATATGTAGGGTGAAACGCAATCAATAACTGGAAAAGGAGCAGCTGTGCAGGAGGCTTAAAACTGGGAGCGGAACAGCAAAACTCTGCTACTAATGTGAGGTTGGGGAAGACAGTTTCATGTCCAAGGTCATAAACCATGGCAAGTCTGAGCACAGGAACAAGACACAAGATTGTTATTGGCGAGAACACATTGCTAGATCTACCGAAGACCGGAATAGTCTCTTGGAGACTTCTCTGCTCAAAGAAATTTGGGCTTCAATAATAGTTTCTACATTGGCTGAGAGATGAGCAGTTCACTCTATTTTAAGGTCTAGAGTGATTCAGAAACAGCAACCACAGTTTAACCTCTTCAGCAACATGGTCATGTATAATTGTGTTCAAAACTCGCTGCAGAAACCCAACATTGAGTAAACTCGGCAGTAGGGCTGCAACTAACGATTATTCTCATAATCGATTAGTTGGCCGATTATTATTTTGCTTAATCGAGTCATCGGATGAAAAAAAATAGAAAACAATTTGTTTACATAAAAGGAATGTTATGTAAAAAAATAAACAACTGCAACCCCTCCCCCTTTATTCATAAGCAATTTGCGTAGTGTACGTAACTTTCGTACGTACATATGCAAATTGTACTTTTCACACAAGGTGTGCGAGTGCTTGGTCAGAGGGATGGCTTGATGCTACATGCGCAGCTTAAGTCCATGTTTGCTTCCTCAAATGAACGTGGCTACGAGCACTTGGTCATAGATGATGATGTCTGCATGAAATCGGGGTTAATACGCTAAAGTGGTCAGGGTGCATAGCGTGTCCCTTTTAAATAATTTTGTAAACAAACTGAGTGGGAGGAGGGACTGGAGTTGAAGGGAGTGACTTTGCTCACTTGACCTGAGTGTGAGAGCGAGTGGGTTTGGACAAAAGACAGGATCTGAGTGTGGGAGTGAGTTTGGGGAAAGGGATCAAACCAAAGGGAGGGAATGGCAGTTCCTGACCAAAGAAGGTGTGGCAGGGAGGGTGGGGAGGTGGCACAGGACTCCAGCTTCAAGTAAGGATAAGACACAGGCATACAGCCCCTTCACCCAGTGGCAGTATCCTATTGTGTTATAGTTCTGCTACTGTTGTAAACGGAATAAAAACAAACTGGTTGTGTCTGACAGAACCCTAGAACTAAATCATACCGAGTAAAGCAGCGGCGCGTCTTCTTCAATCAGCTCCGAAGCTGAGGTTATTTAAATTTTAACTCAGTCTGACTCTAAACAGTGTGTGCTGTTACACAGGATGATTAATCGACACCGATTAATCGATAATGGAAATAGTTGACAACTATTTTAACCATCGATTAGTTGTCGATTAATCGATTAGTTGTTTCAGCCCTACTCGGCAGCAATGTAAAGGAATTTTCATTTACCGCAAATGAAATTCATTTGGAAATGGGCTCCAGAATATGTCCCCAAATTTGCAGCACCTTGGACATGTCATCCAAAGTGCTGAAGCAGTTTGAACATCTTGCAGTTCCATTTTTTTTCCATAAAGGAAACATGTATCCCAGCTGTATTATTATTATACATACAGTTACAAGCATTTATAAAGCGCCAACAAATTTCTTACCGCTGTACAATGGGAGAGACAGAATGACAAATATAAATACACGTTACACACACAGAACAGTAGGAGGGGGGACCCTGCTTGAGAGCTTACAATCTAAGAGGAGAGTGGTGACAAAGTAGGTGAGGGTACCTGGAGTATGTGAAGTAGCAGGGTGCATGTGGGCTGATTGAGAAGATGGAGCAAGAGATGTACAGAGAGGGATTATGGAGTGAGCTGATAGGCTTCTCTAAACTAATGTGTTTTCAGAGACTTCTTGAAGAACTGGAGAGACGGGGAGAGTCTAATGTTGCGGGGGAGGGAGTTCCATAGGAAGGGTTGACTTGCTTTTTCGTCAGCAGGGGGGAGCCATTCGCCTGTCAAATAAGCTTACTGTCCCTAAAATGTATCTAAAATATATTTTAAAAGGGTACATTAATTTTTACACTGTCTGCAATGGAATGCTGTTTTCCATAAATCCACTACGTCCTGGCAGTGATTTCATGGAAAACAACATGGTAACAAAGGGGTCATAAATTAAAATAGATTCTATTTTGCGGCTCAAACATATATTTTCACGCAGTTACTGTTTGCTGTTCCTCTCTCTCCCTTAATAAACACATAAGGCATCATTTATAGCATACTATAGGATATTCCACATCACAAAAGACACCTCACACTGTAGTTATATAAATAATTAAAATAAAGAATTTTTAAGCAAGAGATATAATTACCGTGTCCTTTAATATTTATCTGCCTTTGATGGATCTAGGCCATTGAAGTAGAACATTAATTGACAGCTCAATTTCCCACAATGTACTGTAGCTACAGGCAGCACAACATCAGCCTTTGTGGCGTGCTTGTGGCCTTTCAGTTGCCTCTGGCAGCTCATTAGCTCTGGTTAGCAAATGCCTTTTTAATCTAAATATAATACTTGTATATTTTTCTACTGCTTGTGTTGATGTGTTTTGTCATATGGGAAAATATAATTCACAAAAACTAATACACTGACTGCACATGATTTTCCGGAGTGTATGCATCGTGTAGATTAATAAATCTCTTTTACATCATGTTGCACTCAAACTTCCAAATATTTATATGCATGTTTATTTGTTTTGTAAACTTTATTATTCATTGGGCAGGGATATTTTTTGGCAAAGACACACAGTGAGTCCAAGGTGACCCTGCATTGTAGGGGCATATCCAGTAGAAATGTGATTGATGTGTGATGTAGCATCTCTTTTTCAGTAAATCCGTTGCTGCCATGATAGCTTCTGTGCCAGCTGTGCACTCGCGCATCCAGATGCCAAACTATTTTTTAAAGCTACATTTTGACATAAGCACAATGCAAGGAGGACATGACTTTGATATCACACTCCTTCTGAGCTTCCCCTCAATTTGTCAACTCCTGCATCGGGGGTGTATTGTCATTAACCCCTTCATTGCAAAGCGATTTTCCAAAAAAAACATTGTCAGGAACCAGTAATTTTTGGAAAAAATAATTTCTAATTAATTATACAGTAAGAAATATTTGGGTATTTTCCCAATGTATCTCTTACTGTAATAACATATTTGGCCAGTAGATGGTGCCATCTACTGCCAAATTGAGTTACAGCCGTTGCAGGGAACCATGAGCTGCAACTGTATTGACTTGCTGAATGTCCGATGTCAGGACATTCAGTTTGCTGATTTTACACAGTTTTAGCTCTTTGGGCATTATGCCCACAGGGCTAAAACTTTGGGGGCACCTTCTGCAGCCCAAAAGCAAAGGAAATTCACTTGCAGCAAATGAATTTCATTGCTTTTGGACTGCAGATTGTGATATTTCGATATTGGACATTGGGATGGTGCTTTTGAAGCCCGAGATATATTGAATTTGGCAGTGAAGGGGTTAAGAAGCCAAATATGGGTTGATCTGATATTGGGTGGAATATGGACATTTACAAACGGACGCAAGTGATTACCCATGTCTTGCATATGTTATGCAGCATGCTGGCATCTAGGTACTAGTTCTCTCTAATCATGACAACTGATCACTTTGTAGGTAATTAGCTATCGATTGATTTTCATAAACTAGTAACATGACACATAATTGAAACAAGGTACACCTTTAAATATAATATTAAACAATTATTATTATAAATTTACTATTTTCTTTGAGGAGATCACCACCAGAAGGTGGTGGGGGCACCCTTTCATAGTTTGTATGGCCACTGCTCCCAATTGACCAGCTCCAAATGTTTGCTCTTGCCTGGAAGTTTCCACTCTCCTACATTTTCTCTCCATTTCTCCCTCATTTCGGCAGTTCTGGTGAAACTCATGGCCAACATTCATTACTGGCTAAAAAACTATTTTTGACACCTATATATGTCTTAGAAATTGTGTTATATTACACATTGTACAAAAATGTTATGTAAAGAATGTTTTATTGGAGAATTACACATTATTCATGAATTATGTACAGATATACTTCTCAAAACAGTCAGGGTTATTCAGAGAGTGGTGAAACTCAGGAGAATTGACTGGAGAAGTGAAAATTCTAGGTCAAAGTACCATAACCAGAAAAATTCTCCCATTTATCTCACTTTCAAAATCGGCTATTTGGTCTAGATTGTTTTCTTCTCCTGCCAGTTCTCCTGGTTTTCACCTTTCTTTGAACAACCCTGATAGTATGCATACCATATTTGATTAATACAGTTGTGTTCAAAATTATTCAACCCCCAATGCTGTAAAGGGTTTTAGGGAATTTAGTGTACATTTGTAATTGTATTCAGAATGAAATCCTATAAGGACTTTTTAAAGAACCATATGCAACTAAAATGACATCAATTGGTTTTGTAATACAGTAGTAAATGTTTCTTTTGTGAATTCTTCATTGACACAATTATTCATCCCCTTAAAGACTACCACTCTGAAGAACAGAGGTTCATTCAAGTGCTTTCAATCAGGTATTGAAAACACCTGTGGATGTCACGGAGCAGCAATAAAGCATAATAAGCACCAATTAGGCAGCTTTAAAATGACTGTGATACTCAGCTCCTTCTAGACATTTACTGGTGTGGTTACAAACATGGTGAAGTCAAGAGAATGGTCCAGGAAGACAAGAGAAGAGGTGATTACTCTTCACAGGAAGGGCAATGGCTATAAGAAGATTGCAAAGATGTTAAACATACCAAGAGAGACCATAGGAAGCATCATTCACAAATTCAAGGCAAAGGGCACTGTTGAAACGCTACCTGGTCGTGGCAGATAGAAGATGCTGACTTCGACTGCTGTGCGCTACCTGAAGCGTAGAGTGGAGAAAAGTCCCCGTGTGGCTGCTGAGGAACTGAGAAAAGATTTGTCAGATGTGGGTACTGAAGTTTCAGCTCAGACAATACGGCGCACACTGCGTAATGAAGGCCTCCATGCCAGAACTCCCAGGCGCACCCCCTTGCTGTCTCCAAAGAATAAGAGTCGAGTGCAGTATGCCAAAAGTTATGTGGACAAACAACAGAAGTTTTGGGATAGTGTTCTGTGGACTGATGAAACAAAATTAGAACTGTTTGGGCCCATGGATCAACGCTATGTTTGGAGGAGGAAGAACAAGGCTTTGAAGAAAAGAACACCTTGCCTACTGTGAAGCATGGCGGGGGGTCAATCATGCTTTGGGGCTGTTTTGCTTCTGCAGGTACAGGGAAGCTTCAGCGTGTGCAAGGTACCATGAATTCTATTCAGTACCAGGAGATATTGGATGACAATGTGATGCAGTCCTTCACAAACCTGAGGCTTGGGAGACGTTGGACCTTTCAACAGGACAATGATCCCAAGCATACCTCCAAGTCCACTACAGCATGGTTGCAGATTAAAGGCTGGAACATTTTGGAGTGGCCATCGCAGTCACCTGACTTAAATCCGATTGAGAACCTCTGGTGGGACTTAAAGAAAGCAGTTGCAGTGCACAAGCCTAAGAATGTGACTGAACTGGAGGCTTTTGCCCATGACGAAAGGGCGAAGATACCCGTAGATCGCTGCAAGACACTTGTGTCAAGCTATGCTTCACGTTTAAAAGCTGTTATAACTGTAAAAGGATGTTGTACTAAGTACTAAGATTGAATGTCACTTGGGGGTTGAATAAAACTGATAATGATGTGAGCACAGAAAAGACATTTGTGGTTATTTCATTATAAATGTTATGTTATATTTGTCTGACCTACACGTGCCTCTTTGATTTAATTGTAAGCAAGATGACTGAAGGATCAAAATCAAAGTCAAACTGGCCAAAACACTCAATTTCAGTGGGGGTTGAATAATTTTGAACACAACTGTATATATTATATCCTCTATATAAATTGCATTAAATGCTTATAATATTAGAAGCACTCTGCTTTTTCTGGGTGAATATGCTAGATGGTAACAGAGTGCAATTATCACAGCATACCTCCTACTGGGCCTTTCAGCGGCATTGCTCATAAATTATTACACAATTCAATACGTTATATTTATAAAACAAGTTTTATGGTATAGTTCAGCAGTGGCTATGAAGAAATCATCCAGATAGACTTTATGGGTTATGAATTTCTAATGAAGTGGAAAGAAGATTTCTAGTCAACAGAACTTAAATAATAACCACAAGATATGGCTGACCGGCTCCTCACAGCTTTTATCCGCAACTAGAGCGCACTGTTTATGTACTTTGCGGGAAAGAATCCTCTGAAGTCCAATTTTGCTTCATATGATAGGAAATACACTCGTCAGTTTAATTAAGCAGATAGTCTCACGCTATGTAAACAGCAAGATAATCATTACATCGCATGAAGATATCAGTTGTATATCAAACATCCTTAACAAATGACATTGAGACTCGAGGTGAGAAGACGGTACTAAAACACTGCTGTAAGTGACGAGGGCCGGAAGGGGAAGCTAATTGGCATCGAGAAAAAACTAGAACATTACACAAAAAAATACTTATTTTCCATTAAAGGGACAGTGTCACCAAAAAAAGAAATTACTTAAACATGTTTACGTTATGTTGCTGATATCTTACACATGTTTTGTTTTTCTCTCGTTTGTTTACTTAAACATTTTTTTACTCTATATGTGTCACTGGGTGCATCCATTGTGTGATCTTTTGTGTTGTAACCCCCCCCCAGTATCTTTACATCACTTGCTCCTCACTGTGTGGCAATGGCCATAGAATGGACTAAATAGGTCAATCACTCAATTCATTGTATTGTGTGGGATGTATTCAAAGGACATCACCAGGGGCTAAATTAGAAGTCTTTTCAATTCACTGTCGTATATATGTCAGTTGCCATCTGTTATCTAGATACCAGATCATAATACACCCCTGCCGCCTTAGCTAAACTAACTTTCCTCAACCTCATTAATTGCTAAATACTGTAGATTAATAAACAAAAGCCACAGAGTAAAATATGTGCACGCATTTTGGTAAATGTTGCATCATGATAAAAATCCACAAAATGGAAATAGGAGATAAACACTTAACTTTTTTGTTCCTTTTTAACATGCAATGACTCTAATCAAAGGGAAAAAAACAGCAGCATGTGTTTTATAATGTGGTTTTATTTGTAACGCACAAGTAATCTAGTAACAGTTTATGTAAGTGGTAGAGTCTCTTTAATCCATTTAATCTAAGAACTGCAGACACTGTTTTCAATCCATGGTCCCTAGAGTCATATCCTGACAATGCATATGCTTATGTATATCCAGTAAGACTGCTAAAATGTTTCTGTTTCAAGGTCATCCAACCCTATGCCAAGAGAGACATCCGCAAAAAAAAGCTTTTGTTTCTTGAAGATTTGTGTGTGAATCTGTATTTGAAATGACTGTGTGTCTCTTTGTTAGTAAACTGCATGTGGAGGATGGTAGAATACTGCAAGATTATTCTCCAATTGGGAAATTATCAGGAATCGATGTGGGAAAATCAAATATTTGGCAACCGCAGCTAAATCGGAAATTCCTCCAGTTTAGTTATTGATCCCACTCGGCGTTATAATCCTAATATTTGAAATGCCTTTGTCAGTTTGTAACATTTACAGGATTGCAATTAACCATGTGAATCACCATATCATTTTGTTTTTGTTTTAATAAATTTGCAATACTGTCAAAATTCTGCTTTTTTTGTTATTATGGGTTAAGGAGTACAGTTGATGTGAAAAGACATGATTTAAACGTGGCTCCTGAGCACTACAGCAGACCGTGGCACACAAAGAGCGTCTGGACAGCCCCAGCATGTGACATGCTGAACCGTTCCTGTACCTGGCCTTGCCCCCACAAGTTGCTATTCAGCTGTAGTCTATCCCTGGTGGAGATGTGAGAATTGCTGATGGCTGGATCTGTGCGAGAACTATTGATGGTTGCAGCTGAAGAAACCATAGGTGGACGAGGCTGTAGAAAACATTTTTGGGTATGCCTGATAGAAATCATTAGTGTTTGAAGCTTTGGTGACTACTGCCAGTTCTCCTGGTTTTCACCTTTTTCTGAATAACCCTGATAATCTTTCTGATACAAAGTGTAGCAAAGCTGTGAAATAGAGAAGCACTAACGGAAGACGAGTCAAACACAATTTATCATTTATTGACCTGCTATTAATTGCTTCTTTGGAATAGGGCCCCAGGTTTTTCAATCATTTATAACCCAATTTTTCCATCAAACTAGATGCACATAAAGGATTTTCAAAAATTTGCATTGTTTGTGTTATATGTACAAATCTGAATACTATATATAAAATACGTGCAAACATTACGCTTTGTTCTTCAAAGTGAACGTGGATTTTCAAAGATTAACCCCTTCACTACCAATATCAAGATATATTGTGCTTCAAAGGCACCATCTGGTGCCCCGATATCGAGATATCTCGATCTGCTGATCTGCAGCCCAAAAGCAACTGAAATTCAATTGCTTCAAGCAAATTTCGCTTGCATTTGGGCTGCAGAAGGTGCCCCCAAAGTTTTAGCCCTGTGGGCATAATGTCCAAAGAGCTAAAACTGTAAAATCAGCTGCTCAATTTTCTGAAATATCGGGCGTTCAGGAGCCAATGCAGGGAAAACAAGAAGAAAATAGACCAGCCACTAAAACCTCTAACTCAATTCAGCAGTAGATGCGCCATCTACTGGCCAAAAATAGGTTATTTACAGTAAGAAATACAATAGGTATAAACTCAAAGATTTTTTACTATAAAATTAATTTTAAATGATTTTGCTAAAACACACTGGTTTCCCTGCAACGTTTTTTTGGAAAATCACTTGGTAGTGAAGGGGTTAAAAGAACCCCATCATGTAGTATCACAACACACTATATGCTTGTCAGTACATGCAAAAAAAACCCCAAAAAACAGTAATACAAATCCAAGTTTCTGATGTCTGGAGCTATAGTATATGGTGATACTAGGATTCATGACCTTCACAAAGAGAAAACAGGAAATTCAGCAAAAGGAAGAAGATACAACTTGTAAGTGAATATTACTATTATTATTATCATACTTTATATAGCGCCAGCATATTCCACAGCGCTGAACAATATGCATGATATAGACAGGGTTACAATACACTGAGACTGACCAACATTTGATAAACCAGTACAGGGGGAAACAAGGGCCCTATTCCCGTGGGAACTCACAATCTAGAAGGGTTGGGGGTGGAAACAGGAGGAGAGGACTGCAAGGTGGGAGTGATGGGCTGGTTGCGTCAGTGAGTTGGGTGGTAGGCTTGCCTGAATAGGAATGTCTTAAAGGATTGTTTGAAGGAAGGGAAACTAGGGGAAAGTCTGACCGTAGAAGGGAGAGCGTTCCAGAGGATGGGGCTGCGCGTGAGAAATCCTGCAGTCTATCATGTGAAGAGGTGATGCGGGGAGAAGCTAGGCGCAGGTCACTGTTTGACCTTAGGGAGCGGGCTGGGGTGTATTTGGTGATTTGTATTTATATACTGAAAACTTCCATATTTTTGTTCAAGAAAAGAAAAAATTATTTTACTTAATGATTTTGATTGTACACAATACACAATACAGGTACACAATAAAGTTACACAATACAGGTACACAATAAATAATAATAATAATGATAATAATATTACATGCAATGAAAATGATTGACACTAGAGTTACTCACCATCCCTTTCTCCACATAACCCAAAATCCAATATTAAAGAATGGATAGATATAATTTATAATAAAATAAGAAGAATTCATTGCGTGCTAGCACTCTGAGTACATTTTACACTTCACTTAGCAGATATTGCGTAGGTTGCTGAGAGACTGCAAATGTTTCACTCCTACTTATTTACTTTTCTTGCAGAACACTTAATTTTCACTGGTAAATTATAAGAACAGTCATTATCTTTAAATAAGCCATATCTAAGCTAACACTATTTTAGGTGCACACTGGCTACATCATAAAGAAAAAAGTATCTTGCAGCAAAAGTCATATAATATCTGATTATAAATGGCTTTTAACCCATTATGAGAGATTCTGCAGATATCTAAATAGTGAAAAATATATTCTACAGTAGTTTAACCCCCCTGACGGTTTTCCCGAATGTGGCTCGAGGTTATCTTTTAGTGCTGAAAGCGGTAACCCCGAGCCACACTTGGGCTGCATACATTACGTGTCCTGCGCTCCCTCGCTGACTACCGCAGTCTCCTCTGGCGATTGCAACCTCATACTTCCTGATTCCCTTCTCGCGAGGAGGGAACCAGGAAGTATGAGGGTCACAATCACCGGAGGAGACTGCGGGGACAGCGAGGGAGCGCAGTGACAGGTGATGTATCCAATGGCATCTGGAGTGTTGCTCAGGGTTACCGCTTCCAGTATAGGAATTTAACCCCGAGCCACACTCGGGAATACCGCTAGCGGCCAAAAAAAATAAAATGGAACGATTATGACATCAAAAGATGTCAGAATCATAACGCCAGTGAGGTTAAAGGGACACTACAATTTACATAAACTGTAACTAGATTACACGTGCATTAAAAATTTAACCACTTTATAAAACACACACTGCTGTTTTTTTATCTTTTTTTAAAGTAATTGCATGTAAAAAGAAAAAAATTAATTAGGTTTTTATCTCCTGCTTCCATTTTGACAATTTTTCCCATTAGCAAAATCTGTGCAAATGATTTATTCTGTGGCTCTTGTTTATGTAATCTACAACATTAGGCTTCAGCACCAAGGACAGGGGGATTAGATATCTTTGTTGCCCTAATCTAAGTAATTAATTAATCTGTTTCATATTCCAAAATAACCAATAAAGACAAAATAACGAATCAATCCAAAATGCGAAATATTTAAGGCTAGGGTCAAACGAACGCATTTTTCCCAGCGACCGTCAAAAATTGCGTCCGAACGCATTGACGTATTTTTTCATGGAATGCGTGAAAATGGTCATACGATGCGCATTTTCGTACGTGATTTGTTATGGCTCCAAACCAGAAAACTTTGGGTGTCTGGACGTTATGTTGGCCGGACATGAGCAGCGTCTGACGTCTCCGAATCATGCACACACGCCGCTATGCGGACGCAGCGCACTCTGTACGTCATTACTAGCGGTTCTGCGTTCTCGAAAAATTGCGTTCATTTGCCGCTTGCGTTGCGCGGCCGCACTTTCGTAGTATTGGCATACTGGCCGTCATTGCTCGTCATTTGCTGCTACTGCGGCCGTGATTAAGTGCGCTTAAACGCACATTAAAAATGCGTTAGTCTGACCCCAGCCTAAAATTAAACACGAAGTGATCCAAAATACGAATTACCAATAAAAACAAAATAATGAATAGATCTGAAATACCGATCATCTGAAATAACGAATCAATCCTAAATACGAAATAATAAAAACGAAACACAAAGTGATCCAAAATACGAATCACCAATAAAAACAAAATAATGAATAGATCTGAAATACCAATCGTCTGAAATAACGAATCAATCCAGAATACAAATCACGGTAACATAACAAACGCACACAAAATGAAAAACGGAGCGGATCAATCCGGAATGAAGCAAAACAAATTTAGCTGTTGTGCACATGTCTACCAAGTATTGCTCGTCAACTTAAATATATGAGAGTGCGACAGTTGTAGTAAACATTTGTGAAACACAATTGAATAGTCCGTTAGCAGAGACTCATTAGACCATAAATAGAAGATACGTAGAAATACATTTTATTGGTACCAAAACACTAACGAGCTAAGATAAAATGAGGTACGTGCAGTCTTTCCTACATTACAACTGTGCTCTATGGGATAGAGATGAACAAGGACTTGTTTTAAGATGCATATCCTTCCTCCTGCTAGACAACCATGTGAAAGAGGTGTATGGAGATGGTGGATGTCCTCCAGGACAGCTGCAATTCAAGCCCAGTCGACAGAGATCTCACTTTCCATAACTTGCTGTTATGATAGTTCATAAGGCTTAGGCTGGGGTCAGACGAGCGCACTGATTGCGCACAGTTACGGGATGAGATTGTGGTTACATTGTATCAGTTAGTTTTGACTGATGTTGAGAAAAAGAAAAAAAATGCTGTATGCATGGGTTTCTCTACGTCCTTGAGCTTTTTCACGCCGATCCCATTTTGGCGTCCGTTGCAACACGCGTTGCCCGCGCGTGAAAAAGTGCGCACGTACTCTGTGTGTGTTGTTCTCTATTGACTCCTTTGAAGAGCTACGACAGACAGCAAACAGTGCGGTCAGACGGACGCAAAAAGTGCGCTCATCTGACGCCAGCCTTACTGGTACAGATGTAAATTTAATTTGAAAAGAAAACATATAAAAGCTTTGTCGTACCCCAGAGACTCATATAGTCAGTCGTCAATTTAATTCTAGTTCCCAGGGAAAAGAGATATTTGAAAGTCTCTCTCGCACAGTATGTTTGCTGGACTGGAAACGTCAATACATATAAATCAGTCTATTCCTTTTCAGCTGATTGTCTGCTGGTTGTTGGAGACAGAGATCATAGACCTCACTTAAGGATTTATACTATTTCTATAGTGTGCACATGTTACTCAAGGTGTGGTCATCTTCACAATCCTCTGTGGGAAACAGCCTACCTCCCAATGAGACAGCTAAGATTTACAGCCTTAAGGTCGGATACCTGAGCTGAACTTAATTGAGGAGGTCTAGGGTTCACTAGATGCATTTATAGTAAAGTTAAGAGACAATACAGGAGTTTATTTTATTAGCAAGGCAAGCATTTTTAACCATTTAAAAACTATAGCTGCAGGCCTATTGGGTAAAATATGTACTATATGAGAAAAGGCAAAGCTAATTAAGGCTGGGGTCAGACTAACGCATTTTTAACATGCGTTTAGGCGCACTTAATCACGGCTGTAGTAGCAGCAAATGACGGTCAATATACGAAGTACGGCCGCACGAATGTCCGGCCGCGCAACGCAAGCGGCAAACGAACGCAGTTTTTCGAGAAGGTAGAACCACTAGTACTGACGTACAGAGTGCGCAGCGTCGGCATAGCGGCGTGTTTGCGTGATTAGGAGACGTCAGACGCTGCTAATATCCAGCCTACATAACGTCCAGACGCAAAAAGTGTTTTATTGACGATCCATAAAAGAAAAAGCACCAAAATGCGCATCGTTTGACCGCTATCACGTCCATCGTAAAAAAAATACGTCCATGCGTTCGGATGCACTTTTTGACGGTCGATGCGAAAAATGCGTTCGTTTGACCCTAGCCTTAGACTTGAGAAAAAAAACATTTATTTATACATTTATTTATAAAGGATCTTACCAGGAAGGATAAATTGAGATTTCTCTCGTTTTCATGTCCTGGGTTCAAGAACATTGAATTGTTATAGTTATACAAAGAAATAAAATGCAAGCTATTAAAAAAACAGCACAAATATACATATTAACAGAAAAAAAATATATTCACTATACCGCTTAATGTCCACTCTGACGGACGTTCCTCGGAAGTGCGCTCATCTGACCCTGGCCTTAGTGGAGGGGTTCCTTCTCACAATTCCTCTGACATGAGAGAGATTCAAACAAGTAATTTGTTTATCCAAATGGAAGATATCAATCCTGATGATGTAAGAGGGGTTTATGAACTAAATTTCATTTTTTAAAGTTTTTCAATTGACAAATGTGTATTTACATTTCTTTTGGTTGTGAAGGCATTAATAAAAATGTTCAAACAATCAATTTACATGTCAGGTATCTATTACACAGTGCATTATGGCTGTTATGGCTTAGCTTGAAAGATTGTCCAGTGTGGAGAGTAGGGATGAGCCGAACTCGAACTTTCCAAATGTTCGAATTCGAACTCGAACTCAAACTCAATACAAGTCAATGGGACTCAAAATTCGATTTTTAGAGTGCCCTCCAAGAGGGCATATATGCTAGATATTTGCCATAAAAGGTGTATGGGGGTCCGGGTAGTGCCCTGGGGGACAGAAAAAACGTTTTTAAAGGGACAGTGAGTTTTCCATGAAATAAGGGTTAAAAATAACACCGTAACCCTTTTGTGGTATTATGGAAGAGTGCAGGGTTGGACCCTGCGTTCCAAAAAATTAAATGATATAAATCTGGTAATATAGGCGTCAGTGTCAGTGCAGCCAAATATTGTGCTTTGGTGGCAGCAAGTGCCTTCACACCGTAACCCTTTTGTGCTATTGTGGAAAAGTGCAGGGTTGGACCCTGTGTTCCAAAAAATTTAAATGATATAAATCTGGTACAGGTTTCAGTGCACCCGAATATTGTGCCTTTCATGGCAGCAAGTGCCTTCACACCGTAACCCTTTTGTGCTATTGTGGAAGAGTTCAGTGCTGGAGGTTTTGTGAATGCAGAAGACATCCCCGATCTATTCCGTTACGTCAGCATCAGGGGATTGATAGCTACTGATCCAGGACTGATTAATTTTTATAAATGTCAGCCGGTCTACAAGGTCGGTGGACAGACACACCTTTTGTCTGTGACAAAACCTCCAGCGGCACTGAACGTCCTTTCAGAAAGCACGCTAGATGAAGGGCAACCTAGTACCTGCATAGCATATTGGCTAAGTTCTGGCCAGTGATCCAATCTCAACACCCAGTAAGCCAGTGGATCATCTGCTGGAAAGTTATCCAGGTCTGCCCTTGCCCCTAGGTAGTCCTGTACCATATGGTGAAGACGCTGGCAATGGGTGCCTACATTTGACGTCCCTGGGCGTCGTGGACTAAAAAAATTTAAAAAGGCATCATCAAGTGGCCCCAGCCTTCACCGCTATTCCTCTGATCATCCGCAGCCTCAGAAGCACCTGTGTCATCACTTGGTAACCTACCAGTGCCTGGAAAGGTGTTACACAAGTGTCGCTTTAGAGTGTCTTCAAGTTTTTTCATCCTGTGCGCCCTCTGTGCGGGCAGGATGAGCTCTGCAACTTTACCCTTGTATCGTGGATCAAGAAGGGTTGCCAACCAGTAATGATCCCTCTCCTTGATAGCACGAATCCTGGGGTCCTTTAGCAGGCTTTGCATAATAAGGGAGCCCATGCAGCGTAGGTTGGAGGTGGCATTAGCTTTCGAGTCTTCCTGCTCAATGAGGAGGATGACTCCATCGTGCACTTCCTCCTCCCAGCCACGTACCAGTCCTTGTGTTTCTGGGAACACACAAAACCCTCCCTTGAGGAATCCCCACCTTCAATGCCCCCACTACTCAAATATTCCTCCTCCTCCTCATCCTCCTCCTGTCTGATCTGAGGAGGACCCGCTGGAATGCTGTCTGCGGAAAGACTGGAGCCTTGAGAGCTAGGGAAGGGCTCCTCTTCCTCCCGCTGCTCTGCCTCTAGAGCCACATCTATAATTCCCCGCAGAGTGTGCTCCAGCAGGAACACTAAAGGAATTGTGTCACTGATGCATGCACTGTCCCTGCTCACCATCCTCGTTGCCTCCTCAAATGGTGACAGTACAGTGCATGCATCCTTGATCATCAGCCACTGCGAGGGGGAAACAAGTTGACCTGAACCTGTCCTTTTGCCATACTCACACAGGTACTCGTTGATGGCCCTCTGCTGCTTGTGCAGACGCTGCAGCATTGCGAATGTCGAGTTCCACCTGGTGGGCATGTCACAGATCTGACGGTATGTGGGAAGGTGGAATTCTCTTTGAATTTCTGCCAGGCGAACGCTTGCTGGGAATGACCGTCTGAAGTGGCTGCAGATTTTCTGGCCTGGCTGAGAAGCTCTGCCAGCCCTGGATACCTGGTTAGGAAACGCTGTACCACCAGATTTAGGACGTGTGCTAGGCATGGTACATGCGTCAACTTACCCTGGCGTAGGGCGGAGAGAAGGTTGCTGCCATTATCACAGACGACCATTCCCAGCTGAAGCTGGCGTGGTGTTAACCATCTCTGCACCTGCCCCTGCAGAGCTGACAGAATTTCTGGCCCGGTGTGACTCCTGTCCCCTAAACATACCAGCTCAAGCAGAGTATGGCATCTTTTTGCTTGAGCCATTGCGTAGCCCCTGCCACGCGTCGGTTTAACTGCCACTTCGCCAGAGGAGGAGGAAGAGGGAGAGGTGGTGGTGGAGCAGATAGACCTCATACAAGCAGCTTTCTGGAGGCGTGGTGGATGAACTAGCTCCAGCACAGAGCCCCGTCTTGGATCCGTCCCAGCTGCAATCAGAGTTACCCAGTGTGCCGTGAAGGAAATGTAACGACCCTGTCCATGCTTGCTGGACCACGTGTCTAAAGTCACATGCACCTTGCTGCTGACTGCCTTTCCCAATGACTCGATAACATTGTCTTCCACGTGCTGGTATAGTGCTGGAATGGCCTTCCGTGAAAAGTAATGGCGTTTTGGAACTTGCCACTGTGGTACAGCACATTCAGCAAATTCACGGAAGGGAGCAGAGTCCACCAGCTGGAAAGGCAGCAGCTGCAATGCGAGTAATTTTGCTAAGCTGGCATTTAGACGCTGTGCTTGGGGATGGTTGGGACTATGTTTTTTCTTACGCTGCAGCAGCTGGGGCAACGTAATATGACTGCGTAAATCTTCAGCTGATGGGATGATGTCACATTGAAGGAGCTGGTACATCCATTACTGTAGCATCATCCCTGTCAGTGGAGGTTGTAGGCAATGACATGGCAGGACATACAGTGGCGGTAGAGACAGATTAGGAGGAGGAGGACCTACGCAGAGTTTTACGCCAACGGGATGTGTGGCAGGTGGTCATATGTCACCTCAAGCACGTGGTACCCAAGCGTCCGGTGTCTTTCCCATGCTTGAGCCTCATCTGACATAGATTACAAATAGCAACGGTGGGGTCTGCTGCACATTTCTTAAAGAACTCCCAGACAGCAGAGTTCCTGGATGTGTGCTTTGTGACAACAGCGCTCTGCACCTGAGCAGCTCTGACATCTGATGCCTTGGACTGGCTAGTGCTACGGTTGGTCATAGAGGATGTTGTGCCTCGTGTTTGTTGTGCCTCCTCCTCACTTGACTCTTCTGTTCGATCAGGCACCCAGGTGGAGTCAGTGACCTCATCATCATTGTCATCATCATCCCCTATCTCCTCGTCACTGGAGCCAACTTGGCAGTATGCTGCAGCTGCTGGGGCAACATGAGTGCCAGTTATTTGTGTGTCATCACTGGCACCCCCTTCCTCTAGGTTGATTATACTCCCTTCCTCAACCTCAGAGATTGAATCAGAGCACTGTACTTGCTGCGCATCCTCAAGCAGCATGTCACTGTCATTGTAGTCAAACAATTCAGCTAACTCCTCCGTGTGTGATAGTGAGGCTACGGCAGGAGTAGCTGTGGACATGGAGGCTGCATTAGATGGCAGCTGAGGTGGACTGTAAACCACTACAAGCCTGGCTGGCAGAGGACTCGGAGGATGAGGATGGCCTGGTTAGCCAATCCACCAAAATCCTCTGTATGTTGTTGCTGCTTAAGACGGCCAGCACCAGTTAGAAAGGACAAGCGTGCCGCTGCAGAGGATGCACCACGTCCACCACGACCAGAGGCACAGCCTCCCGACACAGAGGCTGCTTGCCCTCTTATCTGTGTCTGGGAGCGTCTGCCTGTCCTTTTTGGTCTTTCTGACATGGTGAGTGATATATAGATTAAATATATACAGAACTCTGATTCAACTCTGGTATAAAGATTAAAGATTTCCAGAACTCTTGTATAACTGAGTGAGACACCCTGATAGGTGGCAGCCAGTGACAAGACACAGATTACAATTCCCAGAAACCTCCTATAAATCAGTGAGACCCCCTAATGGGTGGTGCCGCGCAATATTTTGTAGAAATTACTGAAGCCCAAAATACTGCGTGGCACTGGCTTTGACAAGACACAGATCACCTCAATTCACAAATATTTTGTAGAAATTACTGACGCCCAAAATACTGCGTGGCACTGTCTGTGACAAGACACAGATCACCTCAATTCCCAAATATTTTGTAGAAATTACTGATGCCCAAAATACTGCGTGGCACTGGCTGTGACAAGACACAGATCACCTCAATTCCCAAATATTTTGTAGAAATTACTGACGCCCAAAATACTGCGTGGCACTGGCTGTGACAAGACACAGATTACAATTCCCAGAAACCTCCTATAAATCAGTGAGACCCCCTGATGGGTGGCAGTGACAAGACACAGATTAGAACAATTCCCAAACATTTTGTAGCAGTTACTGACCCCCAAAATACTTGCTGGCAGTGACAAGACACAGATCACCTCAATTCCCAAATATTTTGTAGAAATTACTGACGCCCAAAATACTGCGTGGCACTGGCTGTGACAAGACACAGATCACCTCAATTCCCAAATATTTTGTAGAAATTACTGACACCCAAAATACTGCATGGCCCCGGCTGTGACAAGACACAGATCACCTCAATTCCCAAATATTTTGTAGAAATTACTGACACCCAAAATACTGCGTGGTACTGGCTGTGACAAGACACAGATCACCTCAATTCCCAAATATTTTGTTGAAATTACTGTCGCCCAAAATACTGCGTGGCACTGGCTGTGACAAGACACAGATCACCTCAATTCCCACATATTTCGTAGAAATTACTGACACCCAAAATACTGCGTGGCACTGGCAGTGACAAGACACAGATCACCTCAATTCCCAAATATTTCGTAGAAATTACTGACGCCCAAAATACTGCGTGGCACTGGCAGTGACAAGACACAGATCACCTCAATTCCCAAATATTTCGTAGAAATTACTGACGCCCAAAATACTGCGTGGCACTGGCAGTGACAAGACACAGATCACCTCAATTCCCACATATTTCGTAGAAATTACTGACGCCCAAAATACTGCGTGGCACTGGCAGTGACAAGACACAGATCACCTCAATTCCCAAATATTTTGTAGAAATTACCGACCCCCAAAATACTGTGTGGCACTGGCAGTGAGTCACAAGACACAGATCACCTCAATTCCCACATATTTCGTAGAAATTACTGACGCCCAAAATACTGCGTGGCACTGGCTGTGACAAGACACAGATCACCTCAATTCCCACATATTTCGTAGAAATTACTGACGCCCAAAATACTGCGTGGCACTGGCAGTGACAAGACACAGATCACCTCAATTCCCAAATATTTCGGAGAAATTACTGACGCCCAAAATACTGCGTGGCACTGGCAGTGACAAGACACAGATCACCTCAATTCCCAAATATTTTGTAGAAATTACTGACGCCCAAAATACTCTGTGGCACTGGCTGTGACAAGACACAGATCACTTCAATTCCCAAATATTTTGTAGAAATTACCGACCCCCAAAATACTGTGTGGCACTGGCAGTGAGTCACAAGACACAGATTACCTCAATTCCCAAATATTTTGTAGAAATTACTGAGCCCTCAAAATAGTTGCTGGGAGTGAGAACACAAAGATTACCTCAGATTACCTCAATTCCCAAATATTTTGTAGAAATTACTGCGCCCCCAAAATAGTTGCTGGGAGTGAGAACACAAAGATTACCTCAGATCACTTCAATTCCCAAATATTTTGTAGAAATTACTCACCCCCAAAATAGTTGCTGGGAGTGAGAACACAAAGATTACCTCAGATCACCTCAATTCCCAAATATTTTGTAGAAATTACTCACCCCCAAAATAGTTGCTGGGAGTGAGAACACAAAGATTACAACAATCCCCAGATATTTGGTAGAAATGAGACCCCCAGTAGATGAGACCCCCCCAGTAGCTGGTGGCAGACTGGCAGTATGAACACACTAACACAAGATCAATCTCTTCTGAAATCTCCTCTCAAACACGTGCAGAAGCGCTGTGTGAAGCCTTATATAATGTGCTGCGGGACTTAGCTCTGTGAGCCCATGATTGGGCAAAATTTGCCCAATCAGGACTCTGAGCCGTGATTGGCATAGTCTTGAACCTGTCTTGCACCTGACCTGTGGTCAGGTGCAAGGCTGTAGCCAATTACAAGCTTCAGGTCAGTGGAAAAGTGCATTGTGGTCCATTGTGGGAGAACAAGTGGCGAACAGGCGGAAATGTTCATAGTTCGCGAACATACTATGTTCGATGCGAACTCCGAACTGATCGAACCGAACAGCTCGTCCCTAGTGGAGAGAGCTCCTTTTCTGCAGATTTTATGTCACTTCAGTGGAAAGTTTTGGTTTCGTGTGATTCTCTACAGTTTTGTAGAATTTTTATAGTGCACAGATGGCAATTGGAAACTTGTAGAATTTCCTACATGCTCAAGATCTTTGCAGGTGTTTTGTGAAGCACTAGTTGACAACCTTTTTAATAGGTTCAGATTAAGAAAATTGTAATATAAGGAGAAGAGAAAAAATGTGTATCTTCAATGAAATACAAGGGCACTGTGATTGGATACAGTACACAAAAACATTCAGGGTTATTCAAAGAGATCCGAATGGCTGCCGAAAGGTAACCGAACGCTGAAAATCAGCGTTCGGTTACCTTTCTTGGCCATTCGGCTATTCAGAGAGCAGGCAGTTTGCCAAACGGTGCCTGTTCGAGGGCAGTGAAATCCCTATTGCTTCGTCTATTCAGAGAACAAAAACCAGCAGTGAAAAGTTGCCGAAATGCCCTGCCATTCGGTGGCTTCATTCGACAGGTTTATTCAGGCGATTCCCATAGGCTTCAATGTTAAAAATATTCCCGTTTTAATCCAATATCTAATAAACCGTTTATTATAATATTCTGCAGTAAAAAGTCTCTTTATTTATAGACTTTTTTGGATCTTTTAAGCATCTTTCAAGATTTTTTTAGCAAAAACCATTTCCGATTTTTTTTTTTAAAAGTTTTTTCTTTTTTCTGTAACAGCCCTTTTTATTATCATTCATTGGATCTCATATGTAAATTTCAGACATTTTCGTTCAGTAGTTTCTTTGCAAACAGCGTTTCACTTTTCAAACATTCAAGCAAACGTTTGTTTTTTTTTCCCCACTCCATTCGTCTGCGGTGTTGGGTTTTTCCGGTGGCTGCTCTGCGCTGTGATTGGCTCCTGCTCGGGTTTCTCCAGCATGTTCGGCGGGGTTAATCCAGATGTTTTTGCTGGTTTCGGTGTGCATTCGCCTGGGTTTTGCGGTGAGTGTTCGGCAGGTTTGCAGCGGCTTTTCCCTGCATTACGGCGGCCCTGTGGTGCTTGCTGAATACACCGAAGGGTCACCAAAATGGGATTGCCAAATCAAACCAAATTGAAGAGAACAAAAAGTCACTGAACGTGCGATGAATTTTCGATTCTCTTTGGCAAAAAGAAGAGCGTAGATTCCCTGATGTGATGTCCAAACCATGGATCTCTGAACACAACTTATGTAAAATTGGAGAGAGCGATATGGCGTAGAGCAGGGTATAGAACAGGGTTCAGCAAGCACCCTCCAGATGTTTTGGACCTACATCTCCCATGAGGTTAAGCCAACCATAGGAGTGACTGAGCCGCATGGGAGATGTATTTCCAAACCCTTTGGAGGCCAAAGTTGCTGATCCCAGGTATAGCCATTCCATTCCTAAAAAAGGATCAGGGGGTAGAAAAGGAAGTATAGCCAACACTCTGAATCGCATCGTAAAAAGACACACAACAGCTCTACTATCAATACGTGATAGGTTGTAAAAACAGGTTATACGTGACAAACAAGGAATGTGCTGAAGCAAGCAGGATCCTGTATGACCTTGCTTGGCAAAAAAACAGAGCCTGATGGAGAAATGGCACAATTTAATACCCTCTAAAGCTGAGCTGAGTACTGGTATAAGCTCATGGTCAGGCAGGTTCAAAGATTTGCTAACAGAAAGAATTTAATTACAGATACATAAAACAGAAAAAACAGCGTAGCGCCTGATTCCCACCGGGGCGGCTGCAACCACCAGATGTATCCAGCCCGGCAACATGTATAAAACATAACAAGAAAAAAGTGTCATGTGCGCTTATCCCTATAACACCATCAGGGTTATTCAAAGAGAGCCGATGTGGCCCCGAAATGTAACCGGACACTGAATTTCAGCGTACGGCTACATTTCCTGACCATTCGGACCATTCGGCTATTCAGAGAGCAGGCAGTTCGCCAAATGTTGGCGAATTGCCTGCACGTACGGTGCGTATTCGAGGGCAGTGAAATCCCCCATAGAGAAGCAATGCTTCGTCTATTCAGAGAACAGCAGTGAAAAGTTGCCGAAATGCCCTGCTGTTCGCTGGTTTCATTCGACAGGTTTATTCAGACGAATCCCATAGGCTTCAATGTTAAAAATATTCCCGTTTTAATTCAATATCTAATAAACGGTTTATTATTTTATTCTGCAGTAAAAAGTCTCTTTATTTCCAGTTTTTTTAGGATCTTTTAGGCATTTTTGGTGTATTTTTTTGGCAAACTTTTTTCTTTTTTTAAAAAAAATAAATTTCCTTTTTTTTCTGTAACAGCCCTTTTTATTATCATTCATTGGATCTTATATGTAAATTCCAGACATTTTCGTTCAGTAGTGTTTTTTTGCAAACAACGTTTCAAATTTCAAACAAACTGTTCTTTTTTTTTTCAACTTCGGTCGTCTGCGTGTCGGCTTTTTCCGGTTGCTGCTCTGCGCTGTGATCGGCGGCTAGTCGGGTTTCTCCGGCGTGTTTGGCATGGTTAATCCAGCTGTTTTCTGCGCGTTTCGGTGAGTGTTTGGGGAGTGTCCGGCGTGTTTGCGGCGAGTGTTCCGTGGGTTTGCGGCGGGTTTTCCCTGCACTACGGGGGTCCTGCGTTGCATTTGAGGTTTTAAGCCCGCCTGCCACGGCAAGGCACCTCCAGTAAGGCGAGTCCTGCCTAATGAAGCCAAAGACTGCTCTTTAGCAAACCACATAGGAAAACTGGTGGGCTTTCATTTATACCCTCCCAGAAACAAATCCACCATGGAATCAAAAAATAAAACCATGGAACGGAATAGCGTTAAAGATAACCTGGCTGGAATTACAACGAATGTGCATAATTCAGAAAAAAACAGCGTCGCGCCTGATCCCCATGTAATGATACAGACTTTTTGGGGTCAGTGTATGAAACAGCATCTTATAGTAATAAGACAAAACTAAGACAAGACAACACAAAAGCCTCAAACATGTAAAAGAGGCAGAAGGATGGTAAAATCCTTGTAACATTGTAGATAGTCAAATCTTACATTTCCCTGGCTGAGGGCTATGTTTTATACCTTTTACAGGAGGGGTAGCTACATTTTTTTTTTTTTTTTTTAAATCACAGAAATGACAAACTACATTTGGAAAACAAATTTCATAAAAGGCAATGATAAAGAAGTCGATGATGAAGAAAGGAAGGATGCAAAATAAATCCAGAACATTATTACTCCAAGAAGCCAATATGAAACCAATGGGCTCAACGGAAAGTATTGTGATTGAGAAGGTTAGTACCATAAAAAATTCAGCACAGCCGTGCCAGATTGACAGAAACTTTTTTTGTACTGCCAAATAGATCCTGTGCTGTTTGGGTGACGCTGAAGTGGGTTACAGGAATTAAATTAATCTCATTATGGCTAATATGCACAAATTGGAGATAATACATAAGACTTCCTCATTATCCCATCACATGCTGAGAGGGTTGGCTGAGGTTGCAGGGTTTCTTTGTAATCTATGTAAGACTGCTCAAAACTAATTGGCATGGACCAGAGAGGCAGGATTATTGTCTCTCTGCACCATCACCAGATAAGTAATAGTATTATGGTGATTTAACTATCATACTATGCAGCTAAAGGGCTATGAGGTCACATCTCGGAGATGCATTTGTAGCTTAGAGATGGCATGGACCATCATTGCTTTAGCAGAGAGAGTGTAAAGATATTATGCTTTAACAAGACTACTGTAGGCCTGAGGAAAATGCAATAATATTAAAAATCAGGCCCAGGCGAAGACTTGCGTTTTTATAAGATTTTGCATGGGTTGGAAACGGTGACAAATGTACGCAGGTGTTGATAGATTAGTATTTATAATAATTTTTTTAACATATCATAGGTTGTGTAAGGTTCCTCGCTGTGGCAAGAAACGGTGACCGCGCAGGTCTTACATGTAAAGTGCTGCCCTGCTGGACTTTTCTTGTGAGCTCATCCAGCAGCACCAGCAGGTGTGCAATCAAGGTCCTGAAATCCCTATTTAGCAAAGGCACACCCTACCCACAGTGCTTCTGCATTCTGTTCCCTCAGCTCAGTTTGCATTTGCCAGCAGCCAGAGAAGAAGCTCTATTCTGATCGATAATCTGTACCGGACCCCTGGCTATCCCCCTGGACTTTCTAGGGACATTCCTTGTTGGTAATCGTACCTAGAGACCCTCTTCTTTTGCACCTGCCCTAAAAACCCCTTCTGCCTATCCAGAGACTTTCTTGCCTCACCCCTCTACTGTGTTATATTGTTTTTTCCTGACTAAACCCAACCTGAGTTCACCTTTATCAAGTTTCCAGTCTGTATCACTACATCCTGGGCTCACATCCTCACCCCTGAATGCCGAGACCTGACAGGTTGATTGTGAGTCCTTAAGATATCAAAATTCAAACATTCTGCAGTCACACGCATAAATCTGTCCATTGGACAATGCTGTGGTTAATGTGGTGGAGATACTGTATACTCAATGTTCAAAAGTTCCTGCAGGAAGACAATTTGGCGTAAACTGTTAATCTGGAGCAATGCAAATTAATTTCACTTACTTCAAAATAAATTTGTTTGAAAATGAGCTCCAGAATGTACCCGCAAATTTTCAGCACCTTGAATCGGTCGTCCAAGGTGCTGAAACAGTTTGACACGCCGGAAGTACAGTTTATTGGTTTATTTTTGGCTAGCAGTGGACCTGCATGTCAAATAAGCTTACGGTCTCAAATTTATTACAAAAATTACCATAAAGCCAAGCTCTAGGTTTAACATCCAGTTTCATTTTAACGTATTTGACGGTTTTTTTGACATTCTAAAATGTGGCGTTTTTTTTCCCGATTGGCTTCCCCCAACCCCACAAAGAAACAGGAGCCTACAAACCCTTTTTGCACCACCTGCTGCCAGTGGTTGACTAAATCAGATGAGGTCTAAGGCTAGGGTCAGACGAGTGTGATTTCTACGGACTGTACGTCCGTGCACACGGACGTACGTCAGTACGGAAGACACAGTAGTGGCCACACAGTCCGTTTTTTTCACTGACGTATATTTTGACGGATGTAGGAGGGAAAATAAATTAAAAAGCAAAACCATTTTGTCCGTGAAAAATGCTGGACGTATAAATGCAGTCCATCTGACCACGTTCCATCGCTCACACACAAATCTATGCAGACGTTGCGGACGCAGCGCACTTTGTGCGGCCGTTCTAGTGGTTGTACGTTCTTGCCTGCCTTGCGTCCGTGGGCCGCGGCCGCTGTGCGTCCGCAGTTCAGTGCGGACGTACTTCATGTGTCAGGCTCCAATGGACTTTCTTTCATGCTATCACGGACGTACTTTTAGGCGCAATCACGGACGTGAACACTACGCTCGTCTGACCCCAGCCTAACAGCCCACCTGCTCATATATGGGGGAAGGGAGCATTGATGGCCTGGTTCCATTTCAAATTAAAGCAATGCCCTGAGACATTTTACTCTTGGGCACAGTGACAAGTCCATGAAGCAAATTGCACAAACGAAAATTGTACTTGTACGATTAATTTTTCAGATCATTCATTGTTGCGTCTTTTTGTCTTTCAGATGGATCAACAAATGGGCCAAGAATTGGGCAGATCTCAATGCCCAACACCATTGCCTTAATGCTTTATGCCACATAAGCATTTTTAAGAAGGTCAGCAGTTTATATTTATAGTTTGAGCAATAAAAATGCAATTTGTACACTAGGACTTATGAATATTAATTAATGTAATCATGAGGCGATTAGATGGTAGGAGAGCTCTAATTTTATTTATGACTACTAAGGGGGTGATTTATGAGGAGAATCTTTGATACAGAGCTCTAAATATGGAGGTATCACCGTAGCAACCAATGAAATAATATTGTATTTTCCCACATATGGAATCTTGCCCTCAAATTACTGTTTATAAAAAATCTTTTTCATCTCTAAACAGGAAGACCAATGTGATCATCAGCTACATCAGTCATGAACAAATTCATTCTACTCCCACCTATGTCGGAAGTGGCTATAAACCTAGCAGACTTCAATATTTGACAAGCCTCATGATGTGGCTTTGATTGACAGAATGCCAAGGACTTCCTGTGCGTGGTAAGTGGCTGGGAGTTTAGATTCATGAGCACAGAGTCTTCGAAGATGCGTCAAAATTAAAAATGAGACTAAAAAACATGACAACTCACATAAAACCCTAATATTACGAATAATGATCCTTTGGACTATGGAATATGTTTTTGTGAATGCTAGATGAGCTTTAGAAGAGGTTGTGAATAAAATTATCATTTTCCTTAAGTCTTTAACAGAAGTGTAAAAAATTATTCTAAAATATGTTAAAATATCATATTCTTCAAAGAAACAAATCTTTACAAAAAAACATCACTAACCTGATAGAATATTTTAGCACGAGAATAATCAGCTGTGTGGTTTGTCCTTACAGCAAGATGGGTGCTGACCCTGCAGACAACTAACCCCTTTGTTTGAATCCCATGAGCATGATTAGGGGCAAAACGCACACCCGGGGCCTCTTCTGGACTCTGATGTCAGGTCTCTGTCTGTATCATAGAATGTCTGAGAAGATTTCAGGGACCATTTCCCTCACCACCTCAATCCAATATGGTGCCTCCATAATGTAGGATTCATAGGATAGGGCCACAATTAATGTAGTAATTTGTTTACAATTTTTTTTGTTTGAATTCGTCACAGATTCAACACGTTTACAAGAAACGTTTTGCATACATATTAATTAAATGTATCCCTGTCCCCCGATTCTTACATCATTCCTTCAGGATGCAACCCAATAGTATGCAGTGTCAAAGGGGAAGATGCTGAAATGGAGGGACGGAGCATTGAGAGGGACAGGTACACACCAACTAATTTGTTGTGTGTCTCTATGACAATTAGATCTTGTGAGTGCAACGAATGGACCAATACTTGCTCGGCTTGTTATAGAGAATCACACTATAGGGTCTATTCACAAAGCATATGATTTTCGCCGTACTTCGGTGATTCCTTTTCACTGAAAATACAGTGAATTCACTATTTAGGGAATGGTCACTGTATTTTGCCAAAATTGGAGTTGCCGAAGCAGTTATCGGACATTGGCGAAAACCGCCAAAGACCTACCGAATTGGCATCGGTGAATTCCACCGAACTGAAACATAAAAAAATTGAACTCCCCTATTCTCCTAATAATAGTTGTTTAAATCAATATAAATGTATTAAAATGTGTCTAAATAATAAAAAAGGTCCTTTAAAAATTTAATAAAAAGGTTCGTTACAGAGTAAGAAAAAAACGGCTTTTTAAAAAAAAAATGGGAAACAAAAATTTCTTCTAAACCAATACATAAAATACAAGAGTTCTTAAATTTTTTTTATTAAAAAAAGACTTTTTGCTGAAAATGAAAAGACTAAACGGACTTCATTTTTTTAAAAAAAAATGATACTAGGTTTTTACATTAGTATTCAATGGGACTCTAAACCTGTCAAACGGAAACACCGAAAATCAGGGCATTTGGAGAATTGACCGCTTAGTGAATGGAAGAATTGCCCCAAATGGTGACAAACCCCTTAAGTAGTGTCTTCACTTTTGGAGTCTTAGTTTTCTTATTCATTACTTTTTCGTTGTTAATTAATCCAGGCAAGAACAAATCTTAGAAAATTGCAAACAAAAATAGGTGGAATACTCCTGGATGGACCAGTTCCACAGTGACATGGTGTGTTAGGAGAATTCAATGAAAGTGGAACATGGAGGCTGAAGTCCTTCTATAAGCAACCCAAGCATCTCCTGGATTACTTATACTTCATTATGTCCTCCAGGGCTTGATTTTTACCAGTTTATTTTAAATTTGTCTTTTAATTCAAAAATTTGAAAAAGATTTGCATAGTCAGAAATACGGTTTAAAACACCAGTTAGAAAAAAAAAGTAATGAATTTCAATAAATCCGAGTAGGATGCTCAAGACTATCTTTTTTTGTGACATTCAGGCTAGGGTCAGACTGAGGCAGTGCGAACGCGCGTTCTGGCGCACATAATCACGGCCGCACTAGCAGCAGATGACGGGCAATGACAGCCAATATACGAAGTACGGTCGCACAAAAGTCCGGCCGCGCAACGCAAGTGGAAAATGAACGCATTTTTTCGAGAACGTTAAACCGCTGGTACTGACGTACAGAGTGCGCTGCGGCCGCATGGCAGCGTGTGTGCGTGATTAGGAGATGTCAGACGCTGCTAGTGTGCGGCCAACATAACGTTCAAACAGCCGGATTTCCCTAGACTTCTTTTCACCCCATCGTCATGAAATACGTCCAGAATTGCGCATCGTCTGACCACTTAAGCGTATTCCGTGAAAAAATGCGTGCGCACGCATCGACGTACATTTTGACGGTGGCCGCAGAAAATGCGCTCATCTGTCCCTAGCCTCATATGACCTTGAAGAAAAGAGAGTCTTGGAAAGATAATAAAAAAAGTCCTGAAAACATCAGATTAGCTTTTAATTTTATTTGCCAAATGGACAATTAATAGATAGATCCAATATTACTTTCATACAGAAGATTGCAGCTTCAGCTCTTTTAAACACAACTCCTGTAAGGCTGCAATAACAATGCGTTTCACTCTGTACAATAGCCTAAAGGATTTTATTCCTCTTGGTTGCCAGAATACTGGAAAAATTTATATTTCTATAAACTGAATATCATGCTAAACAATTTCTCTTTGAATTTAATGATATATGTGCAATACCCATTCATTTGTGAAGCCTTTATAGAATATAAGGAGAATTAAAATGTTACCTTTCTATTTTGGGTTTTCCGAAATGACATAAGGATCCTGACTTTAATAGGTTTTATACATACATTTATCTGCTCTACACAGGTTAATGCAGGTAGCTATTACCTCGATTTACCAGGTCCCAGTCAAGGGGGGGGGGGATTCAGAATTCATACAAGAACAGAGCAAATCTGTCAAAATAAGCTAGCTACAAAGAGATTTGAAACTGGTGCATATATTCAAGATCTGTGTAAATATTAACAGAGTTTAAAACCTGGGAAAGTATCATTTTTATAAATGGAATAAATCATGTGACACAGAATGACCTATGAACCCTCGTTATAATGTTGTATTTAAGAAAATAGGCTGTGACCTTTGGTCTGGCCTTTCCAATGATACCAAACATGTGCTGTTATCTGATGGGAGATACCCCCGTATCTCTACCATAGGGAATTCGCTCCCCGGCCAGGGGGATTCCCTTTTTGTCATTGTCACACCCATGCGCGATGACATCAGTGGACAAGGAGAGGCCCCAGAAGTGGGGCTGACATCCAATATGTCAGCCCCCACTGGGAGAAGTCTGCGGTACTACCAGGCAAGTGGTTAAGAGGAGCTTTGCTGGAAAGGTCAGACTATCTCCCCATTGGTAAGGGGTAGTTGTCCCTCTACCCCTTACCAATGGGGAGATAGAGGGGTCAAAAGGACCCTCCCCCTTCAGACACGCTCCCGGTTCTGCCAGGGAGGGGTGTATCGCATGCCAGCGCGATGACGTCAGTGTGTCGTGAAGGGTCTAATGTGTTTTATTTTTTTTTCAGTTGTGCAGATTGGTGGATTTCGCCGAGGCCACTCTTCGCCGCTCTTCTGCAACGTTCACCAACTTTTCATGAGACTTCGAAGACTTCACCTTCGGCACACTCTGGTGACCCTATGGCGAATAGTGAATTCACCATTGTTTCTGCAAAGTGGAATTACCGACATGCAAAACCCCTGAAATTTCGGTGCTTTTCACAACAATAACATAATTTGGAGAGTTCTGACACTCTGTAAGTGCTGCAGTAAATACAGAACTTGGACATGACACTAGGCTTGCTCCAATATCGGTTTACCATAATTAAACTGTGTAGGGTTCGATAATGAAATATTAGCATTATTTGTCTGTTGACACCTGGATTTTATAGCAGATTGCTGTAGGGGTGACTTGGCACAAAGTATCTGGAAATAAATCATAGGGACTAGCTTTCCTTTCCATAACATAACCAAGATCCAGTTTCACACTTGACTAGTAAGCGGCAATGAAAGGGTTGTTAAAATCATACAATTTAAACCATAAATACAACCCACGGTGCTCTTGCCACTAATTGAGTTGGATTCCTACATAAATTACATGCATTTTACTTTGTAAAAAAAATCCATTTATTTTCAGCTGGTTGTCATGGTAAAGCATTTTCCCACATAGAACAGCAACAATCAAGTGACCAAATCCTCATTTTAATCTGCTCTGAACAGAACACTGATTGGATATTTTTCTAAACGATCTGATAAAAATATCAACTTTTAATCGAAATGCCCTTGTCAAAGGCAATGAAGAACGACGAATGTTAGCCATGAAAATACAGTTTACATAACCATGAAAAGAAAGCTTGCTCATTCTTTCGGCACACCTTTTCTTATATTGTAAAATGAGCTCAAAAATGTTTGGAATTATTACATCTGACTTTGTCGATTAAAACCGTTGAAACCTAGAAAGGATAGATTCTGAAAGTAAAGCTGTAGTGTCCAGGTTCACTTTCCCTGCAATATCCTACAGAGGGTGGATTTTGCATGGTCGGAAAATGTCAAAGTGATAGCTTACCCCTTGAGTTGTTTAACACCGGGTTGACTACTTGAGCAATAATTTAATGCATGGCCAACATTCTGAAGGTAATTTAAATATTGTCCTTAAACCAGAGACCATTCGTCATCCATTTCCAACATGCAGTATGTACATAAATGATAGTTCTCAATCTGTATCTGGAACATACTCTATTGGCAACATCTTTTGGGTGTGTAATATATTATACACACACTTACATTAGCTCACAAAAGTGAGTACACCCCTCTCATTTTTGTAAATATTTTAGCTTTTCATGTGATAACAGTGAAGAAATAACACTTTGCTCCAATGTCAAGTAGTGAGTGTAGAGCTTGTAGAACAGTGTAAATTTGCGCCCCCCCTCAAAATAACTCAACATGCAGCCATTATTGTCTAAACTGCTGGCAACAAAAGCGAGTAGACCCCCTAAGTGAAAATGTCCAAAATCGGTACAAAAGTGTCAATATTTTGTGTGGCCACCATTATTTTCCAGCATGGCCTTAATCCTCTTGAAAATTGATCAATAAAGCACAACCCTGCATCAACCCTTTGACGTTTTGTTGTTTTTTAGGTCACAGGACCTTAAGCATTTTTGGATCCATAGTGCAAACATCTACAAGTCGATTTATTTTATTTAGGATACGATCACCCACATTTGGTTTCTAGCACGCTGACCTTTGACTACATCTACAGACTTTGAAACACTCTTGCTTGCCCCATCCTTCTGCCCCCCCCCCAACACTGCTTAAACCTCAGTGTAGTGTGTCTGATGTTTTTTGCAATTTCCCCAGAGAGTTAGCAAGTAATGTTACCACTTCCCACCTGTTTCACATGCTTGGTCATGGCATTCAGTTGCTCAGTGTAGTATGATGGAAGTCAGAAGTTGCATGCTTGAGAATCCATAAATTTGTGGATGTATCTATTGCCTGGCGATTACCAACAAGCTGGCTTTGGAGCTCATAAAGCAAAGACGAGCGACTTTTTAATCCACTGTAATATTCCAAGAGCACAAGAAATCCTGTACGCCATAAACACTAGTCTGTGCAAAACAAAACATTCTCAAATTAGCTGTAAAAATAAACCAAGTGACCTTATAAAATCTGAACTCTCCCTGTGCACGAGCTGTATTCCCACCACATTGGATCAGTGCTTAAACATTGCTAGGTGATTTACGAATGACCGCACAACTTTGTGATTATATCCCATGACATTATTTGGTGACATTGTCTTTTCTTAGGCCTTCTAACCCCAAGAGCACATTTTACTTTTTGAATCATTAATGTATTCACTTTTTGAGTAGAATAACAACAACATACAGCTTTCTAAGGATGGACAGCTGTAACGGTTCGGATGATGGTCTGAACCCAGTTATGCAAGGACTCAAAAGGTATACAGACAGGAGGGACGAGGATTCTTGGGAGACACTGCGAATGTATCTTGGAGTGGTAGACAGGACACAAGTGGGACTCCAGGCAAGGTACAAGTGGGTATTCCAAGAGTATGGTCAGAACGGTCCACTGGTAAGAGGCTGGTAGAAGGTGGTAATCAGTAGGCAAAGCAGGGAGGGTCTGGCACACAGGAGGTCAATAGTAATTCAGGGAGCTTCAGGAGGGTCAGACTGGTTAGTAACAGAACTTTAATGCTGAAGCATTGCTGGGAGGGAGGAGTAGACCTTTATTTCGGCAGGAAGGTGTGGTGTATGTTTGCTGTGCTTAACTGTTTGAGTACCAGATGTCAGTGCTGAGCATGGGGCAGCACTTTACATGTTCTGCCTGAGTACGGATGGTGAGCATGGTGCAGTCAGCAGAGGGTTGCATTACAACAGCAATGGTGAACAGACATATGCTATACATTACAGGGCCATAATTTTTGCAATTACACAATCAATTTAGAAACTTTAACTTTTTATGGTGTGGTTTTGCAGGGAGTGTTCGTTGGGTTTGCAGCAGCTTTTCCTTGCACTACGATGACCCTGTGGTGCTTGAATACACCGCAGGGTCACTGAACTAGGATCTCCAAATCACACCAAATTGAAGAAAACGAAAAGTCACCGCTTGTGCAGTGACTTTGATTCTCTGAGGTCTATTCACTAAACGTTACATGGTCACTCTACACGAAGGGTTCCTGTGATAGAACAATCATCATTACATCTCCTGGCTCACATACCAGCAGGAACACCAAGGTCATGGTACATGGACCTGTGGAAACTGCAAGGACAGCAATTCATTTTACATGAAAGTATAAGGGTAAATTGCGAATTAATTACATGGGATTAATATGGTTGTCAGATTCTGCACAACTTTTTCTAGAAAGCTAATGCATGCATGAAAAAGCTGCCTTCCACATGTAGCATCTGTGCATTGAAGGCTGAAAATTGAACCCATTAATCAAGATGGTGTCCCAAATGTACTACCTCGATTAGATAGATAATGGATTTACCTTGGGCAACATCTACATGTTGCAGGACAGCTCCTTCCCAGTGCTCCCTTCTGCATTAAGAAGAGGTGTCCAGGTTAGGCAACAGATGAATAGTGCCAGTGTGATGAACTTGTACACCTGACTGAAATGTGTCAGATTCATAAATGTGTTTTTGACCAACTCTGTGGATTTGACCAAACAAGTCTCAAAGAGAATCGAAAAGTCACCACACGTTCGGTGCGATTTGGAGATCCCATTTCGGCGACCCTGGTGTATTCAGCAAGCACCACAGGGCCAAAGTGCAGGGGAAAAGCCGCCGCAAACCCTACGAACAATCAATCATCGCAAAAGCCGACGAACGCACACAAAAACATCTGGATTAACCCTGCCGAACACGCCGGAGAAACTCGAGCAGCCGCCGGAAAAAACAGAAACCATAGACGGAAGAAAAAAAAGAAGGAAAAGTTTGCTTGAATGTTTGAAAAGTGAAACGCTGTTTGCAAAGAAACTACAGAACGAAAATGTCCGAAAATTACATATGATAATAAAAAGGGCTGTTACAGACAAAAAAAACAAAAACAATTAACCCTTTCACTGCTGAGGCATTTCACGCCTCTGTGCTGAGTTAAATTTTTACTGGTTTCGCTCATCATGTTTAAACGCATTTTGAAGCCTTATTTTAGTATATGACCCAGACATATATATCGTTCTTTCCGGCAGATTCATAATAGATCATTATTCTATGTATACGTCATGTACTGTCTGTATATAACAAAAAAAATGCAACAAAATTATAATTCTATAATTTACAACGTGTAAAGTGGGTTTTTTCCACATTTTAACATGCGAGCAATTGCGGTTATATTTTGTATGGGGTGCGCTTGTTAAAAAAAATTAGAAAAGGGTTCTCTTAACATTTTTTTTGGGGGGAAAATTACACGATTTTTAAAACAAAACGCACCTCAAACAAAAATCGTTAGTACAGCATCATTGTTCACATTATAATTGAAAATGGGAACAATATTGCTGCATTAACAAAAAAATTTATTTTTTTAAAAATATTTTTAAATTTTTAAATTTTTTTTTTTTACATGGTCACGTTTGGTATCTTTGGAAAGGCCATGCTCTGGCCGATCCAACCATATCAAACATTAACCCCTAGCTGCCACGGATCGGGAGATAGAAGGTTCATTGGAACCCCCTATCTCCACCATTGGTGGCAGCTAGGTGTTAACTCCAGGACTGTCGTCATCGTGCTACGCACGATGACGCCAGTCGTCAGGGGAAGTTCCCGGAGGCTTGGCCGACATCCAAGATGTCAGCCACCTCCGGGAGAGGATCACGATCCAGCTCCCCAGGGGTTAATGTCAGCCACCGTTTGGAAGGGCAGGCTGTGCCCTTCCAACCGGTGCCTGCCTTAACCTTGTGGCCCCCGGCGATCGGGAGAGGTCTGAATGACCCCCCCTCCCTTTCAGGCGCCACCTCCGCACATGCGGGGGCGACTGAATTAGATGTCATCGCGCCGCCGCGATGACATTTAACGTCCCCGCCGGGGTCCCGGAGTGCTGGGCTGACATCTAAGATGTCAGCCCGCACCAGGGGGGGCCAGCAATCGTCCGGAATCCTGGCCGATTGCTGCCTCCTATGCTAGGACACGCTGATTTTGTGGTTAAAAGAAACAAAAAAAAAAACTATTAAAAAAAAAGAGACTTTTTACTGCAGAATATTATAATCAGTTTATTAAATATTGGATTAAAAATGGGAATATTTTTAACATTGAAGCCTATGGGAGTCGCCTGACTAAATCTGCCGCATGAAACCACCGAATGGCAGGGCAATTCGGCAACTTTTCACTGCTGTTTTGTGTTCTCCATAGAGAAGCAATGTTTCTTCTATTCAGAGATTTCACTGCCATCGAACAGGCAACGAACAGGCACCGTATGTGCAGGCAATTCGCCAACATTTAGCGAACTGCCTGCTCTCTGGATAGCCGAATGGCCAGGAAAGGTAACCGTACGCTGAACTTCACTGTTCGGGTACCTTTCGGCCACAATTCTGACCTCTTTGAATAACTCTGATAGGGTGCAAGGACTGAACTACCAGGAGTGCTGTGGGTGCTACGGCACCTGGACCCTTGAGTCCAGGGCGGCCCACAATCAGCCAGCGGGGCCTGGGCCTCAACTAGGGTGTCGGGGCTCTTCCACTGTATAAAGAGGAATTCAGCCTCCTCTCTGCATAAATAGCTAGGAAAGGTAACAAGTACATAATTTTAAATATAAATGTTAAATACAATATAATTTTTTATATTTATATGGATTAATTTTAATTATTTTATACTTTGGAGCTGTGATACGTTCATACACACCGCATATTACTGTGGCTCATACGCACCGCACATTACTGTGTTTTATTGCGGTGGATATTGCAGCAAGCGCATACGCACCACACATTACTGAGTGCTATTGCTGTGGAGCTCTGAGAAATACATGGTGCAGATTACATAAAAAAATAAAATGGGATGGACTGAAGAGGTCCTCCAATTCCACTAAAGTATAAATGAGAACACCAGAGAAATGCACTCCCTGGTGCAGTAAATCAAGGACAACTTTGGCAATTTATATGCAGGAGCCAATTTTCTACTCACAAATTCTTGAGCCTCTATTGGGTACGTCAAAGTTTTGCACAAGGAATCATAAGGAGGTCCCCAAACAGATATACATTCATGTTTTAAACCAAATAAATGTTTTTAACTTTAAATCTTGCGGTCTGCCTTTGATCCTGTGAAAGACTGTTTGGGGACCTCCTTATGATTCCTTGTGCAAAACTTTGACGTACCCAATAGAGGCTCAAGAATTTGTGAGTAGAAAATTGGCTCCTGCATATAAAATTGCCAAAGTTGTCCTTGATTTACTTCACCAGGGAGTGCATTTCTCTGGTGTTCTCATTTATACTGCAGTACAACTTCAGTGGAATTGGAGGAACCAAGAGTATATGGGCACCTGAACTATCAAAAGTCCCTGCATGCTGTTTTCCCCTAGAGCCAGTAGAGGGCTCCTCCAAATGTGAGTTGAGCACATAGGAGATATACAAGTTCTGCTTGAAGCTTGACATACTGCGCAATTTTGGTCCTTTCTCCTCCACAGCATCCATTTTTGTCATCCGCATCATAAAGAAAGCCGTTTAAGAAACCAAGAAAAATGGTTTCTATGGACATATAGAGTGTCTTTTCAACTTTCTTATGGATTTCTATCCATGAGCGCTGTGTTGTGGTATTGTATTTTAGGTGTTTAGAGGAACCCCCATATACAACATTCAGCGAGTTGTCTGGGCATTAGTTTCTGGTGGGCGCTTCACCCTTGTTCTTTGTAAAAAAATAACTAACCACAACCCCCTCACCTATATTTCATAAGCAATTTGCGTAGTGTATGTAATTTTCGTACGTGCATCCGCAAATTGCGTATCTTGCGTACTTTTCACACAAGGTATGCGAGTGCTTTGTCAGAGGGATGGGTTGATGCTGCATGCGCAGCTTAAGCCCAGGTTTGCTTTCCCAAATGAACGCGGCTACAAATACTTGGCATAGATGATTATGTCAGCATAAAAATCGGGGTTAATAAGCTAAAGTGGTCAGGGTGCGTAGAGTGTCTCTTTTAAAGAATTTCGTGAACAAACTGAGTGGGAGGAGGGACTGGAGGTGGAAGGGAGTGACTTTGCGCAAGTGACTTGGCCCGAGTGTGAGAGGGAGTGGGTATGGACAAAAAAGGCCAGATCTGAGTGTGGGAGTGAGTTTAGGGAAAGGGACCAGACCAAAAGGTAGGGAATGGCAGTTCCCGACCAAAGAGGGCGTGGCAGGGAGGGTGGGGTGGTGGCCCAGGTCTTCAGCTTCAAGTAAGGATAAAACACAGGCATACAGCGCCTTCACCCAGCGGCAGTAGCCTATTGTTTGTGTTCTAGTTCTGCTACTGTTGTAAGCAGAATAAATACAAACTGGTTGTGTCTGACATATCCCTAGAACTAAATCATACCTAGTAAAGCAGTGGCGCGTTTTTTTCCAATCCGCTCCGAAGCGGAGGATATTTACGCTCAACTCCGTCCGACTCTAAACAGTGTGTACTGTACACAGGACAATTAAAGCGACACGGATTAAAGCGATGATTAAAATAGTTAACTATTTCCATTAACGATCAGTGTTACATTCTCTCAAAGTCCATTCTCAACACTGCAATCCTCAGCATTTGGGTAGCTCAAAATGGGGAGGGGAGAACAAAAAAAATAAAATACAAAATGAACATTTCTGGAATGTAGGTCACAGTACCGATTTGTGCTATTTGTGCTTTGGTTTCCTAGAACATCCAGCTAGCTAACCCACAAACATACAGGCATGAAAGTAACCAGGCAACAGCAAGGCCGCCGAATGGAAAAGGAAAAAAAATGTATATATTAATGAAGTATTTGGTCCACAATTACGGCAGGTAAAAGTTATTTTTTTTATTGAACAAAAAGGGAGATAAAACATGGGATTCAGTCCACTGAGCAAAAGCAGCTTCACAATTCCAGCTGCATTTTGTGCTAAATAACCTTAAAAGAGACTATACATTGAACAAATTATATGCATCTCTTCCTGACATAAAAGGAATTTAAGGGATAGGAGACCTCAGACTAAATATATAATCCTTAGCCACATTTTTACCCAAATTTTAACATTTTATTCCATATTATTTGTAGAGGGAACCTCTGAGATGAATTTTGTATACAGTAAGTTTTAATTCTTGCTCTCTAAAATGAAATCCACGTTCTTTAATGTCTCCACTTAAATATTTAGTACCTAGAGTAAATACTTCATGGTGTACTCAGGGAAAAATTATATATATATATATATATATTATATAGTTTTTAACATTTTTTAAACAAAATGTCTTAAAGTTACAAAACAAATTAAATAAAAAGGGGACAATGGGACTTGCCTACCTGAAAAAAGGGTAGATTAAATTAAATTCTTAAATAGACATCATGGCAGGGTAAATTGTTCTTGGGCTGAAATAGAAAATGTTTTTTTCCTGTGGCTGTCTGGGACAAATGTATCAGATACACTGGTGTCATTGAATCGGTAACCACTACCATGGTTGCTTCTTGAGATTTAATCCAAAAGCATTTTGATTATTTTCCGTACCTATTTGAGAAGGAACTTTGAAAAAAGGTTATATGTTTTAATTTTTAAACATTTGGCCATGTAATTAGATTAATTGGTTTTGTTAACATTCTCACCAAACACCCAAATAAAATCATAGTCTCTCTCAGCAATTCCAGTTGGTCGAGCCCGGTCGTTAATACCGGAGGTAAATGAAAATATATCCATAATAATGCAGTGCAAAAGGTGTTGCTATCTCTCAAGTCCTTAAGGTGCTGAAAGGGGAGATTCCCGAGAAGGAGAACAACTGCTGTCGTCTGGTGGAAAAACCGTAAGAGTACAGGCTCTGATGCCACCGAGTGACTCGGGCAGGTCAAACACTTTGTGCCATTCATCTTTCTCAGGATCATATTTCTGAACGATTTCAACCATACATCTGTTATTCCAGGAATATCCTCCAACCACATAAATTTTATTTTCAAACACAGCCACCCCAACGTCACTCTGACCCCGCAACATGGCAGCGATTGGTGTCCATTGATCCACAGACGGGGAGTAATACTCGCAGCTAAGGACATCGTCATAGTCGCTTGTTCCTCTGAAATGATTGCCCCCAATGACATAAAGTTTGTCTCCAACTGTGCACATGCAGTGTAGACCTCGGACCGTGGTCATAGGAGCTTTCTGAGTCCATTTGTCAGTGTCTGGATCAAAACACATGAGTTCTTTCTGGAAGGTATCGTGCGTAATCCCACCTGGAACCAATAGAAAGTATAATTGTTAGATACTTTATTTCTGAACAAGCTGCAGTGGAAGAATTTATCTTTTGACCTTATACACGGACCGTCCTTGTGCCAAGGCTTCAAACCTAGGAGGACTCAAAGTCTTGAAGAAACAGTAAATGGGAAACATTGCTGTCACTATCCTTGTGTCAAGACTTCACCCATATTAGGTCTCCAAGCCTTGTCGAAGACCGAGTGGAGTGGAAACATTGCTGTGTCCAGGGATGGTGGAGAAATAAAAAGTCGAAAAGGTAAAACTCTTCAACTAATGTTCAAATGTTCTGGAATCATTCTTTTAATTTTGTGGGTATACCTGGTCCTTGTGTTGGATGGGGAGCAAGGGCTCTACATCCATTATGTATGAATATGACGGACTGGTGATCCTAGAAAATTATTATTTTAGTAACATATAGGCCAGACTGCATTTTCCATCTGTATTCACGCGAGACATGCCAAGACTTTAAGGGCTGCAAGAAGCAAAACCTTCAGACAACCTGCATGTGGGCCTGCCTGTTTTCATTTAACTCTAAAGAACAAATCAAAGAACTAATTCAACCAGAAGCTGGTTTGTCCGTTTGCACCGCTGACAGCCTGGAAGATCAGATGGCGTAACATTCATACAGGAAAGAAAGACACCCAAAGGCATCTAAGGGGACATAAACAAAGGTTTCAGTAAATCATCGGAGGGTTATTTAAATAAAAAGGCACTTAATAGGGTTAGGCAAGTAAACAAAAAAACACCCTGACACAGATAAAGTTATCCTGCATTAAACGATTACACCGCTGCTTAAAGGAAATCATTCAGCAGCATTCGATTTTCCATGGATTAAGTAATTAGTGAAAGGGTGTTTAGAGCGCACTGAATGCGGGGCAAAAATCCTGTTTCTTCACTTTCAAGAAGGACATCTATCTCACCACGATTAGGCTACTATAAAGTGCGCAATGCAGCTGCACTCTATTGACTTTCTGATTGTGTTATGAATATTCTTCCTGTGATGAGCTCCTCAGCCTGACATAAATACGGGCTGCCGACACATTCTATATAAACGTATAACAACTGTAAGCCATTAGTACTTAATCAGGTAAACAGAACAACCAAATTTATAATGTGTAATATATATTTCTAGGAACTTTTTTGGAGTATGAGATTTATATATAATCTCATATTTTTTTAAAAAAACTCAAACCAAGGAACCTTCACCCATAGAGCATAAGTGTCCGTGCGACCCAAGTTCAAAAAAAAAAAAAGTCAATAGGCACCCTGACAGAGCACAAAGTCTTCTAAATTCATTAAAAAAAAATTGATTTCAAAAGCAATGTATCCATGTTTCAGTCACTTAGTCGACTTTTTCAAGATTTTACGTTGAGAAAAATAAAAGAAAATAAAAGCCTGCTAGAAAGGACCAATATGTCGATCTATTGTGTTAAAATAAAGTAAATTTTTGGGACTTCGAAGACATTGGGCTCTATTCCCTAGTGAACGCTAACAGTAGCATTCGATGAGTAAGCGTTAACGTCAGGATAAGTGACTTTAACGCTTGACCCACATTTTACCTTCCTAATGATAAACCCATGAAAAATCTGTTAGCACACCGGTGTTGCACAACTTTACTGTACTTTGTGGTCCCCATGAGAAGAATAGGGTGCGCAATCAGTAATTAGAGTTCGGATAAGTACGGTACCACTAATTACCACAGCGATGACCCAACCAAAAATTTTGCTAGACCTTAGGCCGGGGTCAGACGAGCTTTTTTAAGAAAAATAGTTTAAAACCCCCTAAAATTCCCTCCAATAAATCCGATACATAGAAACATAGAAAAATGTCGGCAGATAAGAACCTTTCAGCCCATCTAGTCTGCCCAATTACATGGATACTTTACCTGGATTTATCTTTTGTTTAGGATAGCCTTATGCCTATCCCATGCCTGCTTAAATTCAATCTCTGTTTTGGCCTCTACCACTTCTACTGGAAGACTGTTCCATGTATCCGCCACCTTCTCAGTAAAATAATGCTTCCTGATGTTACTTTTAAACCTTTGCCCCTCTAATCTAAGACTATGTCCTCTTGTTTTGCTATTTTGTTTCCTTTTAAATATACTCCCTTCCTCTACCTTGTGTATTCCCTTTACGTATTTAAATGTTTCTATCATATCTCCTCTGTCTCGTCTTTTTTCCAAGCTGTACACTCAAGATACTCAACTCTCCTCACGCGGCGAGACAGGTGACCCGATCCGCTGCTTGTCCTGGCCCTCTGCGATCTACGGGTGCTAAAACGAGGATGCTACGGGGAAACCTGCAGGTGCAGGTTTTCCCCATTGGCATGCCCATTTTAGCATTAGCTAGGGAATAGGGCCCATTGTGTGTGCTCTAAAAAAGGAGCTTCGACATATCACTGTCACAAAATATATAGAATATGCATGGTTAGTTCTGTTTTCTGTTTGCCTGAAAAGGTAATAAATATACAAATCCCTATATCAAGACCCAGTTACATGGTGCCACGTTGTCATAGCAACACCAAAATTGAGCTTAGCACCAAGAATTTGGCTTCATGTCAGTCGCGGGTGACAAAAGGTGTCTTCGCCCATCTTCTAGAAGATGGCAGCTTGCAGCAGACACAGCTTTATGAATTTCCTAGTTCTTGTGCCGTATTCAGATTGACGTTGTTGGAAAAGGTCAGATGATATCAAATACTGAGTCAGGGGAGCAACGCGAGGGAGCCAAGAGAGCTCTGAATCTGTCTCTGCAGTCAGAAAACGTGATGCTATAGACCTCATAATCTCTCCCTCCTCAGTGCAGACAAAACAGCAGCAAGCCGTGGAAATGGGGAATATAATGGGCCTATATCACGGATTTACATCAGGAAGAATGAACTATACGAAGCTGAAGAGAATTTCACATACAAAAATAAATCTAAAATATCTCTTTATTCAAAGAGAACTTGAAAACAAATATTTAAAAGGGATATTGTGTGAAAATGACATGCCCTATCTAACATAGCAAGTTATTATAGCCCAAACAGTCCAAGCCAGCTGGTATTTTAACACCCACGGAAAGGTTGTAAATATAATTAAACTTGTGCTCTGGTTGGCGCAGAGAATGACTGAGCGATGCGGACACAAGTCAGTAGAGCTAGGGGTGACGTGACTGCAGGTTGGATAGCATAAGTTTAACTGCGTGTCAGCCCCTTTGAAGAGGTTGCACACACTTCCCGTGGCCATTTGGGTTAAAATTACATGCCCCGTTTAAATACACGCCCCCCCCCACACACACACAACAAAATGACATTTTATTTCGGACTTTTTCCATTTCACGAGAGCACTTACCTGAAATGTACATGAGTCCCCCAAAAACAGTCCCAGCATGGCCATAGTGCGGCTCATTCATTTTTGCAACATAATTCCATTCGTTCGTCCTTGGATTATAACATTCTACAGTGGCTGGGAAAAATAAAACCACAATAGAATTAAAATTGAGAATTTAAAGGAGGAAAAAAAATAAAGAATTTTAGAATGGATCAAAAACACAGATTCACAGTAGACATAATTGTTGTGTATTGGTCCTATACAATGCAAGGTAATATAACACGACTTACAAAAAAGGAGGCACCATTAACGATCCTGGAAAAAACTCTTTAAAGGACCAAGGACTTACCATGTACAGTTGTGTTCAAAATTATTCAACCCCCAATGCTGTAAAGGGTTTTAGGGAATTTAGTGTACATTTGTAATTGTATTCAGAATAAAAAGTTCTTGTAGGATTTCAAAGAACCATATGCAACTAAAATGACATCAATTGGTTTTGTAATACAGTAGTAAATGTTTCTTTTGTGAATTCTTCATTGACACAATTATTCAACCCCTTAAAGACTACCACTCTGAAGAACAGAGGTTCACTCAAGTGTTTTCAATCAGGTATTGAAAACACCTGTGGATGTCACGGAGCAGCAATAAAGCATAATAAGCACCAATTAGGCAGCTTTAAAATGACTGATACTCAGCTCCTTCTAGACATTTACTGGTGTGGTTACAAACATGGTGAAGTCAAGAGAATGGTCCAGGAAGACAAGAGAAGAGGTGATTACTCTTCACAGGAAGGGCAATGGCCATAAGAAAATTGCAAAGATGTTAAACATACCAAGAGAGACCATAGGAAGCATCATTTGCAAATTCAAGGCAAAGGGCACTGTTGAAACACTACCTGGTCGTGGCAGAAAGAAGATGCTGACTTCGACTGCTGTGCGCTACCTGAAGCGTAGAGTGGAGAAAAGTCCCCGTGTGACTGCTGAGGAACTGAGAAAAGATTTGTCAGATGTGGGTACTGAAGTTTCAGCTCAGACAATACGGCGCACACTGCGTAATGAAGGCCTCCATGCCAGAACTCCCAGGCGCACCCCCTTGCTGTCTCCAAAGAATAAGAAGAGTCGACTGCAGTATGCCAAAAGTCACGTGGACAAACCACAGAAGTTTTGGGATAGTGTTCTGTGGACTGATGAAACAAAATTAGAACTGTTTGGGCCCATGGATCAACGCTATGTTTGGAGGAGGAAGAACAAGGCCTATGAAGAAAAGAACACCTTGCCTACTGTGAAGCATGGCGGGGGGGGGGTCAATCATGCTTTGGGGCTGTTTTGCTTCAGCGTGTGCAAGGTACCATGAATTCTCTTCAGTACCAGGAGATATTGGATGACAATGTGATGCAGTCCGTCACAAACCTGAGGCTTGGGAGACGTTGGACCTTTCAACAGGACAATGATCCCAAGCATACCTCCAAGTCCACTAGAGCATGGTTGCAGATTAAAGGCTGGAACATTTTGGAGTGGCCATCGCAGTCACCTGACTTAAATCCGATTGAGAACCTCTGGTAGGACTTAAAGAAAGCAGTTGCAGTGCGCAAGCCTAAGAATGTGACTGAACTGGAGGCTTTTGCCCGTGACGAATGGGCGAAGATACATAGAAACATAGAAAAATGTCAGCAGATAAGAACCTTTCGGCCCATCTAGTCTGCCCAATTACATGGATACTTTACCTGGATTTATCTTTTGTTTAGGATAGCCTTATGCCTATCCCATGCCTGCTTAAATTCAAATACTGTTTTGGCCTCCACCACTTCAACTGGAAGACTGTTCCATGTATCCACCACCCTCTCAGTAAAATAATGCTTCCTGATACCCGTAGATCGCTGCAAGACACTTGTGTCAAGCTATGCTTCACGTTTAAAAGCTGTTATAACTGTAAAAGGATGTTGTACTAAGTACTAAGATTGAATGTTACTTGGGGGGGGGGGGTTGAATAACACGGATAATGATGTGAGCACAGAAAAGACATTTGTGGTTATTTCATTATAAATGTTATGTTATATTTGTCTGACCTACACGTGCCTCTTTGATCAAAATCAATGTCAAACTGGCCAAAACACTCAATTTCAGTGGGGGTTGAATAATTTTGAACACAACTGTACGTCATGTTCCTCAAACCCCCCCCCCTCTCCCTCCACTCACCTCTCCGGCCTGGGTGCCATGTCGGTCTAACGTCACGGAAGTCAGACTAACGGCTTTATGGGCTCCGGCCGTTGCACTGACGTCAGCGCCAGGTGCAATGATGTCAGTTTCAGGTGTCCCACGGGAGAGAGCGTGAAAGGGAAGGGGGGGCCCTCCAGAACAGTTGGAAAAACACACACACACACGTCTCAAACTGCCTGCACCAAATTACGGTCCTCTCCTGGGAGGAGGCTGACATCTTGGAAGTCAGCCGAGCCTCCGGGGTCTCCCACATCCACTGATGTCGTCGCCATACGCGAGATGACATCAGTTGGGCAGTTGGGAGTCCAAAGGACCTCCCTATCTCCTGATAGGTGGCAGCTAGAGGGTCTTGTTTGGTTTTATTGAACAGGCTAGAGCATGGCCTTTCCAATGATACCAAACATGACCCATGCTTGGTGAAACAAAAAAAGGTGCGTTTATTCCCGAAATTTATTTTGTCTGGGTTGTATAATAAAAATAGGACTTTAAATCATGTTTAAACAGGAGTATAAAACCGTCAAAATTAGCTCAGCACACAGAGATGAAATGGTTTAGCAGTGAAGGGGTTAAAAAGCAAAAACAAGTAAACATTGGGTATTTGAAAACTCAGGATAAAATTTCTAAACTATTTAGCCTGGGTCTTTTTTGGCGGTTGTAGATTTTGCGGGTCCCAGTTAGAAAAAGTATGTTTTTTCCAATTTTTTCATATTTCTCAAGAAATAATAATTATATTTGTAGATTATACGATCTAATGAAAAGAACAGTATCTTTAAAAAGTCCATGTAATAGCGAGAAATACCGTATATAATGTGTGGGTTCCATTAACGAGTAAGAGGAAAATTAGAGCTAAACACAAACAGCGCAGAAATGTAAAAACAGCAGTGGGTACTTTGACAATGGTAAAAATCGCCTTGTCACTATGGGGTTAATGCAACGCTCTAGGAACCAAGACCATGCAAATGATAATATGCCAATCAGAGTGCCCCTCCCTCTTCCCAGCTGCCCCCATGGGCTTAGACCGCTTTTCAAATCATATGGTTTCCCTCTGCTCAGAAAAAGTGTGATCAGCTTTGCGCCAGTTTTACTGCTCTGTTGAAAGGCATTCCTATTGGCAGCTTGCTAATGTGTCAATGCATAGATCTACATCAGACGTTGGCAGCAAGGAGGAGCACGAACGATGCAGGAGTAATGGTAATTTAGATACTTGCAACCCAGAAGAAAGAGAAACACAGCCCTGTTAGCTAAAGAATATAATATAATATATATATATTATTTTAAAAAATTTGGGGTGGGATTCCATGTAGAGCGAGCATGGGAAAGCAATGCCTATAGTTATGGACCAATGGCATCACAAGTATGTATTAATTAGACTACTTTACCCCATTCAGTGTAAAGTCATTTTAAGCCACAACCATATCTAGTCAGATTTAACCTATTTTCCCTGAGGTACCTACAGAAACTTTCACTTTGGGAGGTGGGGGGTTGCAAGTCTTTTCTTCTCCGTAAACTCACCTCAGACAATTACTTTAAAGGACTATCAAAATGTCACTGTGTTATAGGCAACAAAGTTAATTCTTGGGTAAACTTAAACAACAGCATAGGAGTTATTATTCACTATATATTTACACAATTTATGATTTCAAATTCAGCACCACTTCATCTTGATAGAATTCTAAGTGTGCACTTAATCCTATGGACATCAGTTGGTATTTTTCAATTAAATCACTGTTTATCCATTTGCACCATCCTGACTGACACACCCACCCCCCAGTGGGATGACCAGTTTCATTTGGAATGGGCAGTGGCATGTGATATTTTAGTCCAACGTCAAGAACTGAATATTATTAATGAAAATAATCCTAGTATTTAATGTTTTTTATTATTTTATACTCCCTCTGTTCAACCACCAACATCTGCAATCTTTTTTTTTTTTTTGTTTTTTTTTGTTTAATGGGAACAAAAGTCTGAGCCCAAAGACAAAACTACTATAAAAATGAATTACCTGTCAGCCAAATTATCACGGATGGTCACACGATGGCTATACGAAAAAAAATACAAAAGACAAACCTCACTTAGGTTAAATTCCCCTGCAGGTTTGTCATTCTATAGCAAATCTCCTGCATTCTACAGTATATGAACAAGAGAAAACTTATTGGAAAGCATACACCCTCTCCTTCCCAAAGTAAGGACTCTACCTCCAGGTCATGTGGAGCAGAAATCATTCACTCTAGAATATAGACCCCTTGCTCTTTCAAAGCCGCATGTTTTTTTTTTTCTTCCAACCACTCATGCCTGCTGGCTCTCTGCCCAGAATTTCAAACTAAAGATCATGTTCGGAGAGGGTAAGGGTACAATGTGTCATTGCAGTGTCAAGTGTGAAGTCACAATGCTCCACTACACAGGATATACAGTCAGGTCCAGAAATATTGGGACAGCGACACAATTCTAACATCTTTGGTTCTATACACCACCACAATGGAGTTGGAATGAAACAAACACAATGTGCTTTAACTGCAGACTGTCAGCTTTATGGGTATGTACATCCAACTCAGGTGAACGGTGTAGGATTTACAGCAGTTTGCAGATTTGGTCCCTTAAGTGGGAGGCACAAGTAATGGGACAATTGGCTTCTCAGCTGTTCCATGGCCAGGTGTGGGATATTCCCTCATTACCCCAATTACAATGTGCAGATAAAAGGCCCAGAGTTCATTTCAAGTGTGCTATTTGCATTTGGAATCTGTTGCTGTCAACTCTCAAGATGAGATCCAAAGAGCTGTCACTGTAAGTGAAGCAAGCCATCATTAGGCTGAAGAAACAAAACAAATCCATCAGAGATAGCAAGAACATTAGGCGTGGCCAAAACAACTGTTTGGAACATTCTCAAAAAGAAGGAACGCACCGGTGAGCTCAGCAACACCAAAAGACCCGGGAGACCACAGAAAACAAACTGTGGTGGATAACCGAATAATTCTTTCCCTGGTGAAGAAAACACCCTTCATAACAGTTGGCCAGATCAAGAACACTCTCCAGGAGGTAGGTGTATGGGTGTCAAAGTCAACAATCAAGAGAAGACTTCACCAGAGTGAATACAGAGGGTTCACCACAAGATGTAAACCATTGGTGAGCCTCAAAAACAGGAAGGCCAGATTAGAGTTTGCCAAGCAACACCTAACAAAGCCTTCACAGTTCTGGAACAAGATCCTATGGACAGATGAGACCAAGATCAACTTGTACCAGAGTGATGGGAAGAGAAGAGTATGGAGAAGGAAAGGAACTGCTCATGATCCTAAGCATACCACCTCATCAGTGAAGCGTGGTGGTAGTGTCATGGCGTGGGCATGTATGGCTGCCAATGGAACTGGTTCTCTTCTATTTATGGATGAGGTGACTGCTGACAAAAGCAGCAGGATGAATTCTGAAGTGTTTCGGGCAATATTATCTGCTCACATTCAGCCAAATGCTGCATAACTCATTGGACGGTGCTTCACAGTTGCAGATGGACAATGACCCAAAGCATACTGCAAAAGCAACTAAAGAGTTTTTGAAGGGACAGAAGTGGAATGTTATGCAATGGCCAAGTCAATCACCTGACCTGAATCCCATTGAGCATGTATTTCACTTGCTGAATACAAAACTGAAGGGAAAATGCCCCAAGAACAAGCAGGAACTGAAGACAGTTGCAGTAGAGGCCTGGCAGAGCATCACCAGGGATGAAACCCAGTGTCTGGTGATGTCTATGCGTTCCAGACTTCAGGCTGTGATTGACGGCAAAGGATTTGTAACCAAGTATTAAGAAGGGAATGTTTGATTTATGATTATTATTCTGTCCCATTACTTTTGGTCCCTTAACAAGTGGGAGGCACATCTGCAAACTGCTGTAAGTCCTACACCGTTCACCTGAGTTGGATGTATATACCCTCAAATTAAAGCTGACAGTCTGCAGTTAAAGCACATTGTGTTTGTTTCATTCCAACTCCATTGTGGTGGTGTATAGAGCCAAAGATGTTAGAATTGTGTCGATGTCCCAATATTTCTGCACCTGACTGTATGGAGGAGAGGATTGCACAGGATATATCCCACACAGCGACACAAAAAGGGGTTTGAATTACAATTAAGGCCAGTGTCAAACGAGCGGACTAGGTGTGCCCGTACGGACGTGGCTTCCGTCACAGCGTTGTGACGCTGCGACGGGGCCAGCCACACGCTGTTGCACGCGCATGCAACTGCGGCCTTGCTGCGGACATTTAGAAAGCCTCTCCGTCAAAGCACTAGGACGCGTGTTAACGGAGCTGCAAAGCATGCATGCAATAGGTCTAGAAAGTCAGGTCATAATAGATCTTCAAGTAGAATTCTTAGCATACTCAAAATACATTAATGTGAAGGCAAAGCGCCTGCACGTTTCATTAATACACTTTTAAAGAAATCTCTGTATGGTAGAAGCCTGCAAAGAATGCTTAAAGATGCTGATCAGTCCCGGCACACTCTGCATTATATTCACTGGGGCGCTGTTTGATATTATAACGGACAGTGAACTAACGAAACATGAATCTGCCCTTTTAAAAACTCCAAATGTTGAAGTCAAACGTTAGAGATTTAAGCATTGAGTAGCCCCATTCTATACCCGTTTAGAGACCGCACAGAAACTCGTGCTTTATAGTCCCGACATACAAGATAAACAAATGGCATTCTGCCTGCTCTTCAAGTGCAAAAACTGTAAATAATTGATATTTGGAGAGCTGCTAAAAGATTGCTTTACAAGTAGCATCGCCATAAACCAAACCACAAGATATGAAGTGCACTTCAAGGATCAGACAAGCCATAAAGCCACGAAGTTTTATGAGCTTGATTTAGAGAATAACAACATTGGTAGCAAATCTTTTCCACAAAAGTTGTCGACTTAAACCTGAAAGCCAATCAGTGTCTGGACTAGGTATTGATTTATAAAAAACGCACACATTGTAGAATGGCAGCTCTATCAAGTGGGACCTTCTCACTAGTTCAACAGCAAGCAAGATCAGGTCATAGAAAGATGGTTAGAATTTTTATTTTCTCGTGCGGTTTAAAAAACCCTAGATCTTTGAACATGTACAGCAGGGTTCAGAAAAACACTTAGAACAATTGAAAGCGGTTTCTATCCCAAGTCTATTAATAAAATCCCGAGACTTGGCTGAGTAACATTGTATAGTTTTTTTTTTTTTTTTTTTTTTTTAAACAGAACATATGCTCATCGCATAAGTTAGGCACATGGTGTTCATTCCATCTGCAAACCAGCTTACTATTAAAATTCATGTGCAGCGGGATGTCTAAGTACTCAAGGTTTTTTAAATGAGGGTCTTATGAGTTGCGTATCAGTTTACTGCAAAAGAAAGTAAAATGCTGAACAGCCAGACCTGCCTCCTTAGGCCAGGGTCAGACGAGCAGTAGTAAGAGTGGAAGGAACATCCGTGAGTGTGGACTTCCTTCCATTTGATGCCCGTCTGTCAGCCTCAATGAGCGCAGTTATTGCGCTCAGCGCTGCAAGGCTCGATCCTCCTATGGAGGATAGCGCTTTGCAGCCCCGTCAACGCGTTTCCTAGCGCTTTGACGGGGAGGCTTGCTGCACAACCGCTGTCGCGGGCGCGCGCAACAGCGTGTTGCCGGCCCTGTCGCAGCGTCATAACACTGCGATGAACGACGGAAGGCATGTCAGTGCAGGCGCATAGTGCACTCAGGATTCAGATGGCTCTCTTAAATTGTATATCCATGTGGATGATGCTGTTGTGTTCAAAATTATTCAACCCCCACTGAAATTGAGTGTTTTGGCCAGTTTGACATTGATTTTGATCAGTCATCTTGCTTACAATTAAATCAAAGAGGCACGTGTAGGTCAGACAAATATAACATAACATTTATAATGAAATAACCACAAATGTCTTTTTCTGTGCTCACATCATTATCAGTTTTATTCAACCCCCAAGTGACAATCTTTAGTACAACATCCTTTTACAGTTATAACAGCTTTTAAACGTGAAGCATAGCTTGACACAAGTGTCTTGCAGCGATCTACGGGTACCTTCGCCCATTCGTCATGGGCAAAAGCCTCCAGTTCAGTCACATTCTTAGGCTTGTGCACTGCAACTGCTTTCTTTAAGTCCCACCAGAGGTTCTCAATTGGATTTAAGTCAGGTGACTGCGATGGCCACTCCAAAATGTTCCAGCCTTTAATCTGCAACCATGCTCTAGTGGACTTGGAGGTATGCTTGGGATCATTGTCCTGTTGAAAGGTCCAACGTCTCCCAAGCCTCAGGTTTGTGACGGACTGCATCACATTGTCATCCAATATCTCCTGGTACTGAAGAGAATTCATGGTACCTTGCACACGCTGAAGCAAAACAGCCCCAAAGCATGATTGACCCCCCGCCATGCTTCACAGTAGGCAAGGTGTTCTTTTCTTCATAGCGTTGATCCATGGGCCCAAACAGTTCTAATTTTGTTTCATCAGTCCACAGAACACTATCCCAAAACTTCTGTGGTTTGTCCACATGACTTTTGGCATACTGCAGTCGAATCTTCTTATTCTTTGGAGACAGCAAGGGGGTGCGCCTGGGAGTTCTGGCATGGAGGCCTTCATTACGCAGTGTGCGCCGTATTGTCTGAGCTGAAACTTCAGTACCCACATCTGACAAATCTTTTCTCAGTTCCTCAGCAGTCACACGGGGACTTTTCTCCACTCTACGCTTCAGGTAGGGCACAGCAGTCGAAGTCAGCATCTTCTTTCTGCCACGACCAGGTAGCGTTTCAACAGTGCCCTTTGCCTTGAATTTGCGAATGATGCTTCATATGGTCGCTCTTGGTATGTTTAACATCTTTGCAATCTTCTTATAGCCATTACCCTTCCTGTGAAGAGTAATCACCTCTTCTCTTGTCTTCCTGGACCATTCTCTTGACTTCACCATGTTTGTAACCACACCAGTAAATGTCTAGAAGGAGCTGAGTATCACAGTCATTTTAAAGCTGCCTAATTGGTGCTTATTATGCTTTATTGCTGCTCCGTGACATCCACAGGTGTTTTCAATACCTGATTGAAAACACTTGAATGAACCTCTGTTCTTCAGAGTGGTAGTCTTTAAGGGGTTGAATAATTGTGTCAATGAAGAATTCACAAAAGAAACATTTACTACTGTATTACAAAACCAATTGATGTCATTTTAGTTGCATATGGTTCTTTAAAAAGTCCTTGTAGGATTTCATTCTGAATACAATTACAAATAGGGATGCACCGATACCGATACTAGTATCGGTATCGGGGCCGATATTGCCGTTTGCACGAGTACTTGTTACTCGTGCAAACGGCCCGATACATCCCGCCGATACCGGAAGCCGGCGCTGGGCCGGCTTGCCGGTATCCGCGGGGCTGGGGAAGCTGGCCGCGTGCATGAAAAGCACGCGGCCAGCGTTCCCCTCCGGCGCGCCAAATACTCACCCTTCCTGAAGTTCCGGTCTCTGGGCAGTGTTGCGGTCACGTGGCCGCCGGGCGCTCCTGTGACGCGGCCTCTCGGCTGGAGGCAGCGTCACAGATGCGCCCGGCGGCCACGTGACCGCATCACTGCCCAGAGACCGGAACTTCAGGAAGGGTGAGTATTTGGCGCGCCGGAGGGGAACGCTGGCCGCGTGCTTTACATGCACGCGGCCAGCTTCCCCAGCGTTCGAGCGGGGGGCAAATCCATGAGACCTGGGGGCCAAATCCATGAGACCTGGGGGCCAAATCCATGAGACCTGGGGGCCAAATCCATGAGACCTGGGGGCCAAAGCCATGAGACCTGGGGGCCAAAGCCATGAGACCTGGGGGCCAAATCCATGAGACCTGGGGGCCAAATCCATGAGACCTGGGGGCCAATCCATGAGACCTGGGGACAAATCCATGAGACCTGGGGACAAATCCATGTGAGCTGGGGGACAAATCCATGTGAGCTGGGGCAAACCCATGTGAGCTGGGGCAAACCCATGTGACCTGGGGCAAACCCATGAGACCTGGGGGCCAATCCATGAGACCTGGGGGCCAATCCATGAGACCTGGGGGCCAATCCATGAGACCTGGGGACAAATCCATGAGACCTGGGGACAAATCCATGAGACCTGGGGGACAAATCCATGAGACCTGGGGGACAAATCCATGAGACCTGGGGGACAAATCCATGAGACCTGGGGGACAAATCCATGTGAGCTGGGGGACATCCATGTGAGCTGGGGCAAACCCATGTGAGCTGGGGGCAAACCCATGTGAGCTGGGGGCAAATCCATGAGACCTGGGGGCAAATCCATGTGAGCTGCGGTCAATCTCATATAAATTTTTATATGAGGTCTGTTCCTATTGGAAAGCGTCACATGATATTAAATAAAAGTATCGGTACTCGGTATCGGTGAGTACTTTTAAAAAGTATCGGTACTCGTACTCGGTCTTAAAAAAGTGGTATCGGTGCATCCCTAATTACAAATGTACACTAAATTCCCTAAAACCCTTTACAGCATTGGGGGTTGAATAATTTTGAACACAACTGTATATGAAGAAGCATAAAAAGAAAAAAAGAAAATACGGTATATTGGTGCAGTAAGTCACAATCGATGTATTAATTTTAGATAGCATATAGTTTTTGCACTCACAAATCTAGAGCCCCATCACTGGCTGAGTGGATCAGCGCATCTGGGTAGGTGTCGGGATTTGTCCAAGGTAACCCACACGTCATTAAGACGGTCTCTCGCCACAACGATGAATATAAATGCCAGCTGATGAAGCCTCCTGCCGCGGCGAAACACATTCTGGTTACTTGCACAGCCTTGCTGGATTTTATACAGCTTTGATTTTAATTTCTTTTAAAATTTCTTTTAAATAAAAAAAAAAATTTCAAAGATCAAGTCCCTATTTCCGTGGAGGTTTTCTTGGATTTGACCCATTCAACAAATCCATAGGTGCTATACCTCGAGCTTGGATAAGCTCCACTAATTGTGAGTTGAAAATGGTCTAATGATCGTGATTATATTATATGTATCAGATCTGCACAAGGAGATTCTCTTTTCACCTTCCCTTTTATATTCATTTGTTGTGACGAGAGACAGTCTTAATGAGGTGTCAAATCCCGAAATATACCCAGATCCGCTGATCCACTCAGCCAGTGATAGGGCTCTAGATTTGTGAGTGGAAAAACTATATGCTATCCAAAATGAATACATTGATTGTGACTTACTGCACCAATATATGTATTTTTTTTGCTTATTCATATTTATCCATACATTTTTTTTTGGCAGCTTAGGCAATGTATGATCCCGTTTTGTAACCAAATCCAACCCGTTTTATCCAAGTCAAGTGCTTTTAACCCCTTCACTACCACAGTGGAATAGAAGTGATCTTCAAAATCTCCTGCAGGAATCCAACATCAAGTAACTATCAGGTCATATTCTGCAGCAATGCAAGGGAATTTTATTTAGGGCCAATGAAACTCGTTTGCAAATGGGCTCCAGAATGCGCTCCCACAGTTTCAGCACCTTGAGCCGGTCATCCAAGGACCTGAAGCTGTTTGAGCAGCTTGAATGTAGGAATGGAAAGATATTATCTTTCACAACAGATACAGAATAATCGACAGCCTTTGTGGCCGATATGCTTTACATTTAAATTTGTGAAAAACACAAATCTAACATTATGCCATTAAATGAAGGGGTTTATTCAATTTTTTACTCAAAACCATAGAAATCATTGAATAGGAAAATAAATTCAAGATGTGTTTTTTTTCTTGGTTTGCCTTTTTATAAATGTTTGCTCATTTTATTACAATCTTTGTGATATTCCACTGCTGAAAAGTACACACACCGGTAACATATGTAATGTAGTTCCCTCATCCTATAACCTCCGATCCAGGACCAGCACCTTACTTGCAATACCACAATACAAAAAGACAGTGGCTCGGTCCTCATTTTCCTACAGAGCACCGCAGTTATGGAATAACCTCCCAGATGCCATCAAATCTTCCCCCAGTCTAAAGTCACTTAAGAGCCCTCTATTAACATACCTCAATATGGAATGCACCTGTAAACCTGTAACAATGACTATTTCCTACATACTTATTTTCTGTTAATCTGTATATTTGTGTTTAATATCTTGCATTTTATTACTTTGTATTTCTGTAACATTTCAATGTTCCTGAACCCAGCACACACTTGAAAACCAGAGAAATCTCAATGTATCCTTCCTGGTAAAATACTCTGTTAAATATTTAAATTTACACTGCTCAAAATGTGAATAGGTATCATTGCCAAGACAGACTTCCCCTCCCTATCTCTGATGACCCAAGAACGCACATAAAAATGCAGGGTCTATGGAAACATGTCACAGGTGAATAATATACTTTATGGTTAAACATTCAGTAAAACAGATGCCCAAATTCGGACAGAACAGCATGACTCAAAATATATGTAACTACAATCACTGCTGGGGTACCTGTTAATCTGGAATTCTGTGATCTGGAAAACGCCAGATTTTACTTCCCTTCTATATGTTCCGGATGGGTCCTCCAAGGGCTGCAGCACTGTGAGTAATACACTAGGAGACTCTGCAGCTCCAGCTTGTGACATGCTGCACAGTGAGAGATACGCTGGCCTCATACAGTGATGTCCAAAGTGCTGTGCAGCATCTCCCAGAGTGTATTCCGCTGGTTCTGCAGCAGCATGAGCCTCGTGGCTCCCCTGCCGCCTCTACCCTACCCTCCGGCAATGCCGTCTGCCCAATTACCCCGGACATACTTGAAAACAAGAGACATCTCAATGTACCCATCCTGATAAATTAATAAATTACAAAATTAAGAAAATCGTAAATGCTCAGGATCCAGCGTATTCTGGATAACAGATGCTCAATCTGCATCTGCGGTGATCAGTTCTATGGAACAGTGTGCGTCAGTGTTTTAGATTTATCCTCAGTTTTTGAGAGAGAGGTATGATTTCCAACCCCAGGGGGAGCAAAATAAAAATAAAATAAAAAAAAAAAAAACAAGGTTGGTGAGGGGCCGGAGAAGAAGCAACAGAACTATTGGTCTACTCTAAAAGGTACGAGATCTGAGCAGGGAGACAAGGTTTTAGCTAGATGATGCCATTAAAGGGAAGACTATTCCATATGCAGAGCAGACTGCTAGCAACCACAAAGGGTGGGCAATATGGAAATTCCAAGTCATCTTTGCAGGAGAGGTGCAGCAACCCCAGACGATAGTTTGACTTGCCAGGAGGGTATCGCTGACATGCCTCTAAGCACATCAAGCAAGGGCTCTGCATCCGGGCTTATATGTAACCTCAGTTTTTGAGAGAGTTGTATAATCTCCAAACCCAGGACAAGTAGGTTTTGTACACAACAGAAAAGACATAATTAAACGCGGCCAGTGATGCACCGCCTCTACACAATGAGAAACAAAGGAATAAACTGGGTCAGGAGTTCAAATTGACTCCAAAATTTTCCGGAGCTACAAGAGGTTAGTAGCAGCAACTTAGACCTTGCTGCTGGAAGCATACGGATAAAACGCAGTAAAGTCTGAAATGAAGAACACCAAATGTTTCAATATTCCAAAGCTTGCTGAAGCCCGTCCTGTTAGTTGAAATCTGAGGTTTTATTGTGTTTAGGATAACGGATGTTGTATGAGCAGAATGGACTGAATATTGCAGACAACATTTTTTGTGATACTACAAGGCTATGGTTAATCAATGCCCAGAGGGAAGGAACATGCCTTGAACAGGTGGAGGATCACATTATATACGAGTTTGGGAAATTCCTTATGGAGTCTATTCAGTGAATGTGTAAAGCCCTGTCTTACAGTTGACTTGCTCAGTTATTGTTTGTTGATTTGAAAACCGAAAAAAAAAAACATTGTCTTCCAGATGAGCGTTATATCTTCAGTGTTAGTCGGCAGAATTTAGGCTTTTTCTGATTTATTAAAAACTTTCCAAACAATAGGCAAGCTGTTACAAACAAGCTGCATGTACAATGAATAACCCAGGCCAGCACAAGAAGGCTAACTTGACATTGTTAATTTTAACATCTAGATCAAGGGATCATTTATTAGCTGCCCAAGCCATCTTGTTTGGTAAATGTAAATGCTAATTAAATTAAAAGGCCACTCTAAAGGCAGGGATCTCAATCTCTGACACCCCAGATGTTTACGGTTTATTATTATTATTCTTTATTTATAAAGCAACAGCATATTCCGCAGCGCTGTACAATAAGCACAGTATAGACAGGGTTACAATACATTGAACAACATTTGACAAACAGTACAGGAGAAGATGAGGGCCCTATTCCCGTAGGAACTCACAATCTAGGAGGGATGGGGTTGGAAACAGGAGGAGAGGACTGCAAGGTGAGAGTGATTGATGGTTGCGTCAGTGAGTTGGGTGGTAGGCTTCCCTAAATAGGAACGTTTTAAGGGAGCGTTTGAAGGAAGAGAAGTTAGGGGAAAGTCTGACAGTACGAGGGAGAGCGTTCCAGAGAGTGGGGGCTACGCGTGAGAAATCCTGCAGTCTATCATGGGAAGAGGTGATGCGGGGAGAAGCTAGGCGCAGGTCACTGTTTGACCTTAGGGAGCGGGCTGGGGTGTATTTGGTGATTAGTGAGGACAGGTAGTGGGGAGCTGAGTTAGTGAGGGTTTTGTAGGTAAGGATAAGGATTTTGAACTAAATTCTGCAGTGGATGGGGAGCCAGTGAAGGGACTCGCAGAGGGGAGCAGCAGAGAGAGCGGCGGGTGAGGTGAATTAGCCTGGCGGGAGGCGTTCAGGATGGATTGTAGGAGGGAGAGGCGGGACAGAGGGAGGCCAGATAAGAGATTATTGCAATAGTTGAGTCGGGAGATTACCAGGGCATGTAGGAGTTGTTTTGTGGTGACAGCGGTAAGAAATGGCCGAATTCTGGAAATATTACGCAGTTGGTATCGGCAGGAGGAGGAAAGACTTGATGTGGGGGATGAAGGAAAGAGCTGAGTCAAGTGTAACTCCAAGACAGCGAACTTGGTTTGATGGGGAGATGGTGATACCCTCCACCGTGATAGAGAAGTCAGGAGGTGGGGAGGCATTGGAGGGAGGAATAAGTAGGAGTTCAGTCTTTGACATGTTGATCTTCAGGTGGTGGGAGGCCATCCAGGAGGAGATGCCAGATAAACAGTCACTGACTTTTGAAAGGACAGGGGGGAGAGCGATCAGGGGTAGAGAGGTAGATCTGAGTGTCATCAGCGTAGAGGTGGTAATTAAAGCCAAAGTTGTTGATGATTTTGCCCAGGGAGGAGGTGTAGATGGAAAAGAGCAGAGGACCAAGGACAGAGCCTTGAGGTACACCAAGAGAGAGAGGCAATGAAGAGGAGGAGTTACCAGCAAAGGACACACAGAAGGACCTGTTGGATAAATAGGAGTCAACCCAAGCGAGTGCAGTGTCACCGAGACCCAAAGAGTTGAGGGTCTGTAGAAGGAGGGGGTGGTCAACAGTGTCAAAAGCAGCCGAGAGGTCAAGCAGGATGAGAATAGAATAGTGGCCGTGTGTTTTTAGCAGTTAGGAGGTCGTTGGTGACTTGGTGAGGGCAGTTTCAGTTGAGTGTAGGGGACGGAAGCCAGATTGCAGGGGGTCAAGTAGGGAATTGGAGGACAGGAAGAGGGAGAGGCGGTTGAAGACTAGTTTTTCTAAGAGCTTTGATGTGAAGGGAAGCAGGGATACAGGGCGGTAGTTGGATGGAGAGTTGGGATCTAGGGATGGTTTCTTTAGTAAAGGGGTAACTAGCGCGTGTTTGAAGGCGGGTGGAAAGGAGCCAGTGGAGAGAGATAGGTTGAAGAGGTGTGTGAGAGCAGGGGTGAGGGAGTAGGAGAGGGGAGGAATTAGATGTGAGGGAATGGGGTCGAACGGGCACGTGGTGAGATGTGAGGAGGACAATAAGGAATTGACTTCCTCCTCAGTGGCTGGGAGGAAGCGGCAGAGGGGACCTGTGGGAGTGGAGGTGGCAGATAACTATCTTGTGTTGGGATGTTGCTTCTGATAGTTAGAGTTTTACTGAGGAAGTAGTCTGCCAGGTCTTGAGCGCTGAAGGCAGCTGTGGGGGGAGGTGCAGGTGGGTAGAGGAGGGTGTTGAAGGTGGACCAGAGCCGTTTAGGGTTGGAGGACAGCGAAGATATAAGAGATGAGAAGAAGGATTGTTTGGCAAGTTTGGAGGGCAGAGGTGTATGACCGGAGAATAAACTTGAAGTGAACAAAATCAGCTTCAGAGCAGGATTTCCTCCAGGCACGCTCTGCAGTGCGGGAGCATCTTTGCAGGTAGCGAGTCTGGAGGGTGTGCCAGGGCTGAAGCTGGCGGCGTGGGGCCTTACAGAGTCGAAGAGGAGCAAGAGTGTCTAGAGCAGAGATAAGCGTAGTGTTGTAGTGATTAGTGGCAGCATCAGGGCAGGTGAAGGATGAGGTGTGAGGGAGGTGGTGAAGTAGGTTGGAGAATTGATGGGGGTCCACAGCATGTAGATTTCATGCGAGTATGTGCGCGGGGGTGGGGGAGCATGGTGTTTAGGAAGTCCAGATAGGTTGAAAGAGAGAAGGTGGTGGTCAGAGATGGGGAAAGGGCGACAGTTGAACTCAGAAATGGAGCAGAGGTTGGAAAAGACAAGGTCAATAGCGTCACCATCGCGGTGGGTACGGAGGAGGGAGGATTGTGTGAGTCCAAGGGAGGACGTGAGTGAAAGAAGTTTGGAGGCAGCAGGGGCGGAAGGATCATCAATGGGAATGTTGAAGTCCCCGAGAACTAGGCATGGAAGATTTGAAGACAGAAAGTGAGAAAGCCAGGTAGCAAAGTGGTCAAAGAACTGGGAGGTTGGTCCCGGTGGGCGGTAGATGACTGCCACCCTGAGAGTCAGAGGAGAGAACAGGCGGATGCAGTGTGTCTCGAAGGAGGAGAAGGAGAGGGATGGGGGTGGAGGGAGATGCTGGTAGGTGCAGGTGGGAGAGCAGGATTCCGACCCCGCCACCATTTCTCTCACCCGGTCTGGGGGTATGGCTCAAGTGTAGACCGCCATGTGAGAGAGCAGCAACGGAGGCCATGTCAGAGGGAGTTAGCCAGGTTTCAGTTAAAGCTAGGAGGTTGAAAGAGTTTGAAAGGAAGAGGTCATGGACGGCTGTGAGTTTGTTGCACACAGAGCGAGCGTTCCAGAGGGCGCAGGAGAAAGAGGACAGGCACTGAGGGATTATGGGAATGAGGTTGCTGGGCTTGCAGGGAGGTGATTTATGTGCGATGGAGAGGAAAGTATTGGATGTGTTGTGGGGCCAGGGTTAGGGGATATGTCACCTGAATAGAGTAACTGCAGGAGGGTGAGAAAGAGAAGGTGGGAATGGGATTTGTGGGCGTGATTGGCAGCACGAGAGATAGAGGGAGACCATGTTCTGAGGAAACAAAGGAGCTCATGCGAGGCCATCATGTGGGACGAGAGGAGGGAGGGAGAGATGCAGATAGTGTAGGGGTCGGTGGTAGAGGGGCAGGAGTTCCATTTAAGGAGAAAGGTAGAAGTAAAGAGCAGAAGCGTGAGAGAAAGCATGATATAGACGTGTGTTTACCCAGAGTAAAAACTGGGCCTTGCAGTTCCTTCCTCCAGTCCCGCAACTCCAGGAAATCAACTCTGAACGTCCACTTAGGATGCCACTTGGGGAGGTCACTGGAGCCAGTCTTAGCTGTTATATAGGGCAGACTGATTGCATTCAGGCAGTTAAAAGGTAAACACCTGATGCTGGATGGGCTGTGTCAATAGGGCAGGATATTCACATGCTAATTAGCAAAGCAAATGGTGGAGAAAGACAAAAATAAAAAAAAAAAAAAAAAAAAAAAAAAAAAACAACGTTTACAATTCACAGAATTATTTGATAATAGAAGACAGAATCATGGGGATTTGCACTTCAGATACATCGGGGAAGGGGGAGGGAAGAGTTTGAGATCCCTGCTCTAGGGATTAAAAAAGGGTGAGGAGTTACTGAGGGAATAAATACTGACCCACCTTCCCCTGTATTTTAACAAATTGCCTTTCATGCCAACCCCTTAAACCAGTGTCTTCTTCGGTGCGGCTAAGGGCTGACAGCTACTGTTACTACCTGTAACATCATGCGGGAGCAGGCAGGGATACATTCCAGACATAAATCCCAAAAGGATTTCGGCTCCTAACACCAGCAGGTGTCAAACTTCCACCCATTTGCACTACAGAACTTTTTGTCCCTTTATAAATACTTTTAAATGTAACATCCATCTTCCAAGGACTGTTCTGGAACTAGTGTAAATCTACGGAGGTCTAGAATAAAAATGTGGGACTACATCTACATCAGAAAGAGAAAAAAGAAAAAGAAAAAATACCAAACAAGATGACAAAATCATCCAGTACAATAATTAGAAAAGAAAAAAAAAATCCACTTTTGGGCCACATGCACAGAATAAAAGCTTAGCACATGCACACTTTCAAAAGCTAACAGCACTCCATCTTCCAGATCCTGCATACATCTTTCACTCTCCAACACTAGACATCTAAGGGTATTGTTGTGGAAATTTTATTATGTGGACATTATACTCTAGGATGTGTATGTTTTTATAAGCTGTCATCTGTCTCCCTGTGTTGGATTTGAATGTGGTTTTAAATCCAAACCAGCGGCAAAACCGTCAGTATGAAAACCTTCTCTTGGGTTTAGAGACATACCTGCTTTTAAGACATTTAAGCCTGGTCTCAACACTGGTACAGTGTTTTGATAATAACTGTATTTGTCCCCGCAGATATGTCAATAACCCATAGGAACGAGTAGATTGAGCAGTATCTGAATGGGGTCCATACGACGCAGGGATGAGGTGTGTACAGGTCAGTCATTCTAGTCCACTCCTCTGTCCTTTTGATATGTAAATGTGATTACTGGACAAACTCGTTTTCTGTTGTACAGCCAGTGGCCACTGGGCGTGTGCTATTTGTCTAATAAATTAAGCTGAGGAGGAGCCACAAGGTAACTGGGGCTCTGGGCACTTGGTCAGAGGAACTCCAGCTAGAAACAACGTGTGTGTGGCTTTATTTGGGTGAGGATGCAATGGACCACAGCAGAGTCTCTGGATCTCTTTGCTGCGGGCGTTCAGGTACGTATGCCATGGATAGCAGAGAGCTGCTTGTAAGTGCAGCGGATCAAACTACATTAGGGAATTGATAGTAGATTTCTACGACAGTATAGATGCAAAAGCATGAAAATATAAAATCATCCAATGATTTTCAGCACTTCAGTGTGACTTTCTCCAGGATATATATTTCATGAATAACAAAGAAAAGGAGAACTGCTCAAATTACACCTAAGCATCATAGAAAATGAGCACTTGAAACTCAACAGCCTTAATTTGGCTCTAGTAACGTTTGTAGATGCCTATATTGAGAAATACATCTACATCCTATGGATTTGTATTTTTATATATAGCCGTTATAAACTCCACAAACAAGGCCCTTTTCAGCATTCTAAAGAAATTGTCATTTTTTTTCACAAATCAAAAACACTGCAGATCTATATTTAAAAGGGTGTAAAAAAAAAAAACAAAAAAAAAAAAAAACGGTTTTCCATGCTTGTTCAATGAAGCATAACCAATTCAGGCGCATGAACCTGTAGAATGGTCATTAAAACACACTTGAAATAACTTTGGACACCAAAAGAAGCATTTCTACTGGCTCAGAAAAAAAGAAAGATGCTTATGGCACCTGCGTGAACGTGCCAGAGGTATGCTGCAGGGAGGTTGAAGACTGCAGTTTATTGCCCAGCCACAGCTGCAATGTTCATAATGTGTGACACCAAGTCCGGGTGCACACCAGCGCATTCAGGCCCCGTTCACACCTGGGCGTTTTACAGAGCATTCCTGCACGCTGTAAAACGTCCAAACACGGAAATCCCATGATTTCCTATGGTGCCCGTTTACACCTGGGCATTTTACAGCGCGTAGGAACGCGCTGTTAAAAAAAAAAAAAAAAAAAAAAAAAAAACCCATACACCCAAAGAAGTACAGGAGCTTTGTTGGGGCGTATTGCAGCACGTTCGCAGCCATAGACTGCAGCATGACCGCGCTGCAATTCGCGCGTATATGAAAAACGCTGAGGTGTGAACCCAGCCTTCGAATGGAAGGAACGTTCGTGAGAGTGGACGTTCCTTCCACTAGACGCCCGCCTGCCCCCCCCCCCCGCACTGCAAAGCGCGATCCTCCTATGGAGGATCGCGCTTTGCAGCCCTGTCGACGCACATCCTAGCGCATCGACGGGGAGGATCTATGTGGACGCATGCAACCGGCCCCGTCGCAGCATCACATGGCTGCGCCGGTAAGAGCGTGCGCACAGGCGCACCAAGTGCGCTCGTGTGCATCCGGCTGAAGACAGCGCTACGGAGAACGAAAGGACAGACGTTCACAGTGGCATCTGCACAGGATCGATAGAACCAACTATCACACCTGGAAGGAATAAGTAAAACTGCCATCAGGTGTTCAGGCTGCAGTCTAGGCTACACCAGATATGGCCCCCCTTTTGTTCAGGGACTCCTTTCATCTCTGTTCTACGCATGTCTGAAACCCGTTAAGGTTATATCGCAGTTGGGAAATCTTTTTATGCTCAAATATTTACATAGGTTTGCTGGAAGTAAAAAATTGAGAGGACTTTTCTTTTGCTGCGTTTAGATTTATTTATTATTTGCAAAGTATTTTACCAGGAAGGATACATTGAGATTTCGCTCGTTTTCAAGTATGTCCTGGGTTCAAGAACATTGTATTTCTGTAACAACTGTAAAATTTCAAAATAATAAATGCAAGATATTATATATATCATGGGGAGTTTTAGATACCATCATTCAGCCTCTTACTAGACTGACACCTTTTCTGTGTGGTTTCCTGTTATTTTATAAATGGGTCTATATAGGGGAGATGTGTGTTTAAGCCAATTACAGGTTATCTAAATGTTAATATTTTTTTTATTCTCCCTTTGCAGTATATCTATGTCTCCTGAAGGTTAGAACATTCCGTTTATCTAACCAGAGTTGTTTTTTTTTTTTGTTTTTTTTTTTAAACAAAAAACAAACAAAGATGTAGACAAATACAAAAAACACTGTTTAGAATCAGAGTTAAACGTTAATAACCCCAGACGCTATATTGAAGCCGATTGTATGATTTTAGTTCTATGGGGCTGCAAAGCATGATCCTTTATAGGAGGAGCGAGTCTTGCAGCGCTGAGCGCACCAACTGCGCTCAGCGAGGTGCCCAGATGGGCGTCAGAGTGGAAGGAACGTCCACGCTCACGGATGTTCCTTCTGCTCTCCAATGACGCTCGTCTGACACCAGCCTTAGTTTACACTTGCCAGACATCCTGGAGAGATCTTTGGGAGATTTAAGGGACATTAAACACAAATATGTGCATATTTATATGTCCTTTTTACCGATCTAGTTTTAGAATTTTTGTATGGTGTGCACTTTTGTATGGTTTGTTTTTAATGAAGGTCTATTCCATACTTTAAAAAACTATTTTTATTCATCCAAATGAATCAATAAAAATAAAAAAATAAAAAAAAAAAAAAAAAAAAATCAGCCAACTAAAATGATGTAAAGAAGAAAAAAAACAAAGCACAAAATAATTTATGTTCGTATTATTAGTGTTAATTTGATACACTTATCTACTCGTATGTTGACCTGGATTTACATGGGTTAACATCATAAAGGCAATTTTGTAAGATTACCATCCATGAGATCAGAGAACAGAAAAGAAGCATTACTGAATATGAAGCAAATCGTGGGAGTTTCCCTTCTTTGAACAATTAGCCCAATGATGTGCTACACAGTCATAAAAATCCTAGAAAGCTGCTCATTTTCTATACAGTCATACCCAAATTACATATCTCACATACCTTGTGTACATTTTTCCTAAACATATCACCTACTTTTCAACACAGTTTTCTCCCCTTCACCCACAAGCACACACCTGCTGGCGAAGGCAGCGTGATGTGCCAACCTTGACAATCAGTATGTAGACAAACAGATGCCTCAATGAAGAAATATTGAATGGCATTAAAAGATTGTGGGGTTTAATTAACGAAAATTGTCAAGTGGCAGCCTTCAAAGAAGAGGAAGATAAGTTATTGAGGTCACGAAGCTAAGCACCACGACTTTGGCTGCGATCACACGAGCGCATTGAGTGCGTCCTCGTGTCCACTCCTCCCTGCGTCCATTGAAGCTTTCTGACTGCTCAACGGGGAGGGCCACAATGTGTAACGTGCGTAATAGTATCGCACGTTACACCTGACATGCTGAAACCCTGTCAAAAAGCTACGACAGACGCTCGACGGGCCTGCAAAGCGAGATCATAGCTCCGTTACAAGTATTTCTAAAGCGCCAACAAATTCCTTAGCGCTGTACAATGGGAGAGACAGAAGAACAAATACACACACACGCAAGAAACGGAGGGAGAGGGGACCCTACTCAAGAGCTTACAATCCAAGAGAAGAGGGGTGACCCATTAGGTGAGAGTGAAGAGAGTAAAGTGAAGTGGTGAGTTGCGGGAGGGCTGAATGGGGAGAGGCAGGAAATTACGGGGACCATGGAGTGAGCCGATAGAGCTCTTGAAGGACTGGAGAGACGAGTAGAGTCTGATGTGGGGGAGTTCCACAGAAAGGGGGCAGCTCGGTAGAAGTCCTGAAGGCGGGAGTTGGGGGTTCGGGTACGAGGAGCAGATAACATCAGATCACTGGCAGAGTGGAGTGGTCGGAACGGGATGTACCTGCTAATAAAGGAGATGTAGGCAGGGGCGCAGTTATGGACGAGCTTTGTATGTGAGCACCAATATTTTGAAATGGATTCTAAAGAAAATAGGGAGCCAGTGTAGAGATTCAGAGGGGGCGAGGTGCGGGGTATGAGTCTGGCACAGGCGTTCATTACAGACTGTAGAGGGAGAATCTGGAATCTCTTCAGGCCAGAGAGAAGGAGGTTGCAGTAGTCAAGGCGGGAGATAGGAGCATTAGCAGTTTAGTAGAGTCAAGATTATGAAAAAGGGGCAGATGTGTGCAATGTTTTTTTAGGTGGAAGTAGCAAGATTTGGTTAGAGACTGAATGTGAGGAATGAAGGATAGATTGGTGGCGCCATTCACCTGAAGGGAACTGGGCGCAGGAAAGGAGGTCTTCGAGGGAGGGAAGACGTTCAGTGTTCAAGAGATCGAGCTTTAGGAAACGGGAAGTCATCCAGTCGGAGACAGCCTACAGGCAGGCTGTAACACAGTCCAACACTTGGGGGGGGGGGGAGATCGGGAGAGGAAAGGTAGATTTGGGTGTCGTCAGCAAAGAGATAATTGAAACCATAGGAAGAGATGAGGTTGCCCAGAGAGGCGATATAGGTTGAGATGAGTAGGGGACCTGGAACAGAGCCTGGACATACCCAACTACAAGAGGAACTGGTGGTGAAGACACTGAAGGAGCGAAGAGAGAGGTAGGAAAAGAACCAGGAAAGAGCTGTGTCACTGAGGCCAAGCTGACGCAGCGTGAGAAGCAGGAGGGGGTGGTCAATAGTGTTGAATGCTGCAGAAAGATCAAGAAGAATAAGAAGAGAAAAGTAACCTTTGGTTTTAGCGGCAGCTAGATCGTTAGTCACCTTGGTCAGAGCAGTCTCAGAGTGCTGGGAGCGAAAGACGGACGGGTGCGTGCCAAGTAGAGAGTTAGCAGTAACAACTGGCGAGCTGGTTATAGACCAGGCGGTCAAGGATTTTGGAGGCAATGGGGAGCAGAGAGTTAGGATCAAGAGATGGATTTTTTTAGAATAGGGGTGACCAGAGCATGTTTGAAAGCAGAGGGGAAGACTCCAGAGGAGAGGAGGAGGTTAAAAATAGGAGTCAAAGTAGGGACAGTGACTTGTAGAACAGACCGAATAAGGTGTGAAGGGGTGGGATCAAGAGGACAGGTGATTGGTCTCACAGGAGGATGTCTCAAAAGTTCTCATGTCGTCCTGTCCAGAGAAGAAGAGGAAGACAGTGTGGTAGAAGGGTTAAAGGAGGAGGGCAGGGAAAAAATTTCTAGTCTAAGTTTTGTGATCTTATCGGTGAAGATGTTAGCAAAGCTGACAGCAGTGAGGTCTGTGGAGGGTTGAGTGGAAGTGGGGCACATTAACAGAAAGTATGAAACCGATGTCTGGAATCGTGGGAAAATGAGAAAAGGGATGAGAAATAGGTTTGTTGAAGGAAGGATAAAGCAAGACTGTATGAATGGAGCATGAATTTGTAGTGACGTAAAGCAGCCGAATTGTGATATTTCCTCCAATCGTGTTCAACTGCTATGGAACATCGGCGAAGACCGCGTGTGTATTTAGTGTGCCACGGTTGGCGGTTAGGCCTGCGTAAAGGATGGAAAGTGGTTGGAGCGAGTTTGTCAAGCGATGATAGGGTGGAGTTGTAGATGTCAGCAGCTTGGTCAGTGCAATTAGATTTTGTGATTGGAAGGAGAAATGGATGGATAGTGGTGGAGATTAGCTCAGGATTCAGGGCACGAAGGTGCCTTCGAGGTAGAAAAAAGGAGTGTGAGTAGAAGTAGGAAGCTGGGTTGGTGGCAGGAGAACGGTTCAGGAAAGGAGGTAGTGATCGGAAAAGGGGAGAGGTGCGTTAGAGAAGTTGGAGATTATACAGAGGCTGGAGAAAAGAAGGTCCAAGGTGTTGGACCACTGTGTGAGGCCCAAGGAGGGGGTGACAGAACCGTTTGGAGGTGAGGTGGTTGGAGGGAGAATCCATGGGGAGGTTAATATCTCCAAGGATGAGAGATGGAATGTCAGATGTGAGAAAGGGAGGGAGCCAGGCTGAGAAATGTTCCAGAAAGGGTCCAGGAGATCGGGGGGGGGGGGGGAATAGTTTACAGCAATAGTTTGTATGGCTGAGCACACTGACGAGAAACAGAATGAGATGCTGGGGTTCAAATCCACCCAGATCTACAGAAGGGCAACCAAGCCTTGCACATTTCCTGACTGGGTAACAACTTCGACATGAGGCTTGCACAGCTTACCAGGACACGACACCGAGAACACCATAACCACCAAGTCAGTCGGGTCACGATGGCAAGATTGTCCCTTTCAGGATTGGGGGAAATCACAGGGCTTGGTGTTGGTCATTTGGAGGAAATGAAGGGGTGAGGCAGATTTAGGCCAGAGTCAGACGAGCACACTATATGCACCTGACATGCCTTCCGACGCAAAGAAGTCACTGAATTTAAAACCCCAATAAGACCAATAAATCAAAAAGTACCTATGGGTGGGAGGAATTACAATTGTAGATTTCCTAAAATATGTAAGAAGATTTTTGAAAATGTTAAAACACAGCAAGTCATTTAAGCGGTGTATACACAACTATTTTTCTTCTTGGCTAATAAATGTTCAATGCATACTTTCCATAATGTCTCCTCATCGTTCACTTTAAACATGAGCCTCTATATTAAGCACATGCATGAAGGAAGGAAATTGCCGTACCCTTGGTGCAAGAAGACTCAACCATGAAAGTCATCGTGACCATCTGGATGTTTGTGGGCTGTAATGCTTTGTGTGAAGTTGAAATACGCCCTCCGAGCAGATGCACAAGGCATTCGTAGCAGGAAGAGCAGGTGACTAAATATACTCCCACAAATATAAATAAAACATGAAAATGTTCACAGGCAGCTTCGCCAAAACTCCCATGAATTAGTCATTTAAGGGGAAATCACATAGCACAACCACCTGTATTTTTGGAAATAATTCGTACAAACAGTAGAAGGACATTTACTGCTGAAACGCCAAAATTCTGTCAATAACAAAATAGGAACATAATACACAAGTCATAACACAGACATTTACTCTGGTCAGAGGCTTGACAAGTCTGTAGCCAACCTAGGATCCATCTACAGTTTCAGAGATTTCATAAATATATTTGTTCTGAAAAACCCATGAATTTAAGAGCCAGAGATGAGACTCTAGGAGTCCACGAGGGCTTGAATGGGCAAGCCATCTACTAAATGAAACTCCATATTCATCCCCCCCCCCAAACAGATTAGAAAGTCAAAATTAGGTCTTTCAAAATTTGATGTGAGCTTATTCACATTCATGAAACAATATACAAATGCTAGACTCTGAGCCTGACGTCTGGGAGTGGGAAAAAATGTCTACAACAACCTTCATTAACCTTACATTTGGGACTAGATTCCAAGTATTTACCTCCAGTAGGGTATCACATTTATTACAAGGTTTTTTTGTTTTGTTTTTTTAAATCTTACAAGTTTTTTTTATTTTTGCCTAACCTCAAACTTAATCCACCGATCCTCATCATTTCACAATCCTTACTTCCCAATTAGATCCCCTACCCCCAATCCTAATCCCTTGATTCACACCTCTACCCCAATCCTAACTCCAATCCAAACCCATATCCAATCCTAACCCCATGAACCCAATCCCTAACTCATAGGAAACATAATGGTCAGTATTAAAAGTTTCATTGCAGATTAAAACGTAAAAAACAATTGTGAAACACAGAAAAATTTCATGTTAGATCCTGGTGTATATGATAAAATGTAATAAGAGTCTCCAAAACGCAAACTACACGGATTGCTGTTCTCAAAATAAAAAAAATATCAATGGTAAACTCAGCAAATGGAGATTACATATGTAAACAATAAAAAAAAAAAGACCCACCAGAAATGTTAGTGCACACACACACAAACCTGTTTACACAGTCCTTTAACTTTCAAAAACCTTGACTATGGATCTTATGGGTTCTTGGCCGGCCAGATTCCCAAAGCCTCCAGAGTAGGGCTGTGCAATATGGACAAAATAATCCTATTGCGATTTTTTGAATGAATATTGCCATTTTATTTGCGATTTAGGCTAGGGTCAGACGAACGCATTTTTCGCGTTGTCCGTGAAAAAGTGCGTTCGAACGAATGGATGTATTTTTTCACGGATTATGCGATAGCGGTCATACGATGCGCATTTTCGTCCGTGATTTTGTACGGATCACCAATAAAACACTTTTTGCATCTGGACGTTATGTTGGCCGGATATTAGCAGCGTCTGACGTCTCCTAATCACGCACACATGCCACTAGCGGACGCAGCACACTCTGTACGTCAGTACTAGCGGTTTGGCTCGAAAAAATGCGTTTGCCATTTGCGTTGCGCGGCCGCACTTTCGTGCGGCCGTTCTTCGTATGCTACCCGGAATTGGACGTCATTTGCTGCTAGCACTGCCTTGATTAAGTGCGGCTAAACGCACGTTAATACTGCGTTCGTCTGACCCTAGCCTTAGACAATTGTTTTTGCTTTTTCAAACATGCTACATACATTCTAAATGTAATCAGTGCACAAGAAGTGCATAACACAAAACATTTCACAAAGAAATAACATAGTATTAATAGTTTAAAACAGACAACATAAAATAAATTGAGATTAACTAAATTCCAGTCATAATAAACTCATTAGGTCAGACATGGATACTGCCCCAGCTCATGGATATTGCCCCCAGATCATGGATACTGCCCCAGCACACCTCTTTGCGACGCGTGTCCGGCTCCCTGTGAACTTCCGGCGGCATGGAGCTTGGGCGCTCGCCTGGGGAAACCACGTGACGAGCCGAGAGAACGCGGCTGTACATGTGGTTCCCCCTGCAAGCACCCAAAGCTCCATGCCGCCGGAAGCTTACAGGGAGCCGAACACGTTAATTTCCGCAGCCCTAAAATGAATAGATAAAATCGCAGCCTTATGCGGTTTAGAAATTGCATGTGCTTAAATCGCGATTTTTTTTTGCGATTGCGATTAATTGCACAGCCCTACTCCAGTGTAGTAAAAACTGGACTCCGAGCACTTCAGAGGACGATGGTTTTATTCAGCTCTTGTCAACATTTTGGCTGTTAGCATTTATCAAGGCTAGCTACAGAAAATAATATGGCCGATATCCGAATAAAACCAGGGTATTTTATGATTGGAGCGCTCTGAACCTGCTCTTCTACGAATAATAAGCAGCTGAAATGTTCTAGTCATACTTTCAAGGTAAAAATCCTTACCTAGTTCACCAGCTGCATTTCGACCACCAACTGCATACAGATGACCTATCAGGGCACTTAGGTGGAAAAAGGTTCGCTTTTCATTCAAAGACGCCACCTGCATCCACTTATTGTAGCGGGGGTCGAACCTAAATACTGTGTCCACCGCTGTTTTTCCTTTCGTGTCATAATTGCTTTGGCCGCCCACCACGTACAGAAAATTTCCAATGACAGCGATTCCATGCTGGTATCTGGGTGCATCCATAGGAGCTAAAGCTTTCCACTCGTGGCCCTTCTCATCGTACATCCGCAACTCTTTACTAACAACCAACTGCTGTCTTAATACCCCCCCCAAGGTGACTAAATGCGTATTGTCTGAACGAATGGCAGTTCTTTCCGACTGCATCACGGGTTGCATGTAGGGCATCATTTGGTAATTGCTAGCTTCCAAAAGCAAATTTACACAAGTGTTATCAGTTCTCATGAAATCCACAGTCTGAACGTGATTGATAAGGTCTTGCGGTGTCATTAGCGGGAATCTGATGTTCTTCATTATTTTTGCAGCATATTCCATCCGAGAGTCTTCGTACCGTAGCCATCGGCAGGCAGCCTTGAAGAGTTCGAGCTCAGAACATTGCTTAAGGCTATTGCTGGAAAGCACAAAGGCAAGACGATCGAAAGGGAGTTTCACAAACTCGCCCGTAGTTAATAATGGTGGGAAATTCTTCAAGATAAAGTTATTCACATATTTATCAACTTCGGTAAGATTGTAAGTGTTTGCAATCCGTCCAACTTCAACACAATTTTCCAAAGTAACCTTTATAGGGGAGAGAGGAAAATTAGGAATAAAAACACAAAATCTTATAGTAAAAGACCTGTAAGCCATATAACTGTATTATCCCCACACATCACAAATCATATACTGTACACCAAGCACACACATATTTATACAAACATAAATTCTATACATATGGAAAATACAGCTCTGTTGCACATTATGCAAAGCGAACCTGCAGTGAAAGAAGATGGGAATAATAGGCTTGTTCTATGAAATCTATATTTATAGCCATGTAAGATCTCCATACTGTGCCAGCAAAAGCTCAACATCACTTTACATATTGCCATGATTACAAAGAATAGAAGTCTAACAATGTAGCCGCTCGGTTGATTTTATGAACTCAAATGCAGAACGAATAAATTATTCTGAGCGATTTACGGAAAGTGTCAAACGTGTAAGAGGAATATGAACCCATTGCTGGTACTGGTGCCAAGAAAACTACAGACGGGGCAGTAAACATAAACAGAGCGGGATCAGGAGGTAGAGCTAAGGCCGGGTGCACACTAGGCGTTTTATTCTGAAAACACTAGGCGTTAAAAAGGATGCACTTTATGACGGAAGAGATGGTAGACGCCAGACGATGCATTGACATTTGGTGTTCAGCACGCGGCCAACGTCGCGTCAATCCCAGCGCAACAACCTTGGTGTTTCCATGACAGACGTCTTCAGCGTGTGTTATGCCTTGCGCGTTATTCTCTATCCGCGTAATTATATGCTACAACGCACGTCATAAAGAGCGTCGTAATATGCACTAGTGCACAGAAAAAACGCCTAGTGTGCACCCAGCCTTAAGGTGGGAAAAAAAAAAGGGCCATTATTTTTGCACAACTAATGATTGCACAGTGAAAAGGAAATCCATTTCAAAAAAAGGATTTGATTTGTGCTGTAGAGATTTAATCCCAGAGTTCCGGCTTATTCTGGTTCTATTGACATAGAATTGATCCTGATGTGTTGAGACGCTGTTCTCACATGCAGCCAGACTGATGGCTTTTGCTCTATTAAACACAAAACTAAAACTAAAAAAAGGAGCCACTCAATGTGGAAGATATAGACCCCAAAGATCATTAAAATAAAGCATTGAACGGTAACAAAAAAGGTCACTGAGCCAGATAATTAAATTCAAAAAAAATGTAACAGCCGTGGACATAACATTACAGAAACACGTCTCACGAAAATACTCTGAATGATACAAGTTGTGTACCAAAGATGCATGTTTTCATTCCTACACAAGTTTGACTTCATGCACTGCTCAGGGATGTTGTGTTGTAGGCAAACGTTTGTGAAGGAATGTTTCAGGATTTCTCAATAATCCACAGATTATGAAAATAACCAGTGCGAGCGATGTGCATCAGGTTCACACATGAAAGTGCTCACACTGCAATCTTGCGAGAGCTTGGCATACAATTTCACCCTTGTTCTCAAAGGACTGTAAAGAAAGCTGTTCAGGAAGTGTATCGCACCATCCGAAAAAGACCCCACACCATGCTGTGACGTCATCAACAAACATGTTCTAGGTTTTCTGTGTAAAAAAGGCTGAACACTCGCTCAACGCCTCCCTTTAACGAACGTTGCTTATCAACAGAATTGAATTTGAGCAGCTACAAATAGTTCCTCTGTGATAGCAAAAGCATTTCTGAACACAGAGAGCATCTAGAAGTGGCAACAGAGGACCAGAGCATGACAAAACCATTCTTCTCCACCTCCAAATGCAACAAATACTTCAGCATTGACATAACCGAACAACGTGTTACTAAATCTCTTGCTCATCGCGCTTCTTTAAACGGTTTTAGCTATTCTGGCTGCTATGACAAAAATCTACAGATCATGTAATATTACTGAAAACTCACAAGTGATATAGCTGTCAAGTACAATGACTTGATACCAGATCAATAATGTACAAAAATTACTGATATTTACTATATTCCGTATAGTCAATAGACAAAACAGCAAATAACATTGCAGCACCCTTGATTATTTCCTTTCAGAACTGGTCTATACCAGGGATCAGCCACTTTGGTCCTCCAGATGACTACAGATCCCATGATGCACAGGTACTCAGATTGTATCCAAAAAGGCTCAGCCATAGTTCCAAAACAGCTGGAGAGCCAAGGGTGCTGACTCCTGGTCTATAACATGATAAAATTTCCAAAAAGACATGCATGCATAGACAGATACAAGTATAGGAGATTCTAGTGATGGAATAAACCCAAAACAACCACGTTCATATGCTGGGTTAGCCAGGCGGCAGTGCATTGTTACATGTCGTATAGTGGTCATGGTTGACCAGCTGATAGACCTTCCGGTGTCTTTACATACACATTCAACATAAAGCAAGCAATAAGAAACTGAACAATGCTAGAGGTGTATTCTTACCCCTGATATAAGAAATACTTTACAGAAGTCCAACACAGGCAAAATTTGTAAAAAACTAGCGGCTTCCAATGTGTCTTGAAGATTATCCATGTTTAGGGAAAGTTTTGCAGTGTAGATGAAATCGATAATTTTCTTTAATCCAATTTTGTTGACGCCGTGTAATTTAATGCACATTAAGTCTTGTTCTTTCATTCCACCTAGACAACAAACCAGGACATATTTTAATTATACCGAAGATGCGCAAGTTTTACAAATGTATAGCATTAAATCCTTTATTTGCAGTTGATTTTGGAGTAAGAAATGTTTAGGGCCATAATAAATGATGTTCTTTGCAAAGAATATGGTGCATGAAGCTCCCCTGTCCAGTTCTCCCTGCACGCTCCATCGCAACCGCAGAAATCAAAAAAAGACGTTTTTGTTAACCATGGTTACGGATTCCAGAGAACACCCAAAACCACTACTAGCACAAATTATACTGCTGGGGTACCAGTCTGACATATTCCAATTTAAGTCATTCACAAATGTCTGTTGCTTAAATTGATAAAGGGGCACTATCACGAAACAAAAAATAATAATTAAATTATTCTAGGCTGTTGATGTTTAACATCCCTGGTGGTTTGATTTTTTCAGAATTTTGTGTCCATTAAGCATTTCAATTTTTTTGGAAAGGAAAGGTGTTGTTTTATATAGTAGGCCTGTAATCCTTAGGAATGACTCACTGAAATCCGTGCAAACAAGAGTCTAGTAAACACACGGATTCAGATAAAGTTTGAAACACAAAATAATTTTTTATCCAAAAAATATAATTATCCAAAATAAGGGAAAGAATATTCAATAATATAAAAACAAAAACAGCTGAAAGATTTCAGAAAACAAGGGTGCAATATTAATCACTGCATATTGCCTCAGTAAACATCCTTGGTATGATATATTATTTATTATTTATTTAGGAGGTAGAGTAGAAGTCTTTTAAGCTTCTGGTCTTCTCTCAATCTAATTAATATGTAATATTTTTATTAGTGATATTGCAGAAGGTATTAATGGTAAAGTATGTCTTTTTGCTGATGACAAAGATTTGCAACAGGGTTGACATTCCTGGAGGGATCAGCCAAATGACAAATGATTTAGGTAAACTAAAAAAATGGTCAGAGTTGTGGCTAATTGAGTTTTAACCCCTTAAGGACCCCTGACGTACCCTGTACGTCCTGTCCACAGGTCTCCCTTAGACCCGCGGACGTACAGGGTACGTCAGCGGCGCCTAATCCCCCTCCTGCCCGATACTCACCTCCCTCGCTGGATCCCTCGGCGATCTGGCAGGGAGGAAGCCTGCCCATGTGATTTACATGGGCAGGCGAGGCTGATGACGTCGCCACGCTGCGTGGTGACGTCATCAGCAGGCGTCCCCATGCAATTCAATGGAGGGGAGGGGGTTTGGTTTTAAAAAAAAAAAAAATTAAAAAAAAAAAAAAATATTTTAAAGTTTTTTTGTCTGGGGGAGGGAGTTTAATTAAATAGGACCTAGGCTGTCATCTAAAAATAATTAGCACAAAATGGTCAGAATGAGCGCAGCGCACATAGGTGAACTGTCTCAGCAGTGAAGGGGTTAAAAAGCAAACGCATGTAAATATTGGGCATTTCTAGTCTCGGGACAAAAATTTTGAACCTATTTAGCCGGAGTCTTTTTGGGTGGTTGTAGATTTTGGGGATTAAATTACGAAAAAGTGTGTTTTTACCATTTTTTCATCATATTTCATATTTTTTTTTATAGTAAATTATTCGATATGATGGAAATAATGGTATTTCTAGAAAGTCCATTTAATGGCAGGAAAAAGGGTGTATAATATGTGTGGGTTGAATAAACAAGTAAGAGGAAAATTTGACCTAAACACTAACAGCGCAGAAACGTAAAAACAGCAGCGGTCACTAAAAGACGGATTTGTGTAAAACCGCCCAGTCACTAAGGGCTTAATGTGGATAAGTGCAAGATAATGCACCTGGGACGTAAAAACCCAAGGGCTGAATATAGAATATTTGATACAGTCCTAACCTCAACATCTGAGGAAAGGGATTTAGGGGTTATTATTGCAGAGGATCTAAGGGTAAGTAGTCAATGTAATAGAGCAGCAGGAAATGCTGGCAGAATGCTTGGCTGTGTAGGGAGAGGTATTAGCAGTAGGAAAAGGGAAGTGCTCATGCCACTGTACAGAGCACTGGTGAGACCTCACTTGGAGTACTGTGTGCAGTACTGGAGACCGTATCTCCAGAAGGATATAGACATCTTAGAGAGAGTTCAGAGAAGGGCTACTAAAATGGTGTACGGCTTGAAGGAGAAAAGTTACCAGGAAAGGCTTAATGATCTTAACATGTACAGCTTGGAAAAAAGACGAGACAGAGGAGATATGATAGAAACATTTAAATACGTAAAGGGAATCCACAAGGTAGAGGAAGGGAGTATATTTAAAAGGAAACAAAGTAGCAAAACAAGAGGACATAGTCTTAGATTAGAGGGGCAAAGGTTTAAAAGTAACATCAGAAAGCATTATTTTACTGAGAGGGTGGTGGATACATGGAACAGTCTTCCAGTAGAAGTGGTAGAGGCCAAAACAGTAATTGAATTTAAGCAAGCATGGGATAGGCATAAGGCTACCCTAAACAAAAGATAAATCCAGGTAAAGTATCCATGTAATTGGGCAGACTAGATGGGCCGAAAGGTTCTTATCTGCCGACATTTTTCTATGTTTCTATGTTTCTAATCAGCTGCCATGTCTTCCCTCGAGTAGTCTGAAGAACAATAGCCCCCTGCAACCTTATCTAAACATTCACTCGTCCACCCCACTGACTGTTACACAAAATGGAAACAGGAGACAAAAACCCAAACTTTACTTCTTTTTACATGCAAATAGTTCAAACCAAGATAAAAAATAAAAAAAACAGCATGTGTTTTATAAAGTGGTTTGTTTGTAATGCACAAGTAATCTAGCTACAGTTTACGCAAGCAGTAGTGTCCCTTTCAAACCTGATCTACTCCTGATCAGTGACTGACAAATTTGAATACACACAGAAACTTAACATTAATGCGACAAATTGCATTACCTGTGAACATGGCTTTGAAGTAGTCACTCGAGGAGGCCATCATAGCTCTGTGAACTGGAAAAGTCTCATCCCCATCACCGGCTACCAAGGTCACGTCACAAAGTAAGCCCTCTAGTCTTAACTGGTCAAAGCCCTGGGGGAGAATTTACAAAACATAACATTTACAAGACTGTAAATGGTGCTGAAATGAAAATCAAACTTGTAATTTGAATGTTGTCTCCTAGCACATTCTATTGGACACAGACAGTGCTGTACATAAAGTGCATGGATTTCACTCATTCGCATACATTAATCCATTAATTGTGAAACTTTTTAAAAAAGAGCAAGTTTGAAATAACAGCTGGTCTACAAAGCTAAAAAAGGATTTAGAAATTATATATTCTACATACACAAGTGGAACTTTTAAATATCGTTTAAGAGGATGTAAAATAAGAACAGTGCATTTTTTTTAGTTTGTTCACAGAATTTCCCTCTTGTTGCCAAACAAAACATACAGAAAGAGAAAGAATTGTAAACCACTCTACACAAGATTGTTACTAAAGTGACAGTCAAACAAATGGAAACAAATAGAAAACTAATGAAAAAGTAGGCAATACTGCAACAGAAATAGTAAAGCATTAACCCCTTAATGACCCCTGACGTACCCTGTACGTCCTGTCCTCGGGTCTCCCTTAGACCCGCGGACGTACAGGGTACGTCAGCTGCGCCAAATCCCCCTCCCGCCCGATACTCACCTCCCTCGACGGATCCCATGGCGATCTGGCAGGGAGGAAGCCTGCCCATGTGATTTACATGGGCAGGTGAGGCTGATGACGTCATCAGAAGGTGCCCCCATGTGTTTCAATGGAGGGGAGGGGGGGGCTCCTTCGGAGCCCTCTATCTCCAACCATTGAAGCTAGGGAGATGCCGTTTGCACCGCTGGAGAGGGGAGAGCCTCCCCTTTCCAGCGGTGTATGGCATTAACAGTTTCGCCGCCAGTTTCGCCAAAACGCGATTCAAACCTGGAGGGGGGCTGACATCTTGGATGTCAGCCAAGCCTCCAGGTCCCCCCCCACCCACGACAACCTCACCATATGTGTGAGGATGTCAGTGGGCCAGTTAACCCTCTAGCTGCCATGTAGAGATAAGGGGATCCTAAGGATTATGGCCTTTCAAATGATACCAAACATGACCAGGTTTGGTTTTAAAAAAAAATAAAAAAATTAAATTAAAAAAAAAAAAAACATTTTTTTATTTTAAGTTTTTTTTGTCTGGGGGGAGTTTAATTAAATAGGACCTAGGCTGTCATCTAAAAATAATTAGCACAAAATGGTCAGAATGAGCGCAGCGCACATAGGTGAACTGTCTCAGCAGTGAAGGGGTTAAAAAGCAAACGCGTGTTAAAATTGGGTATTTCTAGTCTCGGGACAAAATTTTGAACCTATTTAGCCGGGGTCTTTTTGGGTGGTTGTAGATTTTGGGGATTAAATTACGAAAAAGTGTGTTTTTACCATTTTTTTTCCTCATATTTCATATTTTTTTTATAGTAAATTATTCGATATGATGGAAATAATGGTATTTCTAGAAAGTCCATTTAATGGCGGGAAAAAGGGTGTATAATATGTGTGGGTTGAATAAACGAGTAAGAGGAAAAATTGTCCTAAACACTAACAGCGCAGAAACGTAAAAACAGCAGCGGTCACTAAAAGACGGATTTGTGTAAAACCGCCCGGTCACTAAGGGGTTAAAAGTCGTTCAATATACACCCATAAAAGTGCTCATCAGACCTAAACGATGTGGACATCCTTCATACATCTACAAGAAACCCGAACAAATGGAACTCCAATTGGTTCAAAAGGTAAAGCACCACTAGGCATTTTTGTGCAATTCCATCCACCTTTTACATATAACCTCATTAAGCTTAAATCTTGAAACTGAAGATATTTTAAACTTTGTTACAAGGACACTCAATAGAAAAATAAAACTTTTCTATAGAGTGTTTTTGTTCTTGTCCTTAAATAATTCAGCAGATGCCGTTAGCCTCTACCCAATTACTTTTTCATTCATTTATTTTTCTTAGTTTGGGGTAATTTTACGCACCTTTTGTACCTTGCCGGGCGCAGCTCCTCATCTTCGGCTCAGGGGCTCACAAATCCAGAAGTCTCTGAAGCTTTTCAGCGCCATTTGCTTTCCTACATATCTTGCGCAGCGTAGGAACTGCAAATTGCACACCGTTACAGGACTTACAGCACTTTATGTATGCAAGTTTGGTAGCGCCTGTGCAGAGCGATTGATTGGAGCTGAACATGTGTGTGCGCAGATCTGATCCATTGCTGCCTATTGGAAACCGCTCGCCAACAATGGCAGTCTCCGAGAGGGTGACATCGGCACACGTGCCGATGTCAATAGTGACCGATCTAATGAACAGCAGCCGGGAAATTCAAAAATCCCGGCTGCTGGTAAAGTTAAGAAACCTTAAATGGGTCAAAACCAAGTAGGGGGCAGAAAATCCTAAAAAGGATAATAACTCCTCTCTTCCCCCTTGCCCTTTTTTTGCCCAGAGCAGGATAAAACTCCCTTCTCCAATGTCGTGGTCTCCTTTCAAGTGGATGACGTCTACTCCAGGAAAGACAATATGTCGTCACTCAAATAAGTGTCATGTGAATGACTAACCCACAGGCAGCTAAGCAAATGGCTCTAAAGGCAACGGGTTCAATTAACAGAAGTCCAGAGACTTCCAGAAACTCTCCGCTCTCATCCCAGACTTCACCTCTAAAGAAGGGACGAGGAAACTCATACTGGGAGAAGAGCCGGCGGTGAAAATAACTGCTCAATACGTTACAGAGGGTCACAGACTGAGAGGAACAGGAGAGAACCCGGACTTCTAAATCCCCAACACGGACTCACCCCCATCCCCCTTCAAATTATCCCTTAGCCCTGATAATGTCCATGGACTTGCCAATTCTCCCCATATATGTCCCACTACCCCCCCCCCCCCTCCATCCCATATTACCTCCTGATGCGCTTTGGCAATGTTAAAATGTATTTGGTCCTGCCAATAAAGCTTATTTTGAATTGAATTGAATAGATCAATCAATACCATGGGAAGCGGCTCAGAGGGAGTTGATAGACAGCCTCCAGGGACAAATGTTTCTCCTATACACTAATTGCAGCAATGTTTTTGACTTCAGCACACACGTTTTATTGTTTGTATGGATCGTTTACATTATGAGGTTTTTCCCCACATTATAAATAATCATATTATAATGCAAAGCGCCAACAGATTCTGAGGCGCTTTACAAGGAGGATGCATACATGGGAACAAGTGGCCCTGTCCTTGGGACAATCTGTCAAATACAGCACTAGAACAAATGTAAGCTTGCAGGTTGGCGGAGCAATCTAAAAGACTGCCTCTCTTTGTCATCTTTCATTTGTAACAATGTAAGTAGAAACGTCACTTACCTGTAATACCACTGAGCTGTGAGTATTGCTGGTGAAGAATCTCGTGGTTCCAGTCTTCGAGGACTGAAGGTGAGCAGACACACCCATATCGTTGTTCCCGAGAGATACTTTCAAGTGAGGATCTTCCTCCTCTACTAAAGATCTGGAAATACAACAGTCAAGAACTGAGTGCAATACGACACATACAATATAGCAGCAGGATTACAAAACCTGTATTCTGAGCATAATGCATGGAGATCTTCCATCAATTTAACACATATTTCATAAATACAAACTAAAAAAACACCCATGAAAAAGTCAAATATTACATATAAAATATCCACAAGTCCATCAAGCCCATACAGGTCCACTGCTCCATATATTTACCAACATCCAACATCACCTATGCCCAAGCTAGGATAAAGAGGAGTAAAGCTGCTCTGTTTGTGAATCAGGACATCACTATTCTATATACATAAAGCTTTTGCTTTGAATGCCAAATTAGCAAATATAAAATAAAGCTGATGGGGGGGCCCCCCCCCATGTCAAGATCAGTGTTTCCCAGCCCTCAGGTCCCCCTAACAGGCCAGGTTTTCCAGATATCTGAAGCACAGCACAGGTGATAGGATTTGTTGCTCAGTGATTGCAGGATTCAGATGGCGGCACTCAGCAGGAATGGGGCAAGTGGTGGTTTGCCATGTCTCATAATGGGGAGCAGGAGCCTGCTACAGGGGAAAGTGTTTTAGGACTGTAGACCGTGCGCTCTGATGCGGCCAACTGCATGTAACTCTAGACAACGTAGACTGGAATTTCTCTTGAACATGGGAATGTTAGCGCTACGTAAAACAAGCATGAAATCGTACCTCAGAAGAGATTATTACCCATTTAAAATAAAAACTAAAAGCAAAGTTTCACTAGTAACAGCATCATCGTATGAAATAATCAATTTTTCTCAGTCTCACTGGCACGTTTTCATTAGTTTCATCAACAGAGGGTGAGCAATATAAAACTATGCTACAGAAAACAGGAGGGGGAGAAAAAAAAGGAAAAAAAAGAAGTGGGATACTACAGAGGAAACTTGTTTTGAGTTGGGCTGCCGAAACCAAATATACGCGCCAATGGGAAATCCATCACGTCATTTATGTTGTGGAAGAAAAAAAGTTACTTGATATATAGTTGCTATTTTAAAAACAAAAGGCTGAAGTTTATAAATCGTTGCAACATTAAAACCGAAAACTTGCTTACGTCTAATGAAGATGGAAAGCAGTATAACCATCTTGACTGGGGAAGGTGAGTGGGAGTATGTATCCATTCATAAAACGAGGAAAGGTTATAGTCAACAGGTCTCTTAATAGCAGAGCTGTGAAACGCGTACACCCCCAGATGTTGAGGCCTACTATTCCCAGATTCTTCGAATGTAAGATTGATGGCCAGGGAATCATAACCGTTATAGTTTAGAAACAGCTGGGGGCTGGAGTTTGACAGCCCTGATCTACAGCCTCGTCCTGCACCCATATCTGGGTGAACGTAAAATTAAATTTAATCGGATTATAAACAAGTCAGAAAGGAAGGGGTCCCCATCCATAACCAGAAAATTAGAAGGCAAATGTGTCCCTATATATAGTTAGGGACAGAAAGGAATGGGTTTCCAGCCATAACTCCAGAATGTAGAATGTATTGGATAGAATGAGAAATAATTTGTTAGCCAGAGAGACAATACCCCCTCCCCCCATGAGCAATAAATTACCAGAAGGTTCTACCAGACAGTGCTATGGTCTATTTTTTTATACACATTTCTCGAGAAGCAGTTTTACATGAAGCTTATAGACCCTGAAAGTCAATGAGTCCGTCAAAGAAACTAGGGCTGCAGCTAACGATTATTTACATAAAATCAATTAGTTGGGCAATTATTTTTTTTCTATTAAAATCAGATAAGAAGTTTTTTTTTGTTAAAGTATATAAAAATATATATAAATAATGACTAGACTGATCTGAAAACCCAAATACAATAGTCAAACCATACAAAAAAATAAAAAGGACATAAATATCCCAAATATCTTTCAAGGACATCCAGAGAGCTTAAACTTAAAGGAATATGCCATGTAAAAACTAATCCCTCCCTCATCCCCTAATTTTATTTTTTTTTTTCTTACGCAATTTGCTTAGTGTACTTTACTTTCGCACATACATTCGCAAATTGCGTATCACGTGCACTTTTCACACACAAGGTACGCAAGCGCCTGGTCAGTGATGGATTGATGCTGCATGTTCAGCTCAAGTCCATGTATGCTTTCTCCCCAAAAAAAGAGCTGCAATGAGAGCTTGGATATGCAGGATTAGGTCAACCCATCAAAGTGGGGTGTGGCAAGGTAGGCACTCCACACAGCTTTACCAGTTTAATACGCTAAAGTGGTCAGGGTGACTGCTTATGAAATAATTTCATGAACAAACCTAGGGGGAGGGAGTTTGGCAATGGACCGAAACCCAAAGAGCAATGGCAGCTCCGGACCTGAGAGAGGGTGGCAGGGAGGGTGGGTTGTGGCACAGGACTCCATCTCCAAGTTAGAATAAAACAAAAAAAGCAGTACAGCTCCTCCACCAAGTGGCAGTGCCCCTGGGTCTTTGCGATATTTTTTTCTTTCAACAGTAGAGGAACTAATAGTTATGTCTGACATAACCCTGCAACGAAATCTGAATAAAGCACTGGCACATCTTCAACCAGCTCCAGTTATTAACATGTAACTGTGTGCGCTGTACACAGAGCGATTAATCGAAAGAGAATAGTTGACAATTATTTTTTTGTTATCGATTCAATGATTAGTGGTTTCTGTCCAAAAGTAAACAGATGCTCAAATACTATGGATCAACCAAAATGTGTCAGGTTTTTGAAACAAGGAGTGTAAACTACACGTTAAGTGGTTTTAAAACTGAAACCCTTGTCATACCTTATCACTTTGCTTTTTCCTTTTTGAATGCTACACAGGCTAAGTGTCCCTTATCCAAAATGCTCCATTAAATACAGGGGGGGTGGCTTGAATTTCCTATTCTGGCAAAGCATTGCTTCTTGTGTCAATAAAGAAATACCCGGTCACTGATATAGTTAGCCAAGGTATTTTCTCTATGCGACCATTTTTGAAGTCCAGGGAGACAGAGCATAAACCCGAGAACTGTTCCATTAAAGGGAGAAGTGATGTTTACTGTAACAACCATACAGCGTGACTGGCTGTGGGAGTGGGGGATTAGCAGCAGGACAAGACATTTTATGCTCCAAATAACATGCAATACACAGTTAGCTGAAATGAAACGAGCAGCCCTGCAGGGGTCAAAAACTGTTTAGCACTTCAAGTTTACGTCCTTTTTAATCACAGAAAACAAAATCAAACAGGATGGATGCATGTTTTTGAATAAAAAAAATAAAAAAAGGATAAAAGGAATGATCGCACCAGGCTCATTAGGGAAAGGAGCAAATTTGGAACTGCAGAGTTTTGATTGAGTCTCAGAACCATTCTTGAAACAGTCAGCGCAACAATGTCACTGCTGAGAGCCAGTCACAGCTTTGCTGTCCTCAGAAGCTTCACCATGGATGGGGTGGCTGGCACTGGACCGACGAAGTAACAGCTGCAATATATCATCAAGGGATGAACTATCCAACAAATGATCTTTAGTTTGCTTTATTCCCCCCTCTGCCACCTGATGGGATATCGCAGGCAAAGTCCACCTGGCTGGTACAAGTGGACTTTAGATTCTCCTGTCTCGCTCCCCCCCCCTACAATCTATTTTGAATGCCTCTGCCAGGCTCATCCAACTCACCTGCCGCACTGTCTCTGCTGCTACTCTGTGCTCCTTCACTGGCTCCCCATGTACTATAGCATTATATTCAAACTCCTGACCTACAAAGCTCTCACTAACTTAGGCTAGGGTCAGACTGAGGCAGTGCGAACGCGCGTTCTGGCGCACATAATCACGGCCGCACTAGCAGCAGATGACGGGCAATGACGGCCAATATACGAAGTACGGTCGCACAAAAGTCCGGCCGCGCAACGCAAGTGGAAAATGAACGCATTTTTTCGAGAACGTTAAACCGCTGGTACTGACGTACAGAGTGCGCTGCGGCCGCATGGCAGCGTGTGTGCGTGATTAGGAGACGTCAGACGCTGCTAGTGTGCGGCCAACATAACGTTCAAACAGCCGGATTTCCCTAGACTTCTTTTTACCCCATCGTCATGAAATACGTCCAGAATTGCGCATCGTCTGACCACTTAAGCGTATTCCGTGAAAAAATGCGTGCGCACGCATCGACGTACATTTTGACGGTGGCCGCAGAAAATGCGCTCATCTGTCCCTAGCCTTAGCGCCCACTACCGGTCCTCACTAATCACCAAATACACCCCCAGCCCGCTCCCTAAGATCAAACAGTGACCTGCGCCTAGCTTCTCCCTGCATCACCTCTTCCCATGATAGACTGCAGGATTTCTCACGCGCAGCCCCCATCCTTTGGAACGCTCTTCCTTGTACTGTCAGACTTCCCCCTACTTGCCCTTCCTTTAAAACTCTCCCTTAAGACATTTCTATTCAGGCAAGCCTACCACCCGACTCCCTGATAAACCTCACTGCCCCCTGGAGTCCATCACTCTCACCCTGCAGTCCTCTCCTCCTGTTTTCACCCCCAACACTTCTAGACTAAGTTCCCACGGGAATAGGGCCCTCATTTCCTCCTGAATTGGTTTATCAAATGTTGTTCAGCCTCAATGTATGGCAACCATGTGCCCATTGTTCAGCACTGTGGAATAAGCCAGAGCTATAAAGAAGAATAATAAATATATAATCTGCACTTCTTTTTTGTGAATGGGACTTTCATTTTAGATACTATGCCAAAACAGCCAGACATATAAAGCAAGTGAACATACAAGCAGTCTGGGGAAAAATTGAGCACATATTAGAAATTACAATCTTAAAATAATAAATCCTTTATTCTGATAATCTTTTCGGAAAATGAACCACTATATTGAGAGTACATTGCTATCCTCTTGAATAACTGGTAATGAAAAAGCTTTCAGGAAATAATTTATAAGAACAATTCCCATAACAGGCAATGTCCTACATCTGACCATGTAAATCTAATATACTGCTACTTTATAAATAGTAAAACGCAGGGAATTAGAACAGAAGGGAAGAATAAGAGATAATTAAAGGATTTCAATCTGTACACTGTAAAACTTCGGAAGAGACAAATTTTGTCCAAACAGACATGAAAAAACATGCATTTTTTTATATAAACTCATTTTCTAAAATTTATCATGCTGAGTGGTTGTCAGAAAAGTCATGTTTGAGAAAGAATTGCCAATTATCTGTGGAATAAAATTACTGAAGTGGATCCAAAATGATGTTCTGCTTATCTATTCATCAAGTCTTAGTTTGTTAAGGGCCTACAAACCACAATCAGAATAGTGTAAAATAAAACCGATCATTTACCAAAACCTTTAAGATTATTTGGTATACTGGTGCAGATCATGTAAGGCAAGGTCTTAGAAAAAAAAAATGCTAGGGTGAACAAATCTAAGCATTAAATATGCAATATTGAGAACGGTTTGAAAAACCCAAGAAGAAGGAAACTCCGAAGGATAACTTGGCAAAATAAATAAAGCAAACTAGTAAGAATGGATTACGTTACCAATAGATACTGTGAATTCTCAACCACAATCCATTTTATTTTCATTTACATATCAAAAAACGTAATGGGATCGCCAGTTGGAATAAGAGGTCTACTGAGAGGGACACTAAAGAGACTCCAGAACAAACCAGATGATAAGAATCTATCCAAGTGCCTTTACTAGTGTTACCGGAGTAGAACAAACAGTCCTTTCCCCTGCCCCGGTACATGCTCTGCTGCACTGTATGAAAAAGTACAAAGCTTTGAAAAACAATGTAAGATCAGACCATTCTCTTTGGTACATTTGGGAGACATCAGATCCACGGAAATTGATTTAATTTCAAAAAACTGAATAGAACTTTGATGAAGGTGAAACAGCCCATGGAGGGTACCTGCGCTTAAATCCCAGCAAAAAAGTAAATGCACTATTTAAACGTTACGATGCCATTACTACATAAACTGCAAACTCCCCATCTATGTGTCAGGACAAAATCAAACGGCACGCTGACCAGTCAGTTCTCTCAAATATCTAGGTATGTGGTTGGACCCCAATCTATCCTTTGGCCCCCACATCGAAAAACACTCATCTAAACTTTACCCTAAACAAGGTGCACTGTACAGAAACAAATCCTGCCTGAGCCCCGCGGTAAGAAAGCAGATTGTACAACAAATGCTTCGGTCAGCTATTGAATACGGAGATGTAGTGTATGCAGCTGCACTGCAAACGCACCTTCATAAACTGACTACATTGTAGCACAAAGCGACAGAATGAGTTATACAATGTAACTACATAACCCACCACTGTGACATGTTAAAAGAGCTAAACATGCCATCGCTGGAGTCCAGACGCACCCTTCACCTTTCCAACCTGGTGTTTAAGAGTTTTTTCTGGGAAGCTACCACCCTACCTGAATAGGCTGCTTCCCCCAGCAGTTCCCTCATCCTATAACCTCCAATCCAGGACCAGCACCTTACTTGCAATACAAAAAGAAAGTGGCTCGATCCTCATTTTCCTACAGAGCACCACAATTATGGAATAACCTCCCAGACGCCATCAAATCTTCCCCCAGTCTAAAGTCACTAAGAGTTCCCTATTAACATACCTCAATACAGAATGCACCTGTAAACTCGTAACATAATGACTATTTCTTACAGATTTATTTTCTGTCAATCTGAATATTTCTGTTGTGCTTTAATCTCTTGCATTTTATTACTTTGCATTTCTGTAACAATTCAATGTGCTTGAACCCAGGACATACTTTAAAAACGAGAGAAATCTCAATGTATCCTTCCTGGTAAAATACTTAAAAATAAAATTTGATTGAATCCATGCTTTGGTGCAAAATATTGCAAGCGTTTTAAAACAAATCCCAAGAGGGCAGGGCACTCAAGACACTTTATCATCATTTAATAATGCAAAGAAAATTTAGAGGATTAAAGGTCCGATCGAAACAAGATACGCCATGAAACAAACAATCGAGGCTATATACACATAAAGGGATTATTTACCAAGTACTGAACTTGCCACCGAAGGGCACCGAACAGTGAAATTCACCATACGGTGCAATTTTGGGGCAGTCAGTCCATTTACAAAGTTGTCGGGTTCTCCAAATACTGGCGAATTGACAGTGAAATACGGTGCAGTGCGACACACTTTGGCGGCAGTGAAATTGTCCAAGAGTAAAGTAATGGTCCATCTAGTCACAGAACACTGAAGTGTCAGTGAAATGCCCTGATTTTTGGTGATTCTGTTCAACAGGTGAATCCCATAGGTTCCAATGTAAAAAAAAAAGTAATATTTTTAATTTTAAAGAAGATCGTTCTACTTTTCAGCAAAAAAGCCTTTGACAAACTTTTTGTTTTGCTTCAATCTTTTTTTAAAAGGATCATTTTATTATTTAGACACATTTTAATGCATTTTTATTGGTTTAAATACCCATTCATAGAAGAAAAAGAAAAATAAAAAAAGCCTTTTTTCCTTTATTTGCAGTTTGGTACATTTTGGTGCTCTTTTTTTTCGTGAGTGTTCAGTGACTTCGGTGCAATGCAGTGACCCTACAGTGAATTCACCGTAGTTTTCAGCAAAATGGAATCACTGAAAATTCAGTGCTTTGTAAATAACTTCTATAGTGTCAATTAACCCCTTCACTACCAAGCGATTATTCAAAAACACAACGTCAGGAATTAGGGAAAAAGCCATTTTTAATTAAATATACAGCAAGTAATAGCTGTCGATTAGTTTCAGCCCTAGGTGTGTGTTGTAATTCGATAATTGATGATCTCTGTACTGATTTGTTATGTGAAATGTCAGTCATTAATAAAGCAAAGAAACATGTCCCCAGAACACACGGCTTTCTTGGGAGAGAGATATATAGATATATATTAGAATCAATTAGTATACAAGGGGCTAGGTGCACATGAAGGAAGAATTTTTTTTGCCTATTTTACAGCCTGGTCCGTCCATTATGTCCGAATGCTTGTGCTGGCTGTCTAGACCCGAGGTCCGCAAGCTTGTCCCTTCAGATGTTTTGGAACTACATTTCCTACAAAGATTTGCTGATCTAATGAGTGGCTGAGTATCAAAAGGATATGTAGTCAAAAAACATTGAGGGCCAAGGTTGAGCATCCATGGCCTAGAGTAGTGTTTCCCAAACCTGTCCTCAGGACCCTCCACCTCACCAGGTTTGCAGGATATGTGAAGCACAGCACAGGTGATATGATTTGCTGCTCAGTGATTGCAGGATACAGTTTGCTTTTCCCCCAAGGTGATCTGCAAAATCTGGCCTGGTTGAGGGTCCTTGAGGACAGGTTTGGGAAACACTGGCCTAGAGAAACAGTGGCGAGATTGACAGGAGAAAAACAGCAACAAGAAATGAAGCAATGACAGCACTGGGGCTGCATATGACAGTGATGTGGTCTCGGAGATGTAACTAGGTCACATACCAGGGTTCGAAATGCATTTCACAGAGGGCTGCGTGCAAATACAATACAGTGTATGCACATATTTCACAGGGGATAACTACGGACGACTAAAAGTAAGGGGCACCAATGAAATTCTTCTGTGCTCAGCCAGGTACCTCGACAGCAGAGAAGAAACTGGAGAAGTGGTCGCTCACTTGCAGTATTTAAGTATTTCAGCTATGCAACTTTCCTAAGGGGCCCAAATTGCGTAGAAAAGCTTGGAGACAACCGGGTTTAGAAGTGTCCGCAATGGGGGGGGGGGGCCTAAATAATTGGGACAGATTTTACCCGCAGCCTCTGTCCAATTTTTTTTTTTTCTTTTTAAATAGTAGAACTGGATTTTTTTTAAGAGTATTCCTTTAAGAAAAACCTGCCAATCACCTTCATTAAATGTTTGCAAAGTGCACTCAAGATGTATTTCTTTCATGTTGAAGCCTTGTGCTAAAAAAATTAATTACTGTGGGGGGGGGGGAATAATTTAACACTTTGTATTGCATAAAAGAAAAGGAAAAAAAAAAACCTTGGAGAACATTTGAATAAATTTGCAATAGGAAAAAAAGGGAGGTATATTGACATTAGTATTTAGACCCTTAAATCGGTAATCTGTTCAAACACCTTTAACAGCAATTAAAGCCCCAAGTCTTTTCGGTATGATGAGACAAGCCTTGCACACCTGGATTGGGTTAGTGTCTGTCATTCATCTGTACAGACTCAAGCATTGTCAGGCTGGTTGGGGGTCATCAGCAGACTGTCATTTTTCAGGTCTCTCTGGAGATGTTCAACTGGGTTCAAGTTCAGGCTCTGGCTAAGCCACTCAAGGACAATCAGAGAGTTGTCAGTAAGTCACTCTTGCATGGTCTTTGCTGTGTGCTTAGGTCATTGTCCTGTTTGAAGTTCTGAGCATTCTAGGTCAGGTTTTCTGTAAGGTTATATCTTTATTTTACTGGGTTCAGCTTTCCCTCATCCCTGACCAACTTTTGCCGATCAAAAACACCCCTAAAGCAGGATGCTTCTGCCAGCACCACAATACCTGTTAGGCATTGACAGCACACACAGGCTGTGAGCAGTGCCTGGCTTTGTCCAGACATGACACTTTGAATTAATGCCAAATTGTTCACTCTTCATTTCAGAGAATCTGGTTTCTTGTCAGTCTGCGAATCCTTTAGGTGATTTTTTTTGCAGGCGAACCTACATGTATGTGCCAGGCAGCGAGGAGAGGTTTCTGTCTGGTCTATACGTCCAGATTGGTGGAAAGCTGCTAGCATGGCTAATCTTTCACAAGAATGTCTTTTGTAGCCTTCCCCAGATCTGTACATTTTTACTTATTATATTCTGTGGATGAAGTCTTGAGGAGTCATCCCTTCAGGGATCCTGTGAAGCTTTTAAGATGTGTATAGCAATATTGTTACATTATATATCACTGTATGGTTTCATCATTCCCTTATTTCTTTACGTGTTCCCCAGATCTGTGCCTGGACACTATCCTGTCCGTCCTGGAGCTCTGCAGGCAGATCCTTAGAACATGTGGGTTTGGCTGTAAGTGCCAAATTCAGAGCAAAACCTATCAAATCACGTCTAAGCAATTGCCTTTCCACAAGTGGATCCAATGAACAGACAAAAAAAAAAAAAAATCTCAAACCTGAGCCAACAAAATGCAAATGTTATGAAGAGTGTCTGAAAACTTAGGTTGCAGTGTTGTCAAAAATCCTGTGTTTGCTTCATTATGATCGGGTATTCAAAATAGTTGCAATTTTTTTTTACTTCAGTCTATGCCAATATTAGGCTGTAACATAATAGAATGTGAAATAAATTAAGGGGCCTGAATGCTTTATAAATGCACAGTATAATATGTCATAGTAGAGGCAAAGTTATTATTGCAGATAATGCGTTTCTTTAAATAAACGGTGCTGGGGCATTTTAGCGCATTCGTATGTGATCCAGCAATTTCTAGCTGCACACTAAATAAAACCACACCAGCGGTTAAAAAAAAATAAAAATAAAAAAAAACGAATAAAAAAAAAAAAATTACATTTATAAAAAAAAAAAGGAGCATTCTAGCTGGTTGTAAAGTGAACTTTAATAAAATCTAGTCTGGAAAAATTATCATTTAGCACTTGAAACAATGCACTTGTTTTCTGTCAATAAGGATTTGGTCCTAAATTTTTCAGCAGTTCTCATTGGCCTATGGACCTCAGCTCTGGTCCGCCGCAGAGTTTCAGTGCTGAGGGGGTTGGCATTAGCTTACATAGACAGAAGGTGGCAGGAAATGTTTAAAAGGTGGTGTAATTAGCTTTAGAATAAAAAAGTACAATTGATAGCATTTTCAAAGATTTAAAAATAATCATGATGCAATTGGAAGTTCCATTGATAAAGCCCTCTGGTACCGGATAGGCGTCTTAATACCTACTCCAACTAAGGAACCATTCAGCAGCATCTTACTGGACCCGTGTAGATGGCAGTCTGCACCCACTCCCCTTACAGGCAAATCCCTACCCCATGGCTATTCCTTTCATTGTGGTCTCCCTTCTTGTAGAAGACCCCAATCGAGACCTTCTTATTTTGGGCTGTAAGCAATCTGCCCACCAGCTTACTGGTGTCTTTCGGCTTCTAGTTTGGGCTGTCTGGCCTTTACCAGAAAGGTTTCTGCCTGTAACCTCAATGCCTTATAGGTGAACTCTGCCCACCTGCCTCACTGGGTTCATTTGACTCCTAAATCATAGATGTTACAGCACACGTGTTGAAAGGTACACACGCACAACCCATGTAAACCTCTAAGATTCACGTGGAAATTGAATAGAACCATAAAGATAAAACTGCCGTTGCGTAAATGTATTGCGAGACTGCGTGTCATTTAATACAGTCATTACTTAAACGAAATTGCTCTTTAAAACGCTCACACAGTCACATACTAGAAGACAGAAATTGACATATAGACAGAATGCTGCACTATAGAAAGATTCACCAGTCTTTTATGAAAGAAAACACCAAACGACAACACACCATGGAAAGAATGTGGCTTAAAAATACCAAAAGACAAAACATTTTAAGAAACCACGCCATTAATTTTGACCTTGTTGTAAGACACATACTAAAAATCAAATGTTATCAAAGCCTAAACTATATAAAACGTAAAAATAGAACATTGTCTACCATGACTGACCATGATGGACGCACTTTTTTTTCCAACCTATGTAACCATTTGTCTCAAATTTGTTACTGGTTTGATGGTGGAACGCCAAGGGGATTATACAACATCTTGTCCAGATGGTCTGCGGAGTGCAAAGTTCCTAAGTCATGGTTTGATGAACACAGTATCAGGACACAGATTGCAGAAATTGGAGGAACAGCCATAGAAAAAAAAAAAATGATAGGCCTTCACCCAGATTTCAGCATTCTTCACCAAACCTTTGGCTAGGTAGGCTCATCAAGGAGACCCTGCTCTGAGAATGAATGATGTAATGATGGCACATGCCAGTAAGTGCAAGTATTAAGGATGTTAATGGAGTACTCACACCCGGTTTTCCCTTGCAATCAATGGATAAAGGGCAAAGCATTGGTCTCAAAGATCACCGTGAAGTTAAATCCCTTGAGGAGATCTTGCAGTTTGTACTTCCCTCAATCCAGCAATGGGGGCCACCATTTTTTGTGGGTGGCGTTAACTGGGGGTCATACCACAGCAATGGGCAATCGGCCCTCAGAGGTGACAGTGTGTGGTCAGTCATTGCGCTGGCAGCCAATCAGGCACACCAGCTAAGTGGAGGGCTGGCCTGTAGCACAGCTATCCACTTCGAGCTACACTTCCCTGAAGCATGTCCCAGTGATGTGAGGGATCTGGAAATCGACAGGGAATAACTATTCTTTTGCAATTCTACGAACGCAAAGAAATGCCAAGACATCTAAAATGGAGCAATACCCTGTTAAGAGAGTCAAACTTGCTCTATCGTAAAGTGATAATGTCACGTCAAGGAATTACAGGTGTATAAAGCAAACAAATCTGCAGAGGGACATCAATTTTAAGCAGAAAAGAGAAGAGAGACAAACGAAACGGCAGTCTGTTATAATGACATTTAAAGAATTTCTGAAACATAGTACATGTAAACACACACACACACACACACACAGTAAATCTAGGAACAATGATCCAAGCTACATACTGCTAAACATGAAGAAAAAAAACCACCACATTCAATATTTAACTGGATTTTTGGTATCAATATACATGAAAATAGAGACTAAATATTTACCAACACTAAAAGGAAGTCACAAAAGGAGAATGTACAAGTCCACGTTACAGCAGAACAGGACATGCCACCTGAAAAAGTCTCCATCATACAAATAACATGGCTCACATCAAATTAAGCTCTCTCCACACATTTATTGATATTTTGGAGAGCAAAAACATAAACACGTCAAACCCCTGTCTGAAGTTGCACAGCTGACCACCAATAAAAACGGTGGCATTAATGCTACGCTGGAGCCAAGTATCAGAATGAATGAGGTTAGTATTGGAGGTTTCCGGTTGCTTTGTCACTTGCTGACCAGTGCATTTCCCAGTCTTGACTTTTATCATATAGAAAATAAACCCACAGGTATAGAAACAGATTTACGCTGGCGGCTGATAAGCAGCTGTAGGGGGATTGCAAATGCAGAAAATATAATGCACGTTGCACTGACTCGTTAACAGTCAAGGATTTCACTGCTTTTTTTTTTTTGAGAGACGCGATTCAAGGAAGATTTGTCACGACAAGCCAACACTATTTAGATGCGGCAACCACATGGACTCTATTTAACCGTGGAAGCGCTATGCTATACAGCCCAGCTGCTCATTAAACCGAGACGTAACGCATCCAGGTCCCTGGTAACCACGGACTCCTGGATTCCAGGAATATCCTATGTCCATCTATGTGGAAAACTTTGCCTGTCTCCCAAAATCAGTGACTGGCTCCTAGCAGGTCTCAAACATTTGGAAAAAATTCATCCAGCCATGCAAGAGGTGCATTTTTTTTTTGTGTGACCTTAATGGGTTAAGGTTAAAAAAAGGGGAAGGCAAGAAGAAACATAAAATAAGCACATTTGTCTCCAGATGTTGTGAAACTACATTTCCCATGATGCGCAGCCAACTGAATGATAGGCTGAGCATCAATGGAAATTTACGTCCAAAACATCTGGATGGTGACAGTTGCTGACCCCTGCTCTATACCAGTGTTTCTCAAACCTGTCCTCGGGACCCCCTAACAGGCCAGATTTTGAAGATTACCATGAGGAATTGCAGACTGAATCCTGCAATCACTGAGCAGCAAATCATATCACCTGTGCTGTGCTTCAGATATCTGGCAAACCTGGCCTGTTAGGGGGTCCTGTGGACAGGTTTGAGAAACACTGCTCTACATTATAGTTTCCTCCTTATTATGCTGTCAGGAAGGAGGTAGCCATACTTTATAAATTTTTGACTGTCCATTTGCTCTTCATAGCCCCAGGTCAGAAGTCTGCAGACTGCTTTTCGAACAGAATATGCAACAAGGGACCCAGTCTCAATTTTTTCTGTGTAGAACCTGTAACACGACCTTGATCCTCGTTATTACATCACATCAGTATATAAAAGAGAGCACAGCAATCAGACAACCTCTTTGCAAGGCATTTATTCTTCTGCCAGATTAGCGAGATGGGGGATTGACAGATAAAAAGGAACCATGTAGCCATGAACGCCTAAACTTAACATCTGGATTTTTCCATCGCAAAACTATATATAAAGATGCCTGGTCAGTGGATCCTACAAAAAAGTTGCCATTTGTGCATAGTTCTTCCTGCCTTTTAAGTATGCAATACAATTGGCAAGCTCTAGTTTAAGCAGATTTCCCCCAGTTACATGGTCAAGCTACTTAAATAGACCTGCCATTTGTGTACAGAAAGGGGGGGGGGGGAGAGGGACACGTGGAAATAAGAAAATTGGGAAAATCCAAAAATATTTTTCAAAACCGTTGAGAATAAAAAAACATTTTTTTTCTTCAAATCACCAGACTGTGTAGAACTATGCAAATATACAACAGATACTTTAAATCCGAAGACCCAACACCTCCCGGCACCCTCTTTATGAGCCATTATGGGGTTAAAAATCTGCCCGCACACGAATACAAAACAACTGTAATGAAACAATGAAATATTGTGGTAATGTATGAGAAAGAAGGTATAAACCCTTAAAAACACACAAAAATAGCAGCATGGCTGGGACTACAACTTGGACGCTATACTGTTATTTCACTTTCTATGGTCTCGGTATCCTTATTGCATAACGAGGAAAGAGCAGGCTACGCATTCCCATAAAACTTTTGTGTTTTGTAGAAAACTGAAAGGAGACTGAAAATATTAGAAAAAGAAAAAAAGACCTGAACAATTATTTTCCAGTTCTGATGCCCAACAAATGTAATCCCAAAATTAGGTCATGACCTGGAATTCCCAAGCTAATCAGCCCATAGCAAAGAACACCCTTTATTTTGACAATACAATTACAAATTGAGGATAAAAGGGCAGTACAAGAATAAAAGAGGGGAAGGGAAAAAAAAAAAAAACCACAAAACCCACAAATCCCTGAAATTTTTGGTTTTCTGGATAAACCACCATCTTTCTTAGAACCATATTTCTTACCCATCGTCTTCACACCGAATTCTAGAACCAATAACTTTGGATTTTGTTTTGGGTTTCCTTATTACAGAAGGAGGATAATGAACATCAAGGAAAAAGAAAAAAAACTGCTTGAGAAAATGAGGAGTAGCCCTCAAGTATAAATAAATCCAAAAAGGGAATATTGTGTATTTACAGGCTAATTCAAAATGGTTTAAAAAGAAAAACGAAGGCGACTACAATACCTCCATTATTAAAAAGGAGCCCCTGATTTGCAATGGTTGATCGGGAAATGTCAACATAAGACCCATTCAGGGACTCGACGGTGAAGAAACGAGCAGAAAAAGGAAAGCGATGAACGAGTCTTTTGTAACAGCAACAGAAACACTGTTTAAAGAAGCCCAACGGCAGAAAGCAGCGTACAAAAAAGATAAGATTTAATAAAAATTTATCACATTTGCAAATCATGTGTCAGCAGTGAATTTATAGTTTGGGGGGGGGGGGAATAAAAAATTAGATCCACAATGCAAATCAACTGCACAATGTAACTCAATGAAAGATGTCACAACCGAGTCAGCGTCTTTTATTTTACAGAGTATAATACATTCACATTGATACAGAAACCAAGAACACACACACAAGACTAAATAAATCACATTACATAGACACATGCTAATGCAGATTTGGGTTGGGAGGGGTCCATCACTACCACCACCATCCTCAGGGAACATTATAAATCACGAGTTAATGTGATTTATGAATGCTTTTATTAGTACTGTACACCGGTTTAGACACATAATTGTTCCAACGTTACCAATTATGGTTTGCCACAAAAAAAAAACAAAAAAAAAAAACAGATTGGAGATGAAGGCTTCCAGCTTACACAATCCATGGGAGGGGAAAAAACAAAAAAGCACACAAAACGAACAAAAACGACAACCGTGAAAGGGTGGCTATTCAGGAAAGATTACAAACAAAAATAAAGAAACCCTCACTAATCTTAAGGTTGGACCTTTTTCCAATACAGAATACCCAGGTGGTTGGTTATTAGGAGGTGGATAGCTGATTGCAGGAATCAGTAACAAAAAAACCCAAACTGATTAAAAATGTAGCATTGAGCTGGAAGAGCTTTTCTCGGTCGAGCGTTCATTTAGTTTCCAGGTTGGGTCTTTAGGGAACGGAACCGGTCTATTGCAGGGATTCTGGTGGGTATGTTTTGAAGGAGGGTATTCTCTTTTGAATGAAAGCCCACCTTAAGTGTCCTCGTATCGCTCACTTACATGTATGCTGGAGAAAGTAGAGATGACCTGGATGTTTTAAGCACGGGAACGGGGAATTTCCAGATAGCAGGAGAGCTCGTTTTCCATTTCAATGGCATGTTGTCACCACGGTACTACAATAACAGCAAACAGCGTTTCCATAACAGACTACCAACTAGGTCTTCCATCCCACACACACTACTGACATAGCAGAAGATGCTGCTGCTGCGCTGGCTGCTCTGCAAACAAGCAAATGACTCTTGCCAATGCCCTCAGACCGTTGCTTCCAATCTGTAATATAGGGTTGCCAGGCATTGCCTTTTAAATCCTCCTGTCCCCTAAAGCCATATGATGAGTCTATCGTTCTACCTCAACAATAGTGCCACCTCGTTAGGGAAGCATTGACTGCAGTGAATGGCAGAGGAGAGAGAGAGAGAGAGAGGGGAGAGATTGGAAGGAAAAAAAAAAAAAGGAAAAAGAAATCTGCACTGCACAAACAGTACAATGCAGCTATATAGATTTCTGAATAACCTACAAAATATCAAAACAAAAAGGAATATAAACCTGAAGCAACCCTAGCAACTTAGTGACTTTGTGTTATATTCCTGCTTGAGGACACTGCAGCAGATTCATCCAAAAACCTACCCCCTCCCATCCCTGAAGAGCAAAAAGAGATTTGAGACCCATTTTAAAAGAAGCGATAGATTAAAAAAAGGAAAGCAGAAAAAAAATTGTGCATGTAATAAAAAAAAATTAAAAAAATTAAAACAAAAAAAAAAAACAAAAAAAACATACCTACTCAGAATACACTTGTCATCGTCTGAACATTCTTCTTTTGAGCTGCAACAATACAAATTGGACATAAATCTCAGCATAGCCTTGGGCCAGGGCTAATAAGTGATCAGTGGCTTAATTCGACAGCCTGTCTTCCCCGGGAGCGAGCTCTGGTCAAACAATGCGAGATTGCCATTACTAAGGTAGAGAGGGGAGGAAAAAAAAACAAAAAACACAAAAGGAATAACAAACATAAGCAGTCCTTTTAATCCATCGAGACGGCGAAAGACAAAGGAGAAAGGTAGCGTGTATCTGTGTTAAATCGGATGCCGATGGCGATCATGTTCCTAGTCTTTTCCCCCATGCTGGAAGAGGAGAATTTCATACGGTTAAAAAGCTGTGAATTCATGGATCTCTCTGTCTTCTGCAGCAGGGAAGCGTGCTCTTAATAGCAGTCCTTGTAGGGACGTTATCAACAATCTAATTCAACGCTCCCCCTCTCTTTCTCTCCCCCCACCACCACCCTGAATGGATCACAAATTGCCTAAAGTATCGGCTGAGAAGCCAACCATGCAGGTGTCCATCTGGGACCATCCGCTGGATCTCTGCTCCGTTTGCTGACCCCCAGAGGCTACAGACTGACACTAAAGATTTCAAATAGGAAGCTGCCAAAAAAGAAAAAAATAATATATGACAAACCCCCCCCCCCCAAATCTGTGTATATGGTACTTAAGAGGAAAAAAACCCTAAATTTAAAAACCAAAAATGTGTCCTTTAATGTCATGTGCAGCACTTGCGTCCTTTGTATCATTCGAACAATGAATGCATGGTGGCGTACGGTCCAGTCATATGCATCTGTTTAAACAGTATTCTGCAGGTGATTTTCCATGACCTAGCACCATATACCTTTAAAACTTCTTAAAAAGGATATTCTGCCTAGATTTTTTTGTTCAATTAAATTTTAAAATCTTAATTATGCAATGAAGTAAATGGAGCTCAAAGTAAACTTTGTATACCGGCCAGGTGCGCTTGGCTGCAATATCTCATCAGGGGATTAATGCAATATTGGTGTTAAAGAACAATGTGATATCTCAATACCTAATGAGATATCACACAGCAAGTACTCAAACACCGGCTCCAGCGCCTGTGCTGGGGAGGGGGGGGGGGTCACCATGTTTTCCCCTACATGGGTAGAGCTTACCAAGGGCCATCACGCAGTGCAATTAGCCCTCCGCGGTGACATTCCCTTGCTGAATTTTCAGCTGGCGTGCCAGCAGTGAGTGGAGGGCTGTCCTGTAGGATGGCTCTTCTGCTCACAGCTGTCACTCTCCCCCAGTGGCATGCCACCAGAAGTGAAAGCAAATTTTTTGACATAATGACTCTAGGGATGTACTGATACTTTTATTTAATGGGTCATTCCATGTCAAATCAACCTATGCATAAAACCTTAAGGTCATTGATTTGCTTCATTTGTACCTTACCATCAGATGTTTGGGGAAAAAAAATAATAAATTTAACTACCCATTTGAAGTATCACGTAAAATGGCATTTGAAGTTATGCTGGCTAGTGAATTTTGGGGTTTACGTAATTTTGAAAGATCAGTTTCTCTAAAACAGGTTGACAAAAAAAAAAGTTAAAATAATTACCCCCCCATCTCATGGCAAGGTACAAATGTACCAAAAATGAACCAAATCCGTGAGATCAGGTTCTAAAATTAATTTTTCACTGGTTCATTTGTATGGAATGACCCTAATGTCATGTGATTGCTTTTCAATAAGAATAGACCTCATACACCTACCCACGGATACATTATATAAAATACCAACAGACCAGACACGTATGTACACACACACACACCTCTGCCAGCCACCCCAGTGTCTGTATCTGGGTGCTCTAACAGCACTCTCCCAGGCCTCTACATGACTGGTATTGGCCAGGTGCCTGATCTTACGAAACGTGGGCAGAGACAGACGGGGGAGGGGGTCATGGCATCAGTGCAGTATCGGATGATCCGAATACTGCATTACTTGGATAGCAGACTTAGGGGACAAAAGGAATAAGAAACGCCAACCCTATTCAAAAGGTACAATTAAAAACACACTACTAGAACACCCTTAAATCAGTTTTTAAAACCGGGGTCAATACAACGCAAGACAGCAGGGTCATGTTCTCCCAGCCATATTACATGGAGGCCACGGTTACTTTTAGGCTAGCGTCAGACAAGCGTCTTTGGAGAGCGGAAGGAATGTCCATGAGAGTGGACGTTCCTTCCACTCGACTCCGTGCGCTCAGCACTGCAAAGCACAATCCTCCTATGGAGAATCGCATTTTGCAGCTCTGTCAACACGTGTCCTAGCGCTTTGCCGGGTCGCTTGGAAAACTGTTGCTTGCTGCGCGCGTATTTTGTGTGCGCTAGGGTTGCACCGATACCGGGTACTGCAGGAGTACTTGGTACTCGTGCAGTACCCCCGATATTTTCCCGATACCGGAAGCCGGCATTGAGCCGGCTTGCCAGCATCCGAGGGGCTTGGGCGGCTGTTCGAATGCTCTATCGGCATTCGGGCAGTCGCCACTGGAGCTCCGCAGCATACTTACCTTCCTGAGCGGCGCCAGGAAAGTTTCCGCACGTTGAAGGACCCCAGCCGCGATCACGTGGGAGTCCCATGTGATCGCGGCTGGGGTCCTTCAACGAGCGCACACGCGAAGACTTAGGTCGGCGCCGCTCAGGAAGGCAAGTATGTCGCGGAGCGCCAGGGGCGGCTGTCCGAATGCCGATGGGTGGCTGTTCGAATGCTCTATCGGCATTCGGACAGCCACCCCTGGAGCTCCGCGACATACTTGCCTTCCTGAGCGGCGCCAGGAAAGTTTCCGCGCTTCCGCACGTTGAAGGACCCCAGCCGCGATCACGTGGGAGTCCGCTCAGGAAGGCAAGTATGTCGCAGAGCTCCAGGGGCGGCTGTCCGAATGCCGATAGAGCATTCGAACAGCCGCCCCATGTCTGGTCTGGGGTCTGAGCTGGGGGGCAATATCCATGAGCTGGGGGGCAGTATATCCATGAGCTGGGGGGGGGTAGTATATCCATGAGCTGGGGGGGGCAGTATATCCATGAGCTGGGGGGGGCAGTATATCCATGAGCTGGGGGGGGGTAGTATATCCATGAGCTGGGGGGGGCAGTATATCCATGAGCTGGGGGGGGCAGTATATCCATGAGCTGGGGGGGGGCAGTATATCCATGAGCTGGGGGGGGCAGTATATCCATGAGCTGGGGGGGGCAGTATATCCATGAGCTGGGGGGGGCAGTATAGCCATGAGCTGGGGGGGGGGCAGTATAGCCATGAGCTGGGGGGGGGGCGGCAGAATATCCATGAGCTGGGGGCATTCTGTATATATTTGTATATCTCGGGGGGGATATATACATGTGAGCTGGGGCATTTTTATATGAGGTCTGTTCTTATTGGAAAGTGGTCACATGACAAAAGTATCGGTACTTGGTATCGGTGAGTACTTGAAAAAAGAAAAAAAAAAAAAGAAGTAATCGGTACTCGTACTCTGTCTTAAAGTGGTATCGGTGCATCCCTAGTGTGCGCACAAGTGTGACCGGCCCCGTTGCAGAGTCACAACGCTGCAACGGATGCCGGTAAGCACGTCAGTACGGGCACACATAGGAATGTTCCCGTCTTAGGCTAGCATCAGACGAGCGCGCTATATGTAAGCAATAAATAGCTTTCGGAGCCTGTTCTGAAAACATCAATATATTGATTTATGGGGGGGGGGGGTATGTTCAGCATAGTCAATTATTCTAGAAATCCAGAAGTGCAATTTAAGTGAAGCACAGCCAGCTACAGCCTCAATTTTAAGATGATAGACGAGCATCATGGCACTTCTTCTGCTTGAGAGCTACTGGAGACCCTCAGGGTTATCCAAAGAGATTCGAATTGCTTGAGAAAGGTAACCGAACGCTGAAAATCAGCGTTCGGTTACCTTTCCTGGCCATTCGGCTATCCAGAGAGCAGGCAATTCGCCAAATCCTGTCGAATTGCCTGCACATACGGTGACTGTTCGGTCCCTGTTCGAGGGCAGTGAAATACCCATGAAAAAGCACTGCTTCGGCTATTCAGAGAACACAAACCAGCAGTGAAAGGTTCCCCTAATGCTCTGCCATTCGGTGGTTTAATTCGGCAAATTTATTCAGGAGAATCCCATAGACTTCAATGTTAAAAATATTCCTGTTTTAATTCAATATCTATTAAACCGTTCATTATAAAATTCTGCAGCAAAAAGTCTATTTATAGATTTTTTAGGATACTTTAAGCATTTTTCTGAATTTTTAAAAAAAAAATTAAAAGTCCGATTTTTTTTTTTTTTTTTTTTCAGTTTGCTTATTTTTTTTGTAACAGCCCTCTTTATTATCATTCCCTGGACCTCCTGTGAAAATTTCAGACATTTTCGCTCAGTAGTTTCTTTGCAAACAGCGTTTCTTTTTCCCAGATTCATACAAATGTTTTTTCTAATTTATTCACTGCCTCCTCTGCGTCACAGCTGCTTCGGCTCTGTGTGATTCGGCTCCTGTTCGGCTTCTTCGAAGGTTAATCCAGATGTTTTTGCTTGTTTTCAGCGTGCATTCGGTGAGTTTTCGTCAGGTTTTCGGCAGCTTTTCCCTGCAATTCGGGGACCCTGTGCTCTTTGCTGAATACACCGCAGGGTCACCGAAATGCAATCGGCAAAAGGAACCGAATTTAAGAGAACGAAAAGTCACCGAACGTGCGGTGACTTTTCGAATCTCTTTGGATAACCCTGCCTGCTACTTGCCAACTCGAGACCCACATGGGTTATGGAACTTTAAAATAAGACCGGCGTATTAAAACAAAAAAAAAATTTAGTGTCAAAAGGAAAGGCAAAGGCACCACTTTAATTGGAAGAATAATGAAGACCATAGACTTCTCTCATAGAGAATTTGCTGTTCCTCCATAATTGGGAGGAACGATTTGGAAAGGACAGCTCATTTAAAAGTTTCAACAGTATCGTAGTTATGTAGGCTAAGCTGCAGTAAGCTTCAATCATCATGCCCCAGTGAGATTTCTTAAAAGAACAGTAAGGCAAGATGGGAAAATAAAATAAAAAAACATACACAGGGTTATTCAGAGAGAGGTGAAAAGTAGGAGAATGGCTGCAGAAGTGAAAACTCTAGGTCAAAATAGCCAAACAAAAAAATGTCACTGACAATAGGACATTGTATGAGATCAAATGCACCTCTGTCTTCCACGTGCATGTTTAAGTCACACGTGGAAAGCCCCACGAATGTGAATGCACTTCCTACAACGATCACAGCACAGTAAATACAGATCAAGCCACTTGGCCATATTCCGGTGTTGGCGATAATGTTGCGACATTATCTTAATGCCAGGAATTGCTATTCCATGCTTGGCGCAAGCTGGGCTCTCTGTATAGGAGGTATTAATTCACACGGAGAAGGAGCAATTCCAAGGTAGCTCGTTCTTCACTCTGGGATTTGCAAAACCACTTAACACACACTACACCCCCCCCCCCCAAAAAAAAATCCCAAAAGATAAGGGGGTGCTTTCTCTAGCCAGGAGCAGAGTGAGCCTGGGAACCAATAGTTCCCAGTCTTCCTCCAGTATTCATCCATGGCCTTACATGATCCTGTGGGTGTGAGCTTGCGGCAGTGACCTGCAGAGCTCCTTACAGGAGCACACTGCAAGTATCAGCTCCTGTAAGTACTACTTATCACCTAACCTCGGAAGGAAGCTGGGTGCAAGTAAAGTTCCCACCTCAATATAGACACAATAAAAAGGGAGACCGAGTAAAATCTGCAGGCCCAGGTTTACTCCGTCTTCCTTTTAGCGCAAGCTTTGGAATAGGGCCCAAAATAGGCTTTGTCCAACATTTCAGTACTTTAAAAAGGCGCTTCTATGTTAGGACTGACTTTAAATTAGTTTATCATAGCTGGACCAGCAGCTCGTTTTACACATATGTAAGTATCTACAGAGTAGAATAAGCAAAGTCAATACATTTGCGATTGAGACATCAGTTCACAACACACATATTGGTAAAGCTACAGGGCGCTACATTAAAAAGGGCCAATCGTATGCTTTTTCTTGATTTACAGTAAGCCTTTAATCTGGTCTGGAAAAGAGGCAATTTAAACTACTTGCTCATTTTCTACATACAAAGCGTTAAGTCTATTCAGAAGCCTTCAGAATACCAGAGTGACCCCGACAGCGTTATTTATCTTGTTCAAAGCAGGTGGAAAAAATATTCGCTACCATTCACAATGCTGAGGAGGAGGTGGATAGAGATCATCATACAGGAGAAAGAAGTTGGCAGGAAACAAGCTTTGTCCTATTGAAAGTACAGGGTATTAAATGAAAAAGTTATGACATTGTCAAGCCTTTTCAAAACAGTATCAGGATACAGAAGATAAATGTTAGTATTAGAATTTTTTTAAGCCTTTCGATCCAAATCACATTTATGGCCACTACCACAACATGCGCTATACATGTCCTACATAAACACGGGGCCCAGACACCAACACAAAAATTTATAATTGCTGAGCTGTTAAGTAATGGCTGCACGCAAGAGTAATGCTCCCATTTTATTCCATTTTAGCTGCAAACAAATCTTGCAACTTGGTTGGTTGCGCCAGGTTACTGTATAGTATTGCTGACAGCAGCTCCCAATAAGTACGACTTGAGTTGCTAACAAAGCTGGTTACAGGGAGCGGCAAACGCTTACTGGCCAACACAATCGTTTTCCATTAGTAGATCCCTGTAAACAGCTGGAGTGGAATCATCCCATGGAATGTCCTTTCAATTGTGCTGCATAACAATTAGGGATGCACCGATACTAGTATCGGTATCGGGGCCGATGTGCAAACGGCCCGATACATCCCGCCGATACCGGAAGCCGGCGCTGGGCCGGCTTGCCGGTATCCGTGGGGCTGGGGAAGCTGGCCACGTGCATGAAAAGCACGCGGCCAGCGTTCCCCTCTGGCGCGCCCGATACTCACCCATCCTGAAGGTCCGGTCGCTGGGCAGTGATGCGTTCCCGCGTGCCGCTGGGCGCTCCTGTGACGCTGCCTCTTGGCTGGAGGCAGCGTCACAGATGCGCCCGGCGGCCACGTGATCGCATCACTGCCCAGCGTCCGGACCTTCAGGATGGGTGAGTATCGCGGCGCGCCGGAGGGGAACGCTGGCCACGTGCTTTTCATGCACGCGGCCAGCTTCTCCAGCGTTCGAGCTGGGGGCAAATCCATGTGAGCTGGGGGGCAATTCCATCAGAGCTGGGGGGCAATTCCATCAGAGCTGGGGGGCAAATCCATCAGAGCTGGGGGGCAATTCCATCAGAGCTGGGGGCAAATCCATCAGAGCTGGGGGGCAAATCCATCAGAGCTGGGGGGCAAATCCATCAGAGCTGGGGGGCAAATCCATCAGAGCTGGGGGGCAAATCCATCAGAGCTGGGGGGCAAATCCATGTGAGCTGGGGGGCAAATCCATGTGAGCTGGGGGCAAATCCATGTGAGCTGGGGGCAAATCCATCGGCAAATCCATGTGAGCTGGGGGCAAATCCATGTGAGCTGGGGGCAAATCCATGTGAGCTGGGGGCAAATCCATGTGAGCTGGGGGCCAAATCTCATAAATTTTTATATGAGGTCTGTTCTTATTGGAAAGCGTCACATGACATTAAATAAAAGTATCGGTACTCGTACTCGGTCTTAAAAAAGTGGTATCGGTGCATCCCTAATAACAATCATGAGGACACATCTAGGGCCGAAACAACTAATCGATAATGGAAATCGTTGTCAACTATTTCCATTAATCGATTAAATGTACTGTGTACAGCACACACGGTTTAATCTAAACTGATTTAGAGTCAGATCGAGTTAAACGTAAATAGCCTCTGCTTCGGAGCTGATTGGAGACGACGCGCCGCTGCTTTACTCGGTAGGATTTAGGCTGGGGTCAGACGAGCGTAGTGTTCACGTCCGTGATTGCGCCTAAAAGTACGTCCATGATAGCATGAAAGAAAGTCCATTGGAGCCTGACACATGAAGTACGTCCGCACTGAACTGCGGACGCACAACAGCCGCGGCAAACGGACGCAGGTTAGGCAAGAACGTAATACTGCTAGAACGGACGTGCGGAGTGCGCCACGTCTGCATAGCTTTGTGTGTGAGTGATGGAGCATGGTCAGACGGACTGCATTTATACGTCCAGCATTTTTGACGGACAGAATGTTTTTTCATTGTAATTTATTTTTCCCTCCTACATCCGTCAAAAATAACTTCAGTGAAAAAACGAACTGTGTGACCACTACTGCGTCATCCGTACTGACGATGTCCGTACTGCACGGACGTACAGTCCGTAGAAATCACGCTCGTCTGACCCTAGCCTTAGTTCTAGGGTTTTATCAGACACAACCAGTTTGTTTTTATTCCGTTTACAACAGTAGAACTCTAACACAAACAATAGGATACTGCCGCTGGGTGAATGCGCTGTATGCCTGTGTTTTATCCTTACTTGAAGCTGGAGACCTGTTCCACCACCCCACCCTCCCTGCCACACCCTTTTTGGTTGGGAACTGCCATTCCCTCCCTTTGGTCTGGTCCCTTTCCCCAAACTCACTCCCACACTCAGATCCAGTCTTTTGTCCATACCCACTCCCTCTCACACTCAGGTCAAGTCACTTGAGCAAAGTCCCTCCTCCCATCAGTCCCTCCTACCACAGGTTGTTCACAAAATTATTTAAAAAAAAAAAAAAAAAGGGACACTACGCACCCTGACCACTTTAGCTTATTAGCCCCGATTTCATGCTGACATCATGACCAAGTGCTTGTAGCCACGCTCATTTGCCACGTGCATGCAGCATCAACCCATCCCTCTGACCAAGCACTCGCATACCTTGAGTGAAAAGTATGCAAGATACGCAATATGCGTATGTACGTACAAAAAAAGTTAGGTACACTACGCAAATTGCTTATGACTAAAAGGAGAGAGGTTGTCGTTATTTTATTTACATAGAAAAAAATCTGTTTACTTAAAAAGGAATTTTTTTTATCCGATGAATTGAAATAGGAAAAAAAAAAAAAAAAAAAAAAAGATTTGGCCAACTAATCGATTATTCTCCTAATCGTTCGTTGCAGCCCTAAAACACATCCTTATTGACCTCATCTGAGAAAAAAAAAAAAAAAAAAAAACATTAACCACTTCGATGCTGAGGACGCGCTGAGCGCGTCCTCAGCATTCCCGCTGGTATGCGGAGGACGCGCTGAGCGCGTCCTCCCATTGGGGTCAGCGTTCGGCCGGGTTCCGGCCGATCGCTGGCCCCCCCGGTGCGGTCTGACATCCTCGATGTCAGCCGCGCATCCGGGACCGCAGCCGCCGGAATTAGGTGTCATCGCGGCAGCGCGATGACACCTAATTCAGGCGCCCCCCCGCATGTGCGGAGGAGGCGCCTGAAAGGGAGGGGGGGGGGGTCCTTCAGACCTCTCCCTCCCGATCGGCGGCTCTGCGGGGGTTAACCCAGGCATCATTTGGAAGGGCACAGCCTGCCCTTCCAAATGGTGCCTGGCATTAACCCCTGGGGAGCTGGATCGCGAATCGGCGCTGAAAAGCGCCGGTTCGCAATCCTTTCCCGGAGCTGGCCGACATCTTGGATGTCGGCCAAGCCTCCGGGAACTCCCCCTGAGGACTGGCGTCATCGTGCGTAGCACGATGACGCCAGTCCTGGACTTAACCCCTAACTGCCACCAACTGTGGAGATAGGGAGTTCCAATGAACTCCCTGTCTCCCGATCCGTGGCAGTTAGGGGTTAATGTTTGGTATGGTTGGATCGGCCAGAGCATGGCCGTTCCAACGATACCAAACATGAAAGTGAAAAATGTTGTAAAAAAAAAAATTAAACACTTTTTTTTTCTTTTGTTAATGCAGCAATATTGTTCCCATTTCAATTATAATGTGAACAATGATGCTGCACTAACGATTTTTGTATGCGGTGCGTTTGTTAAAAATAGTGTAATTTTCCCCAAAAAAAAATGTAACGAGACCCCATCTCTAATTTTTTTAACAAGCGCACCCCATACAAAATATAACCGCAATTGCTCGCATGTTAAAATGTGAAAAAAAAAAACCTTACACATTGTAAATTATTGAAAATACATATTTTATTGCATTTTTTGTTATAATATACAGACCTGACATAACGTATACATATAATAATGACATATTATGAATCACCCGAGTCTGACGGAAAGAACGATATATAATATGTCTGGGTCATATACTAAAATAAGCCTTCAAAACACGTTTAAACATGATGAGCAAAACCGGTAAAAATGACCTCAGCACAGGGGCGGGAAAAGCCTCAGCAGCGAAAGGGTTAACACTGTCCCAGTAAAGGGAAGACAAAAAAAAAAAAAAAAAAAAACTGACAACCAAACCAATACAAGCTTACAAAAAAATATTTAACCAGACACTGCTTTCACAGATAGAAGGAAAGCACCACCTACAGGAAGCAAAACAGAATACACAAAAAAGAAAAAAAGTTATATAAGGGTTATTTATGCACTTCCGTTTGCAGGCATTGCAAATATTGGTGAAAAATCCCTGTTATGGCAGCATGCCAGCATTTCACAAAATTAGAATTTAGACAGCAACATGAGAAACTGCAATGTAAACCAACTCCTGTCAATCTTTGGATATTCGTTTTTAGGGATGTCCACAGAAACAATACCAAACAGAGTGTATACCATACAATTTTGTGAAGATGCTGTTATGTAAAGAAAAAAAAAATCTGGCCCCGGACAAAACGCAGTTAAGAGAAGAATAAGGAGGTGGGGACAAAGCTTTAGAAGATGGAAGGAAAAAAAAAAAAATACAAGAAGGTAGGGCTGAGACAACTAAATGCAACAGTGTGTGGCTGGTCCCGTCACAGCGTCTCAATGCTGCAACGGATGCCAGAAGGCACGTCAGTAAGGACGCACCTAGGCTGGCGTCAGACAAGCGCACTAAGACAGCAAAGCAAGAAACACAGAAAAGGGAGGCTCGTAATAGAGTAAAACTACATTAGTTACCATTATTTGTTTAAAAACAATCCAGGCTTGTTTGGGGGTTTATCTATGCTTAAATAATTTTATTTTTGTACATTTTACATTACGTTTGGAAAAAATGTCATACATAAGAGCAGCATGACATTGCTCAGAATTTACTGAAATGTTACACGATAATATTCATAATTCCAGACCAAAAACATCTTTACTGGACTGGCTGTAAATAGTGAAAGAGATTAGGGAATATTAAAATGACACCAAGTGGAGTTTTAGCCGGCCCGTGTACAACGGCTTTAAAAGGGAACATCAATGCACAAGCGCAGAGGAATGATAAGATTGCACGCGACACTCACATCTACCAAATGTCAGTAAATAAAAGAATACCACCTTTTTTCCCCTCCTCCACATTTTAACATAATAAAATTCCAGCCACAGAACACAAATCAAAATTCCATTTGAATCTATAATCCACGTGTCATACAGAAAAGCCTAGATAGGCTCCATCTACAGAAACCAATACAAAACAGAGGGAGGGCAAAAGGAAAATATTCACGTGAAAATAATATTCTTCAGAGCAGTGACTACCATGTCGCTTTCTCTCTACTTTGCTTTGTGTATATAAACCTGTGTTAAGGCTTTTTGGTTTCTGGGTAACAGCAGAATGGTCCCTGGCGGCACATATTCCGCAAACACAATATGCCAAAAGCATATGTCTATAAGCAATCAAGGGGATGAAAAATAACATTATGTTATGCATGAAAGATGCTGCTTGTGTTCCATAAATACAATTTCCTTCATAAAACAGGACTGCTTTTTGATTTATTGCCTAGATGGTTTACCTTGGTCTGGGCATGGGATTGTAAATCATAGGTGAGAACGCATACAGGGAGAATATGGAATAGATATTAGTTTCTTCCTCCTTTGTTGAAGTGGCCCCTTAGCTCCATTTTTAAAGAATCATTACAAACAGGGAGAAATATATATATATATACACATATATATATACATATACATACACACACACAAATTATTTCTTCCCAAATTAGATTTTTAGTGGCTGCACATCACCAGCACAAACTAAAACTATTGGAGAAAGAAAAAAAATAACAATCTACCATTTATTATTATTTAAGCAAATAGATCAACTAAAGTCAATGGAAACACTAGCGGCTCTATACAAACGCTGCAACAGCTTCTGGAGCGGAGGAAGAAGGGAAACAGCCACTGGGTATGGCACAATAAGCTGAAAGCTTACCCAAACAGTGGTCCCGACATGCTGCCCAGGTGCACTGGATGCATCTTTGGCTCATTTCAGTCTTGAGGTTCTAGATTATATTAGATATATAATAGTGGCTCTAAACATTGTATTGTCCTCCTGTCACAACACGTGGAGGACTTTGCCATCCCAGGTTAAAGGCTGATGCATTATCCTATTATAGGATCCCACTTGTAAACGAGTACCCCTTCTAATGTCTTAAGTCAAAAAAAAAAAAAGTTTTATTAGATTATACCAGTTATTGAAATAATATGCATTAAAACAATCAGATACTTGTAGGCCCATGTAACCAAGCAGAGAACAGGTTTGAAGTGTCCAGTACAACATGATACACAAAAGGTAGTTTATACAGAAGTAACCGTGCCAACCACCTGGCAATGCCAGCATAACTAATTAGAAAGTTACCCTATCCTGTGAAAAACATCTTTAGCCCATTAGAAAATGACCATGAAATCCCATCTGCACAGCGCGTTAGCCAACCAACTAGCAAAGGTACAGAAACACTATCAGTCTCCCCTTACAACAGTCAAATTTTCCATAGGATACACTGCGTTTGCCACTGACATGCCAACAGAAGAGTGTAGCATGCTGGGAAAATTTGATGGAGAAGCAGGAGGACCTTCCTACAATAGGTTTTCTAGCTTATCCTTATTACAACTATAGGGCAATTAACAGCTTTAAAAGGATATGGCAGCAGCGTATCAAGATGTAATACTCAGCCAAGATGATGGCACCCACATCGCTGAAGCAGAGATAAGTACCAGGGTAATGTCTCTATACAACGACATGTCAAAGATCCTTATGGCAGCTGACATTCCTGGCATACGAAGATAAAAGGGAAAAGTGTTTTTATTCACTCTGAAGAGGAAAAGCAATGGCTAAAATATTAAATTTTAATGGGGGTGGGGGGGTGGCATGATCAACAAGTCCTCCCAATTTTAGCAGTAAGATGCCAGGGAGGAATCACAAGATCGTCCACCAAGGCTCTCTATGCTGTGCAAAAACACTGTAATGGTGCAGCTCAATGCAAGTGATGCAGCAGAGAACAGATTCGAGTCTCAGTAGGAATAAGACTGCAGACTCAGAAAACAGTACTATGCGCCAAGCAGAAACCAATCTATTTTTTCCAGCACGAGATTGTAGCTTTTCATATAAACGTTACCCAAAAATGCAACGGGAGGCCAGTGTTTGCCAAGAAGAGGAGTCTGACAGAAGATAAATTACAAATAGACAGCAACGGGCTCTATTATAACTCAGATGGTAATAAGCAGCCACAAATGGCAAGAGACGGTGCAAGCCGTTAATCATTTGAAGCTCCATCACTACAGCCAGTATCCTCATCTGCATGGAGAGTCACAAAGAATCATACTGGGACGGTGGAAGGACACTGGGAACTTCTGTGTCCTTCTTGCGGAAAAAAGCAGCACTTCGTCCTCTATCGCAGGATGCATATGGAATGTTTTTTTCTTGATGTTAATTGCCCTATAGTTGTAATAAGGATAAGCTAGAAAACCTATTGTAGGAAGGTCCTCCTGCTTCTCCATCAAATTTGATGTTAAAGAGCTTAGGCTCTTGCCACCAGGTTCTCATTGCCTGCTGCAAGCTTGGAATTGCGTCATTCCAGCAGACCTAAGGCTGGGGTCAGACCAGCGCATTTTTAACGTGCGTTCTGGCGCACTTAATCACGGCCGCACTAGCAGCAAATGAGGGGCAATGACAGCCAATATACGAAGTACGGGACGTACAGAGTGCGCTGCGCCCGCTAGCGGTGTGTGTGTGTGATTTGGAGACGTCAGACCCTGCTCGTGTCCGGCCAACATAACGTCCAGACGCAAAAAGTTTCCTGGTTTGGATCCGTAAAACATCACGCACGAAAATGCGCATCGTATGACAGTTTTCGCCTATTCCGTGAAAAAAATACATCAATGCGTTCGGACGCACTTTTTTACGTTCGCGTGTAAAAATGCTTTTGTTTGACCCTAGCCTAAAAGTCCATGAAGCTTTTCTGCACAATTTGCACTCCTACTCAACTTACATACAGGGTTATTCAAAGAGCTCCGAATTGCTTAAGGTAACCGAACGCTGAAAATCAGCGTTCGGTTACCTTTCCTAGCCATTCAGCTATCCAGAGAGCAGGCAATTCGCCAAATCCTGGCGAATTGCCTGAACATACGGTGCCTGTTCGAGGGCAGTGAAAACCCCATGAAAAGCACTGCTTCGGCTATTCAGAGAACACAAACCAGCAGTGAAAGGTTCCCGAAATGCCCTGTCATCCGGTGGTTTCATGCGGCAAATTTATTCAGGCGAATCCCATAGGCTTCAATGTTAAAAATATTCCCGTTTTAATTCAATATCTAATAAACCATTCATTATAAAATTCTGCAGTAAAGAGTCTATTTATAGATTTATGATATTTTAAGCATTTTTCTTAATTTTTTTTTTTAATTTTTTTTACTTCTTTTTTCTGTACCTCATATGTAAATTTCAGACATTTTCGCTCCGTAGTTTCTTTGCAAACAGCGTTTCATTTTCACAGATTCACACAGACTGTTTTGCTAATTTATTCACTGCCTCGTCTGCGGTCTCGGCTACTTCGCTGCTACTTCGCTGCGTGTGATCGGCTCCTGCTCAGGTTTTTCGACGGGTTAGGCCGGCTGTACACTAGACGTTAATTTTTGCGCACTAACGCGCGTTAAAAACGACGGACCCGTGCGTTAAAAATGACGGAAGAGATGGTAGATGTCAGACGATGCGTTAATTTTGACACACGTCTTAAAAACGTGAATTTTGTGAGCTGGAGGAAAAAAAAAAGCTGGCCATAAAATTAATTTTAATAAAGTTGAAGACAATTATGTCTACGTTGTGCGTTGTGCGCATGCGCGATGAATTTGACGCGTCAATGTCGCGTCGATCCTAGCGCACAAGCTAGGTGTTTCTGTAAACGCACGTCCCACAGCGCGCGTTATGCGCAGCGCGCGGTAGCGTGTGTTGTGCTCTATCGGCGTTAACTGTAGGCAGTAACGCACGCCGGTAACGCGCGTTAGAGCGCAGAATTTAATGTCTAGTGTGCACCTGGCCTTAATCCAGATGTTTTTGGGGGGTTTTCGGCGTGCATTTGGTGGGTTTTGCGGTTCGTTTTCGGATTTGCGGCAGCTTTTCCCTGCAATTCGGGGACCCTGTGGTGTTTGCTGAATACACCGCAGGGTCACTGAAATGGGATCGGCAAAACGAACCGAAGTGAAGAGAACGAAAAGTCACCGAACGTGCGGTGACTTTTCGAATCTCTTTGAATAACCCTGATAGTGCATGAACTGCAAATTGCACACCGAAACAGGACGTCTGCTACAGAAACTCCTCCACTTCACCCAGCGATATCTCCAGAAAGTGAGCTATGGTCAGAGCTCATGACCCCACAACCAATTACCTGACCAGTGCCTGGTTGGATTAAATATGGCCGCTTCAGAGTCTGGAGATGCACTTAATAAATAATTTTAACCCTTTCAGTACCAAAATGTAGTTTTGGATTGTAATACATAAAACAAGATTAGCAGGCCCCCTGTGGAGAAACATTCACTGTGAGAACGTCCCTCTATAATACTGTAAAACAAGCTACAAATAGCCACGAACGTCACAGTAACAAAACGTTCAAGCACTGCATTACAATAACCAGGGAGCACTCCAGGGTCACAATCACTGAACAGTACAGATATGCCTGTAGATGGAAATTACAGTAACCTCATAATGCCAGATATTTTTTATATTGTACTGGTATTTTTGAAAATCAGCACTGCTAATCTCATAATGATCAGCACAAATTCCCAAAAGCAGGATTAGCTTTATGATATACACTATATTTTAAACACAGAAGTTATTTCTGCCTGTATGCTGAGAACGCAGACCATGAAATAAATTAAATTTAACTCCTTTCAGAACAATTTCAGTGCAAAATTTCTAGGTTTACCCTATATTTAAATCGTTGACACTGCATTCCACATTTGAAACAGATGTTATATTATTTTTATCTATAAATGATGACTCCTACATCAGTTAGGGTTTTGGGTTATAGTCGAAGGCAAGGGGGTTAGCAAAAGAGGCCCTGCAGATATTTTGGAACTACATTTTCCATGAGTCTACACCAAGATAATGAATGGATGAGCATCATGGAAATGTAGTTCCAAAATATCTGAAGGGCCAAGGTTGCTGTCCCTTGCCTTAGACTAACCCAAAAACATAACAGATTCTGCACAATTTTTGAATGTGAACATCAGTACAGTTCAACGATGCTCGTTTCATTTTTACACAACAGATTCTGCTCCATTTTTCGATAATATCTACCTCTAGCTAATCCCATCGACTTAATCCAAGAGACATGTTTCTTCCATTCAGGGTTAAAAACACACATGCACACACTTTGGTCTACCAGTACAACATGACAGCTTTAATAAAAATGAGAAGTGTCAGTGTTGTAGTGGAACATCCCTTTTATTCTTGACTATGCAAAAAGCAAGTGTGTATATTTACCCTCTCCCTCATCACACTGCATATCCTTGTGGTTTAAAAATAAATGTACTCCCTGTAATTCTTTCATTCCCCATATACTGCCCACGCAGGAAATACTGTACATACAGCTGGGGTGTCCTCCAGGGCCGCGGCCCAATTTCATTCCACCATTTTTCTAACATGTAATTAACTCCACATGGGTTCATGGTCAACCTTAAAACTGTTAAGCCTGTGGCCCTTGAGGGCAGCAATCTGATAACCATGACTTTGACAGCACCTAATGTGCATGTGTCTCATGTGACAAGTGGCATTAAATATAGTGACTGCTTTACAAAGCATAATAGTTTTATAGGTGGGGAAATAACTTGGCAGGGACAGCAAAAGCATCCCCGCGGTTAGCTGCAGAGATGAAAGGCGATATCTGAAAATGAACTGCCAGTTTATTAATGGTGTCAAGAACAGGAAGAAAAGGAAACAGAGACAAGGGCACGAACAGACAGCGTTCCTCTTTTGACAACATGAGTGTCCTCAATCTCCACCAATTAAAGCGAATGCACACCTACCCGAATTTACCGCAGATAAGATACAGGTTTGCCACCTTAACAGAACAGTGTTAAACTTTTAAATGGATTTCTGTTCGGCAGCACGGCAGGCTATATTAAAGATACATCGGATATATATATAATTTTAGGTGTTAAAGTTGTAGTTGACGTGGGAAGTTGTTTAGTACTCTGAAATGCCCTCTCACTTCTGCTCTGTGGAGTTCTTGTCGGGTAGGATTCGACTGTTTGCAGCCTACGTTGCACATTCATTTATCCAGATTTTTCCTTATAGCCCCTCTTGTACTGCAGCCATTATGAGCCAGACACTATTTGCGCATGGCCTCAGAATTAAGCAGAGGCAGTGCCGCCGCAGATATCAGCTCCCGGAGTCCATAGGAGTAGAGACCAGCATGTTCCTGCCATAAGCTTGAACTCAGAAGCCTCCCGATGAAGCGGGGAGGGAGACGTGGAAACATTTGTTCCCAGTATTACTCAGTTATTGTTGAAAAGCAGCAGATCACATCGCCCTCCCTACTGTGGGATGAGAGGCAAGTACGTGGGGTTTAAATTTAGGGATGGGGTGGAAGGTGGGGGGTTAGTTTGTCCTGGGAGTCTATAATTCAATAAATACTGGTTCCAGAATGGAAGAGTAAGCTACAATGGAATAGCTCGCCCTTCTAATGGCAGGTGCAAATTAGCACCGCCTATCTCCTATACAAGGTATAATACTTCATTTACAGTACGGATGTGCCATGTCCAGCCGATACCTTAAAGGGAAAGGGCCGAGTTATTGGGTGGCAAGAGTGCATTGCTGAATAGTTATCAGCGGATATAACGTTTCTAGGTCTGGTTTCTTTTCGTACTTTTTTCCCTGCGTTCTCTCCAGAAGGGATCATGTGTTCAATAAGTCATCATACAAAGCATTACTTATCTGAGGTTTTTCAGCATTATTTTGCCTCAGATTCTTCTATGAGTGGCAAGATGCATTCGATACTATGCAGAGTACACCCGACTCCTTTGCTCGTCTCTGAAGCCGAATGCTTATTTCCTATGTGTCTCCACGAAGGCAGATTTCTTTGCCCACGCAGACCAGATGGCTACATTGGCTGCTTTCTCTGCCGGGTGTCAATGACTTGTTCGGTGCCCTTTTGGTATGCGGTGCACTGTCAAATTGAGCGGTGGTATATAGGGGAGGTTTGAACTTCCACCGATTTATCTTGTGAATCCACTTTCCGGACCTTCTGCTTCTACACTCAGTCTTATACAGCATTCCAAAAAGGCAGAAATATGAATCCTCCTGCTTGGACATTAATTGTTCCCCAAAGCTAGAATAAAGACCGGAGGCAATTATTTTCACATCCCCATCCCACTTCTCTCTTGGCTCACTGTCAGGAGAATTGGGAGGAATAATTCAGACCAAATAGCCGATTTGGAAAGTGAGATAAATGGGAGAATTTTTCTGGTTTGACTACTCTGACTTAAGAGAATTGGCAGAAGTGAAAAATCTGAGTTTCACCTTCATGGAATGACCTGTAAGACCCTGTTCACACCTATGCATTCCAGCGCGCTAAAAAAAAAAAAAAAAAAAAAAAAAAAAATGCATGAAAGGAGAAATCCCATGTTTTCCTATGGGACCCGTTCACACCTGGGTGTTTTAACCCTTTCGCTGCTGAGGCTTTTCACACCTCTGTGCTGAGGTCATTTTTACCAGTTTTGCTCATCATGTTTAAACGTGTTTTGAAGGCTTATTTTAGTATATGACCCAGACATATATATATATATATAATATTTTAGGTGTTAAAGTTGTAGTTGACGTGGGAAGTTGTTTAGTACTCTGAAATGCCCTCTCACTTCTGCTCTGTGGAGTTCTTGTCGGGTAGGATTCGACTGTTTGCAGCCTACGTTGCACATTCATTTATCCAGATTTTTCCTTATAGCCCCTCTTGTACTGCAGCCATTATGAGCCAGACACTATTTGCGCATGGCCTCAGAATTAAGCAGAGGCAGTGCCGCCGCAGATATCAGCTCCCGGAGTCCATAGGAGTAGAGACCAGCATGTTCCTGCCATAAGCTTGAACTCAGAAGCCTCCCGATGAAGCGGGGAGGGAGACGTGGAAACATTTGTTCCCAGTATTACTCAGTTATTGTTGAAAAGCAGCAGATCACATCGCCCTCCCTACTGTGGGATGAGAGGCAAGTACGTGGGGTTTAAATTTAGGGATGGGGTGGAAGGTGGGGGGTTAGTTTGTCCTGGGAGTCTATAATTCAATAAATACTGGTTCCAGAATGGAAGAGTAAGCTACAATGGAATAGCTCGCCCTTCTAATGGCAGGTGCAAATTAGCACCGCCTATCTCCTATACAAGGTATAATACTTCATTTACAGTACGGATGTGCCATGTCCAGCCGATACCTTAAAGGAAAGGGCCGAGTTATTGGGTGGCAAGAGTGCATTGCTGAATAGTTATCAGCGGATATAACGTTTCTAGGTCTGGTTTCTTTTCGTACTTTTTTCCCTGCGTTCTCTCCAGAAGGGATCATGTGTTCAATAAGTCATCATACAAAGCATTACTTATCTGAGGTTTTTCAGCATTATTTTGCCTCAGATTCTTCTATGAGTGGCAAGATGCATTCGATACTATGCAGAGTACACCCGACTCCTTTGCTCGTCTCTGAAGCCGAATGCTTATTTCCTATGTGTCTCCACGAAGGCAGATTTCTTTGCCCACGCAGACCAGATGGCTACATTGGCTGCTTTCTCTGCCGGGTGTCAATGACTTGTTCGGTGCCCTTTTGGTATGCGGTGCACTGTCAAATTGAGCGGTGGTATATAGGGGAGGTTTGAACTTCCACCGATTTATCTTGTGAATCCACTTTCCGGACCTTCTGCTTCTACACTCAGTCTTATACAGCATTCCAAAAAGGCAGAAATATGAATCCTCCTGCTTGGACATTAATTGTTCCCCAAAGCTAGAATAAAGACCGGAGGCAATTATTTTCACATCCCCATCCCACTTCTCTCTTGGCTCACTGTCAGGAGAATTGGGAGGAATAATTCAGACCAAATAGCCGATTTGGAAAGTGAGATAAATGGGAGAATTTTTCTGGTTTGACTACTCTGACTTAAGAGAATTGGCAGAAGTGAAAAATCTGAGTTTCACCTTCATGGAATGACCTGTAAGACCCTGTTCACACCTATGCATTCCAGCGCGCTAAAAAAAAAAAAAAAAAAAAAAAAAAAAAATGCATGAAAGGAGAAATCCCATGTTTTCCTATGGGACCCGTTCACACCTGGGTGTTTTAACCCTTTCGCTGCTGAGGCTTTTCACACCTCTGTGCTGAGGTCATTTTTACCAGTTTTGCTCATCATGTTTAAACGTGTTTTGAAGGCTTATTTTAGTATATGACCCAGACATATATATATATATATATATATATATATTTAAAGCCTGGAATCCCCGCACTCCAAGTGTAGATTCATATAGGTGCTCCGGTGCTGGAATCAAGCCGATGTAATATATATATATATATATATCTCGTTCTTTCCGTCAGACTCGGTAGATTCATAATATGTCATTATTATAATATGACAGGTCATGATGTATACATATAACAAAAAATACAATAAAATATGTATTCAATAATTTACAACGTGTAAAGTGTTTTTTTCACATTTTAACATGCGAGCAATTGCAGTTATATTTTGTATGGGGTGCGCTTGTTAAAAAAATTAGAGATGGGGTCTCGTTACTTTTTTGGGGAAAATTTACACGATTTTTAACAAACGCACAGCATACAAAAATCGTTAGTGCAGCATCATTGTTCACATTATAATTGAAATGGGAACAATATTGCTGCATTAACGAACCAAAGAAAAAAAAAATTTTTTTTTTTATATTTTTTTTTTAAATATATATTTTTATTTTTATTTTTAATTTTTATTTTTTTTAAAAAACTTTTTTCACAGTAGTGTTTGGTATCATTGGAACGGCCATGCTCTGGCCGATCCAACCATACCAAACTTTAACCCCTAGCTGCCACGGATCGGGAGATAGGGAGTTCATTGGAACTCCCCATCTCCACCGTTGGTGGCAGTTAGGGGTTAACTCTAGGACTGGCGTCATCGTGCTATGCAGTTCCCGGAGGCTTGGCCGACAGCCAAGATGTCGGCCAGCTCCGGGAAAGGATCACGAACCGGCGCTTTTCAGCGCCGATTCGCGATCCAGCTCCCCAGGGGTTAATGCCAGGCACCATCTGGAAGGGCAGGCTGTGCCCTTCCAAATGGTGCCTGGGTTAACCCCCGCAACGCCGCCGATCGGGAGGGAGAGAGGTCCGAAGGACCTCCCTTTCAGGCGCCTCCTCCGCACATGCGGGGGGGGCGCCTGAATTAGGTGTCATCGCGCTGCCGCGATGACACCTAATTTCATTGGCGGCGGTTCCGGATGCTGGGCTGACATCGAGGATGTCAGCCCGCACCGGGGGGGGGGGCCAGCGATCGGCCGGAACCCGGCCGAACGCTGACCCCAAAAGGGAGGACGCGCTCAGCGCGTCCACCGCATGGAAGTGGTTAAAGCACGCAGGAATGCGTTTTAAAACGTCCAGCGCCCAAAGAAGTCCGGGAGCTTCTTTGGTGCTCATAGCCGCGAACGCGTTGCGCGTGAACGCGTGTAAAAAAAAACAAAAAAAAAAAAAAACACACGTGTATTGCGCACGTTTGAAAAACGTGCAGGTGTGAACCCAGCCTAAGTGTGTTTTGTTTGTGGTCGTCTTCCTGCTCAGTATCATTTATCATATTGATGCGACGGTTTTATGAAAGGTCCATATTTGCCACTTCCAGTGTGATGCGTCTCATACTCTGGAGGTTTGTTCCCCGTGTTCGGAAGAGGATTTCGTGGCTTCTGTTTGGAAGGTTTATTCTGCTGTCTACGGTTTCTGAATGAGATATTTTCTGGCGTCGGTGGATAGTCAAAGAGAAGACTTTGGTATGGCTTTTAGGACCGCGTCAGATGAGCGCACTTTTTTGCGTCCGTCGTAGCTTTTCAAAAGGAGTCAATAGAGAACAACACACGAAGCACGTGCGCACTTTTTCACGCGCGCATGTTGCAAAGGACGCCAAAATGGCATCATTGTGAAAAAGCTAGACGGACGTAGTAAACAACTGCATAGTTTTTTCTCAACATCAGTCAAAATGAACTGATAGAAAGAAAATCCGTTACTGTGCGCAGTCAGTGCGCTTGTCTGACCCCAGCCTTATGCGGTACATAGAACCATTACTGACCGCCGTATGGCTATTTGTTATGCACTTTATTTCTAATTTACTGCTGGATGTTCACTAATGAAAGTGATAAGAAAAATATGCAGCCTCCTGGTTTATTAAAATTAATCTAGCCTTGATGAACAAATAATCTACAATTCCTGAAGGCCCCTTTACCATCTCCCTTTCAAAAATGGTTGCCAAATCGGCCATGTTTTCCTGGACACATAATTTATTCATGTTGATGGGTAGTGCATGATAGAATGCCACCCCGCAACATGTATAATCCATACGCTGCAGGGAAGAGATCTAAAAGGAATCCCAGGTGAACTGCCATTAGTTCCTTCCTACAGCATATGAATTATACATGTTGCAGGCCAACACCTTGCCCTGTGCTCGCCTTTACATGAAGTAGTAATATGTGTCCAGGAAACATGGTCGACCTGGCAACCCTACTTGCAAATGGTGCATTTTGCCAGTACAGACTGGTGGGGATAGAGGCCCTGCATCCCTGAAGGTTTTCCTACAATGTTTAAAGAGTTGCCTTTGCTTTAAAACACTGTCAGGCTCTGCTTGACAACAACCCGTAACGGAAACAGAGACACGAGCGTTTTAAAAAAAGTTTCCACTCACATGCTCTTCCCTTTGACTTCTCAGCCGTATCAGTGCGGCTGGAACCAGCGTGAACACATTGACAGCGGAGTGAGAGTCAGACCTGAAAATCTTAGGAAAGTGCAAATACCATTGAACAAAATAAACAAAACACAGACCCTGCTGGACCGATATGTATGCTTTACTAGGATCTAGGCATATTGCAAGCTTTAAAGGTTTAGATCTTTTAACAGCGGAATTGGTCTGACGCCAGCATGACATTTTGCCTTCCACGGCCTACAGTAGGATTACTAATCAGCTAAATGATAGCCGGACCTTGCGAAGACAGGAATGAGCCAAAATGCTTACTGCAGTCAATGGGACCGTGCAAGGACATGTCGTACGTTAATAGGAATTGCTGCCTTTGCATTTTCAGCCTCTGGAAATGTTGGAATGAGCTGTGCATTGTGCTAGGGATCTATAATAATAAATAGAAGCAATAATAGGTTTCATATACTATAGCATAATAACACTGTCTTTTTTTGTGGAAGGAAAAAAAAAAAAAATCAAAAAAAATCAGGTGGGAAATAGCAAAATTAAGATGTGGCTCTCCACAAACCCATTAGTAATAGTTCACCTGCCATGTCAGCAATTAAGGCCTTATTCACACTGATTTGCGCGTATTGTACTATATGCAAATAAATTGCTCCATACACACAGCCGCGTATGCATCCGTATAGTTGCATCGCGTAAACGAGCGTAAAAACAGAATGAAACCGAGCTGCATCCCGGCAGCGTTTTTACACGCGTACATCCGTACAGTTTATAATAAAAAAAAAAAAATCCTGGATATCCCGAGAACCTCTGTGACGTCATGGGATGGGGAAAAAAAAATAAAATAAATATCAGTGCTTGGATCACCTTTCAGGTTCTCTCAAGCGACCCAGCTGCCGCAACAACACAAGCAATGTTAAATGGTTGATCAACTCATTGGGGTGGGGGGGGGGGGGTCCATCTTTGCCATCACACCACTAGCTAATAGCTAGTACATGAGGCAGAGAACACTCTAGTGACAACAGGATACCAAAAAATGATGCATTCTGGGATTATAAACACTCCCAACGCATATGCGCGCACATACACGCAATGTGCAATTTTGCTCTTGCATCGTGTGTGACTGAGGCCTAAAAAGGTGTCCCTTCTTTATAGCGAAACCACACACACACACACAACCCCCCCCCCCCCCAAAAAAAAAAAAAAAAAATCAGGTCACCTGAACGTTACGATAAAAACATACCATCACACCAAACCGTGAAAAGTTTACATATATTTGTCCAGTAATAGAGGTGGGAACATACTTTGGACCACCAACCTAAAGTGCATCTGTACTGCACTGGTGCCCTATGGCTGCAATATCTCATTAGGGGATGGATATTGCATTGGTCTTAAAAAGCAACGCAAGACCTCATCCCCTGATGAAATATCAGTTTGTATTCATCTCTATCCAACGATATATGTGACAGGTTTCACCCTCCATGGGTGGTGCTACCCAGAGGGCTGTTGCACAGCAATGCCCAATTGACCCTTTGCATTGACATCATCCACCAGCCAACAGTGTGCATGAACTGAGCGAAGGCTGTCCTGTAGGAAGGCACTGCGCAGAGCTGTCCCTCCCCTCGTGGCTTGCAACAGTCACGTGAAGGAAAGTAATATTTTGATAGAAGTACAAAAGAGTTATTCCTTTGTCAAGAACCCCCCCCCCCAAAAAGCCACCAAGCTCCCAGGAAAGGTCAAAATATTAAAGTATATTTTTCTATTCGTTAGGCTAGGGACAGATGAGCGCATTTTCTGCAGCCACCGTCAAAATGTACGTCGATGCGTGCGCACGCATTTTTTCCGGAATACGCTTAAGTGGTCAGACGATGCGCAATTCTGGACGTATTTCATGACGATGGGTGAAAAGAAGTCTAGGGAAATCCGGCTGTTTGAACGTTATGTGGCCGCACACTAGCAGCGTCTGACATCTCCTAATCACGCACACACGCTGCTATGCGGCCGCAGCGCACTTTGTACGTCAGTAGCAGCGGTTTCACGTTCTGATAAAAATGCGTTCATGCTGGTTGCGTGGTGTCGGCGCACTTTCGTACGCACGTACTGCGTATATTGGCCGTCATTGGCCGTTATGTGCTGCTACTGCCGCCGTGATTTAGTGCGCCTGCACGCAGTTCCGACTGCCCCACTCTGACCCTAGCCTTATCAAACAATTCTGACATTGGATGCAAAGAAGCCATACTTGTCAATGTGTTTATAATAATAAAAAGTCAATATTTAAGAGTTACTTTAGAGAAATGCTGAAAACACCTGTGGTATAACCTAAGCTGGGAACAAATATCCTATAAGCATAAAATACATTATTACAATGTAGAAATGTTAATATTTTAATGCAAGCTGTCAGTGGAGGGTTGCTAACTTTTCTTGCAGTTGCATATGTAAAAGGTTAAACATAAAATCTCAGGTGCTCAAATGTAAAAGCGTTTTTCAAATGAGCTAGTGGCTATAATCAAAAAAAAAAAAAAAGGTATCGCATGCGATGGGTGAGAATGCTTAAAACAGGACCAGTTGAAACACAAGCCGTCACATTTTCGTACGATGAAGTCATTGTATAACTTTTACGTTCCTTTTTTTGCATTGCGTGAGTAATCAAAACATAGATAAATGTTTACTGCCTCACTGAGTGAGAAAAATGTCTTTAAGACCATTGTCAGAAAGGAAATTGGGAAAAGGGAGGGGGGGGGGTACCTACTCAAGCTTCAGAGATGGAATAATTCCATAGGAACAATCTAGCCGTAAAAGGATCATCGTGGATAGCAAATGTACACACACACACACCAGGTTTCTGTGATGGGAAAAAAAAAAAAAAGAAAACACACCACAAAGAAATATTTTCAGAACTTCTTCCACATTTAATGTGACCTATAAACTCTACAACTCCATTGAAAAACAAACTGAAATCTATTATTAGGCGGAGGGAGGAAAAATAATTATAAAAATATAAAATAATATGGTTACATAAGTGTACACACGCTTAGGCCCGTGTCAGATGAACGCAGTGATCACGTCTGTATTGTCACACATTTTAACGTCCGGAGCATAAAATTATAATCAATAGGGACCCACAAACGAACTACATCCGTACAGAAATACAACGCACATGGCACCGGACGCAATTTAGGCAAGAACGGCAAACCACTAGGACTGTCGTACAGAGTACGCCACGTCCGCGTAGCTTTGTGTGTGAGTGATGGAACTTAGTCAGACATCCAGCATTTTTGATGGAAAAAACGGTTTCTCATATCATGTATCAATTTTTTTTTAATTTTCCATATTAAATTTTATTTCCCATCTATAGCAGTCAAAAAAAAAAAAAAAAAAAAAAAAAAAAACAGACAGTGTGGTATCTACAGTATCAGTCAGAAAGTACGTCAGTTGTGTAAGGACACAGTGTGCTCAGAATGCGTTTATCTGACATTAGCCTTAAACTAGTACTTTATCACAGCACTCCGTCTTTTTGGGTATGAGTCTATCAGCATGGCACATCTTGACCTGCCAATATTTACCCACTCTTTGCAAAAAACGCTCCAAATCTCTCAGATTGTCACCTGTGCAGCCACAGCAAGTGGAAAAAGTTCTGAAATTATAGTTTTAGTCTTTTTACATCACAGAAACCTGACATTTTAACAGGGGTGTGTAGACTTTTGCTAACTACAGTATATGAAAAAGCAATCTCGCGGTCATTTAATGATGGCTGGGCTGTATAGTGTTACCGCTGCTAAATAGACCGTGCATTCAACGCACCTACTGTATGGACCGATTGAAGCTGTATCGAAATGCACATCTAAACCAGAAAAATTTATAAAAAAAAGTTGTATTATCACCTACTGAGGATACAAGAAAACAGGCAAAATAAATCCTGGCCTTAAACCAAGCCACTTTTATTCAGTGACCCTGTGCCGTCTTGTATAAACCATGTCAAATTTCTACCTTTTTAATTCAGCAAACAAAACAAAACATAATCTCCGCTTAGAAAGCATAAACTTGGAACTACACACTGTAGGTGCCAGACAACATATTGTATGTAAAAAGGCTGGTATAATATAATCCAAATATTAGGAGCCAGAGGAAAAAATGCTGAAAATACCTTGGATCTGTTACATTGTTCTTTTAGGTTTACACTTTGAACTGATATCTTTAATGAGAATAAAAAATATATAAAAACAGAACATTTATGTTTATTTGCAACATATTAGGAATGCAAAATAACTTTCTAGATGTAGGACTATACCAGAACGCTAGATGGGACAAGAACCCTGGGGAAGTTAATGTTGAAAATAAAGAACAACTGTATTTGGTTCAATATTGAATCTACACCAAGTCAAAAATTGTTTTATAACACCTGTAGGTTTATGGTTGGAGATGCTCATTTAAGATTCATCCTCAAGGTTATAAAGCAAATAAAAAAAAAAAAAAAAAAAAAAAAAAAAACACTTCTCTATGGAAGGGTTATTGGTCCAGACGGCTTTCAAGGAACAGCACTTGGCTGGTAGGTGTAGCGTAACAAACCTAACAAGTTTCAAAGATTGAGTAAAAAGCTACAAAATGCAAAGATCACATTTTCAGGGCCACATGGGCAATGAGGAAGCTGCCTCCAGGGTAACTTGATGCGTAAGTGCACCTGTACTGGGCTCAAAGATCAATGTGATCTCTCATCGCCGGTACTTACCGAGTTTCAGGCGCTGACATGTTTCTCCCTCCGTGGGTAGTGTTTGCCAGGAGCCAATGCGCAATGCTGAGTGATTGTAACTCAGTGGGTATGTCGGCGAGCTCAAAAATCGGTTGCATGTAGCAAGCACATTGGTTTCCTGTAGGGAAACGCTCCACTCAGAGCTGTGACTCACCCTGAGATAGGCCACAGAGAAGCGAGGGACAGCGAGAATTACTCCCCTTTTCTTAATTATGCGTATCAGCAAAACAACACTAACACGTATTTCAAAGAATTCCCTCTCAAACGGAGCCAAACTACCAGTGGACATGACAGGTGCACATTAATATCACAATACTTAAAGGTGTAAACACACCTAAGGAATGATGGAATGATATTGGCGATCCCTGCACTTTGAATTTAGCACCAGGGATGCACCGATATTTCAATATCATGTGACACCTTTCCAAAAACTAAAATTTAGGATTATTGCTGAAATGTATGGCCAGACACCCCATTAAAAAAAAAAAAAAAAAAAAAAAAAAAAACCACACACCTAGTGGAATTCATTAAGAGCATTCCCCTCCGGCTGTCTCCTAGTGGTCAGCAGACTGACACTGCCAGCCGGAGGGGAATTCTAGCAGGATACTCGATGTAATGCATTCTGCTAGCGGCCCCAGCCCCCTCGGATACCGGCAAGCCAGTCCAACACTGGCTTCTTTAGGTATCAGGGAATTTGCACTGATACTAGTATCGGTATCAGTGCAACCCTATTTAGGCCGGTGTCCGCACACAAAGCCTCCCCATTGATGCGCTAGGACACGCATTGACTGGGCTGCAGCGATGAGCGCACTCAGTGAGGTGGGCGTCGAGTGGAAGGAACGTCCACTCTCATGGACATTCCTCCCACGCACATCTGCCCCCGGCCTTAGCAAGCACACACATTCATACGCCCCGCCAAACTGAACATTACTGATATCACAGACACTGATGGTACGGCCAAGTCCATGCATGAAGAAAATAAAAAAAATCTGTGGAATTCAAACCATTGATAAAATTGTGCAGTCCATCTTCTCTCCCCCCCCCCACCTTCAAAGTTGATTTGTTACATCTGCAAGTTTTAGATCAACTTCTCCATGAAGACAGGAAGGTGGTAACATATTTTTGGGCAAAAAACAGTCTGTTATAGATTTAAAAAATATTATTAAAAAACTAAAAAACAAAAAGAACTGTACAGAGACAAGATTTTAAACTAGACTTGGCAAAAATGCAAATCCCTTAAACAGAAATACTGCTAAGGCGTGATACCTTCCTATGGGATTTATTAACTTGTGGGTCTGTCGCTCATTTGTGAGATCAAAAGAGGAACTTGTCACAAGTGCTACAGTATATGGCCCTCCAAAGTGTCAATGGTGTCAAGGTTTCCCATCACAGCTCTAGGTCTCAACTCTCAGATATTTTTATGTCTTGTTTGCTCAGCACATATGTACTATGCGCACCTCATGTTATAAAAATACATATTAAAACATAATAGAATGTCGCTTGGCTACAGGTTCTGTAATTCTCAACCCATACACACGCCTTGCGATCAGTGACGCTGGAGCTCTAGTAGTAGTAAACACTGTAATTTGTACAACTGGAGTTTAACTTGTATCCAGTGTTGGAGTGTGACATATGTACAGACAATGACACAAGCACATTGCAGAACAAGCTAAACCCGTTAACTATTCGACTTGTTTTGATCTGACATAGTAACTCAGCAAGACTCCTACAGGCAGACCTGGGTGAAGGATGCAAGTTCTGCCCATTATATTGAAGATACGCAATCTACAAAAACATAAAGTGGGTTATTTACTATGAATTGTTCACCATTGTTGCAACTACAGTGAACTTCAGCGTTCTGCAGAGGGAAATTCTAACGGCAGGTGAAATTTCCGACAGGGATACCAGCTTTGTACTTACGTAAAAAAGGTAAACGTTACTATGGTTTCACTACAACTTGAGAAAAAGAAAAATGATATACGCAAGCTTCCCCCCCCACCCCTTTTGTGGACACCTCCATAGAGCTCCCATACAAACTGCAGTGACAACAATAAAAAAAACAACTCTGAGACAACTTGTATATTTACACAACAAACATAGGGCAGCAATTACTGTGGAAACATCAATGAACAGCCCATAGAAAGCTGATTGCTGAACAAACTAAAAGGGGTTATTCGAAAAGCACCGAAATTTGGGTGCTTTCTAGTTCAGTGATTCCACTTCGCCAACCCTGCGGTGAATTCACTAATCACCATAAGGTCAAAGTGCGCTGAAGATAGAGTCTCTGAAGACTGTCGAACTGACAGTTGTAGACCACCAAACTGGAAAAAAAATAATAGTGGGTTAACCAATAAAAATGCATCAAAAAGGGTGTAAATTGTAAAAAAAGGTCTGTTAGACCGGTTACAAAAATTCAAGAAAAAGCATATAAAAACGTTGAAAAGAATAAAAACAATAATATTTTTAACATTAGGATGCTATGGGATTCGCCTGTTTAAACCGGTCAAACTGAATCAACGAAAATCAGGGCATTTCACTGATATTTCAGCGCTCTCTGATTATTATTATTCTTTATTTATAAAGCGCCAGCATATTCCGCAGCGCTGTACAATAAGCACAGTATAGACAGGGTTACAATACATTGAACAACATTTGACAAACAGTACAGGAGGAGATGAGGGCCCTATTCCCGTAGGAACTCATAATCTCTGAATAGATTAACCATTACTTCTCCACGGGACAATTTCACTGCCGCATAACAGCACCGAAGACCGTCAAACGGCCGCAAACTGTCTAGTATTTTGCCAGTATTTGGAAAATTGACAGCTTTCAGAATAGACAAACTACCCTGAAATTGCACCGTACAATGAAATTCACTGTTCGGTGCAATTTGGTGAAAGCTCACCACTTAATAACCCCTTAAGGAGAAACACTACAGTGAACTCCTGTGGCGGCCACTAAACCGTGAATTAGCTGTAGATCTGCAATTATTTGCAGGCATTAAACAATCGTTGAAAGAGAGCGGTGGCTAGTGAATAACCCTCTTGGTGTCTTTGTTGCTACAGCCCACATACAACCCTTGTTATTCTTCTATTCCTCAATGTTTTCTTCTTGTATAGAAAACAAAAAATAAAGAGAGACAGTTTCACAGTAAACTATATTAAAAGTATTCACAAGCTCAATCAGAATATACATATAAAGCTACATGTCAGTGCTACATATAGACACAAAGTTGCAAAAGCCTGCCACAACATCAATGTACCCCATCCTGGCAAGACCTATTGCTCCTATCCCAATGTCTGCTCTTATGGGATTAACCCTCGATGGGCCCTTTTCCAAGGTTGGTGTTAGGCCCTGTTCACACCTAGACGTTTTAAAGCGCGTTCCTGCGCCCTTTAAAAAAAAAAAAAAAAAAAAAAACGCATGAACGGGGAAATCCCATGCTTTCCTATGGGACCCGTTCACGCCTAAGCGGTTTAAAGCGCGCAGGAACATGTCTGACGCAAAGAAGTACGGGAGCTTATTTGGTGCATATAGCAGTGCGTTTGCGGCCATAAACATAGCCGCGAACGTGCTGCAATGCGCGTTTTTTTGAATGCACAAACGCATGTAAAAAAAGCGCGTATTGCGCACGTTTGAAAAACGTCTAGGTGTGAACCCAGCCTAAGGGATATTCTGCACACCTGACCGCTTTAGCTTTTTTAAACCTCTCCGAACGGTTTAAATTGGGGGGTGAAATGAAGAGATTCCTCCACCCCCTCTGCAGAACCAGGCAGCCGGGAGGTTTGAACTTTCCGGCTGTCGGTCACACGAGACGTCAGCACACTCAGAGATCGTGAGGTTGGCACGCTTGAGTGTGATCAGTTTCAGAGAGGTCGCGATGGATTGGAGCTGTGCAATTTGGAGTTCCATACGGTACGCAGGGAGCACAAATCGTGAAGAAAAAAAAGACTCTGCGACTACCGAACCTGGAAGTCCCGGAGTTTTTTTCTGGGTGTTTTGCAGAAAAGGAGCAGCGCGCAGCAAGGGACAAAAGTGTAAAATCCCCTGAAAATAATAAAAGTAATTGGAGAGAGGCTGACAGCAGCCTCTGCCCAATTATTTAGGGGCAAAAAAGGGAAACGTTTTTAGTAGGGAGTTCCTTTAATCTCCCGGGCGGTATTTCTGAGTGTGGGTCGGGGTTAACTTTCATTGCTGAAAGCGGTAACCCCGAGCCACACTCGGGCTGGATACATACCTGTACCTGCGCTCCGATCACATTCTCCTCCAGCCAATCATGGCGTCCTGGTTCCCTTCCCGCAAGAAGGGAACCAGGAAGCATGATGTCGCAATCGTCCGGAGTGTGACTGCGGCGGGACAGTGAGGGACAGCAGGGAGAGGTATGTATCCCTCACTAACTTAGCTCCCCACTACCTGTCCTCACTAATCACCAAATACACCCCAGCCCGCTCCCTAAGGTCAAACAGTGACCTGTGCCTAGCTTCTCCCCGCATCACCTCTTCCCATGATAGACTGCAGGATTTCTCACGCGCAGCCCCCACTCTCTGGAACGCTCTCCCTCGTGCTGTCAGACTTTCCCCTAACTTCTCTTCCTTCAAACGCTCCCTTAAAACGTTCCTATTTAGGGAAGCCTACCACCCAACTCACTGATGCAACCATCAATCACGCTCACCTTACAGTCCTCTCCTCCTGTTTCCAACCCCAACCCTCCCAGATTGTGAGTTCCTACGGGAATAGGGCCTCATCTCCTCCTGTACTGTTTGTCAAATGTTGTTCAATGTATTGTAACCCTGTCTATACTGTAAACAATACAAACTTTAGCTTGTGGAGGGAGCGCAAAAGAGGATAGGTGAATATTCTGTTCACAAGTATCACAGTTGTTCTTGGATAAAATCAATTAAGAAGCCGCTCACTCCCAGCACCCTCAGCCTGGATCTCCTCTCTGGATTCACCAGCTGGATCTGCCGCCTCACAGGGCTCAGGGCACAAAGGGCATGGAGCTTTTTTCAGGTTTGAGGCTCAGCTTCTCACACACACCATCTCCTGCAGCTGAGCCTCAAACCTGAAAAAAGCTCCATGCCCTTTGTGCCCTGAGCCCTGTGAGGCGGCAGATCCAGCTGGTGAATCCAGAGAGGAGATCCAGGCTGAGGGTGCTGGGAGTGAGCGGCTTCTTAATTGATTTTATCCAAGAACAACTGTGATACTTGTGAACAGAATATTCACCTATCCTCTTTTGCGCTCCCTCCACAAGCTAAAGTTTGTATTGTTTTCATTTAACTTTGGTGAAGGACACACCATTGGTGAGCGGCATTACTATACAACCATATTAGCATAAACATTTTCTGAATAGACTCCTCAGCGCCAAACACATTTAGCTCCTGAAGGAGTTAATATAACCTGTCTATACTGTGCCTATTGTACAGCGCTGCGGAATATGCTGGCGCTTTATAAATAAATAATAATAATAATTCCGCTTTCAGCATTAACATTAACCCTGAGTCACACTCGGGATACCGTTGGGGGGGGGGGGGTTTAAAAGAATTGTAACGCCAGGGGAGGTTAACTTAGACCATACTATGAAGTTGTTAAGCTTACAACAGCTCTGGTTAAGTTTACGCCACCTTTTGAATAAGGCCCTTTCTTGGGACGGATATCCTCCTGGAGCTCTCTGAACTGCATTTTTTTGACAGGTCCTGCAACGAGGCACCGATGACAGGGAGTTGCATGCACATGTTGTGCAAATCCACAAATATTAAAGCAGCATAATACATGCACTCTGGTGACAGTTACAATAAAGTATCGAAGAATGAGGGTTTGGGACACCGGTATCTGGGAAAGCGCAGAAGTTGCTTTTAAAACATGGGCTACAGATGCCATGGTCGCCAAGTAGGATGCCGCACCAAGCGTCCCATTCCCTCAGACCAGGACACCGTGTAATTTAATGCCTAAAGCCATTACATCAATCCCTAATAAAGATAACCACAAAGTACCAGCTGGAAATAGAACATCACCAGCTTCAATGTGGTACCTCAGAGGCTGACTGAGCATCATGGGAGATGTAGTCCACAGCAGGGGTAAATCAAAAGGTACAGGGTTGAGGAAGGGAAGGACAAGAACAGAGAAATGAGGGAAACCTCTTTGGGTGAAGGTGTGAGGAGAGCAGCTTACCTGTCATGGAGGAGCGCCGTCATAACCTCCCCCCGGGGCAGGGGATAATCCATGTCGCCTCGGGCAGCACAGCGACTGGCAGAGGGGGGGGAAAAAAACCACAGCCCGGAACACTTCAGCCGCTCCCCGCGCGGGCCGGGCAGATAAATTCACCGCACACCGGGCAACTCCTGCTAACCGGAAGTGAGAAGCAACAAACTTCCTACCGAAGCTCTCACCACGGCGTCACCTCCCGGTCACGGTGTGACAGGGGAGTAAGCGGAAAAGAGAATAAGAAAGTTGTCTCTGTCACCTCCCCCCCTTGACAGTCAGAGCTGGTCGTCCGGCTGCGGGACGCGCGCTCCCCCTGCACGAGAGCGCGCACCGGCACCTGAGAGCAGGAGAGAGAGAAAGATAAATAAAGGAACTGCCAGAGCGGAGCGGGCCTTGCTCGATGACGTCACTACCCCCTCATCCCGACAGCAACAACAGTGCTAATATGCCGAACCGGCTGCTTGATGGGCGGGGACTTCCTCGTGCGCTCCGAAGCAGGCTCTGTGCGTCTTTCTTTCTGCGGGTTGGCTGGCCTCACAGAGAAAGGGGTGGTTCTTGTCAGCCGTGCGGCGCTTCCTATTGGCTCTCTGCTGTGCTTGTGGCTGGTGGTGGGATGGATGTCCTGTGCTATAGTTAGCTCTCTGGGTATTGCTGACAGGCAGAGGGCTGACATGCCTGGGTTCCTATATGGGAGCTGTGTGCAGCAGCCCGGGCATTCCATGCCTGCCTGCTTCATTTAGCTTTGTACGAGCCGTAAGGCTTCTCAAAGTGCTTTTTAGTGGGTGCTGAGCGGATGGCACAGAGGAATTGTGTGCAGCAGTGCCCAGAGAACATTTACTCGGTGAACTATGGTTCTCTTGGCACCATGATGTTTTAAATCACTGATCAGCAACTTGGGCCCTCCAGATATTTTGGAACTACATTTCCTGTGAGGCTTTTCCATCCTATTAAGTGTTTGAGCATCATGGGAGATGTAGTTGCAAAACATCCTGGATGGCCAAGATTGCTGATTCCTATTTAAAGGGACACGTTCCTAAGTTTATTTAGAGGGTTATACACAAAGCGCCAGTGTTTGCCATTGTTGCAGCTGCGACAAATGCTGGTGTTTCGGGGAAGATTCACTGAGGAAGCTTCTCCGGGCCATGCTTTGAATTTTTCTTCTTACAGTTACAAGTGTAAAGCGCCAACAAATTCCTTAGTGCTGTACAATGGGAGAAACAGATTAACAAATATAGGTACACGTTACACACACTGAACAGAAGGAGGGAGGACCCTGCTTGAGAGCTTACAATCTTAAATTCTTGAAACGCCAGCGTAAATCGCAATTCTTGGCAAGTACAGCAAACACCAGCGTTTTGTGATTGACCCCCATAGTTAACAGCTCATGATGTGCTAGGCGTCTCCTCCTCCATGTGACAGCGTTCCAAAGTGGAAGGTTTCCCATCACTCAGAAGTCTGGGGGTGGCAATCAGCAATGTATAGGATTTAAAAAGATGCCCCCACACATACGTTTAAAAAAAAAAACCAGGATAATAATAAGAAATTTAACCCTTTCACTGCTGAGCCATTTCACCGCTGTGTGCTGAGCTCATTTTTGCTGCTTTTGCTCATTAATGTTTAAACGCGATTTGAACCCACGTTTGATTATATAAGCCAGACGTATCATATATTGTTGTTGACGGCAGACTCCGCAGATTCATAATATATCATTATTATATGTATACGTTACGCCCTGCCTGTATATTATAACAAAAAAATGCAATAAAATTAGAATTTTTAATCATCTACAAAGTGTAAAGTGTTTTTTTTTTCACATTTTATCATGCGAGTTTTTGCGTTTATATCTTCTATGGGCTGCGCTTGTTAAAAAAATGATAAATTGGGACGTTACATTTTTTTGGAGGGAATTGCGAGATTTTTAGCAAACGCACCCCCATAAAAAAAAATCCATGCTCAAGCCTTTCAAACGATACCCTACATGACCACCTAGCTGCCACGGTTCGTGTAAGGGGTTAAAACCAGGCACCGCTTAAAAGGGGAGACTATCTCCTTTTAAGCGGTGCCTGGTTTGTGTGGCTGTTACCTCCTGATCGTTAGGGAGAGGGATCTGAAAGGATCTACCCCCCTCCCGATTCATGCGATCTCCCAGGGGGTCGCCCGAAAATGACGTCATCGTGCATGGCGTGATGACGTCATTTATGTGGGGCGGCCCTTAAAAGACGCGACTGACTTCCTAAAAGTCAGAACGCCGCGGGACCCCAGAGGAGAGAGGTGAGTATCTCCGGCTCCCGCCGAGCGGATGACGTGTGGGGAACGTCCTCTGCAGTCAGTGAGGACATTCCCCACACGTCCTCCGCAGCCAAGGGGTTAAAAAAATGCATTTATATTGTTAGTACAATATGAATCTTGGACACTGACCACCGTGAACAAGGTGACCTGTTGGTGGGTCATCAGACGCTACATTTTAGCTGCTCGCGCTAGATGTTTCATGTAGCGTTGGCGTTTCAGCTCACACCAGGTGATAGAGCCCATTGTACCTGTATTGTACATACATTTTCAGCAATTATAGCCACCTGAATTTTATCACTGTAAAGTGTACAGTAGTGAGTGACCCAATAGCTCTCCCTGTATTTTTATTTTGTTAGAAAAGATTGAAAACCACTGATTTCATAAATATATATATATACTTATACCACATGACAGTATTATTACATCATGCCTGTCTAGGAACCAATATCCCTTGAAGGAATGCATTTGCCATATGGGGATTTAGCACCGTCAGACTGCTCCAAGGAAATAAAGATATAATAGGAAACCTGGGGCTCGCTGGTCATTTTGAGGTGTTAGTCATACCTGCTTGTTCTCCAGGTACAAAGGACTCGCGTCAGAAGCAGGATTTTTGCACGCTTTCTCCATTCCCTTTGCAGCTCAGTTTGAACACTAGGATGATATTGAGTGTGAGTTAATATTCCCCGTCAAATAGATAAAGGAAATGCACACCAAAGTAAAACCAAAGTATAAATTTTATTTAAGATACTTAAAAAATAAGAAAAATCATATATACTACACAACCTCAAAACCAAACAATGAATACAAGCATACATATGTGTATATATATCAGTATGCAGCAGACAAAAAGATGTGTATAAGCCCACACACAGCATTTCGATGATCAATGTCAAATGTCTCCCAATGCCACATAAACAAAAAATAATCAACGAATTTCATCAATGGCAGCCTCATAGGCATACTACAGTATTCTGGTCAAATAACAAGCATTAAAAGATATAGCTAGTTAGCTACCGCACGTCGAACATCACTGGAAAAAAATAATCGGAATCCAAGTGAAAAAACTATCTGAGACTGGGTACCCTGATTACGGCTATTCAGAGAGAGGTGAAAACCTTGAGAATTGGCAGGAGAATGAACAATCTAGAAACGTATTCGTTGGGAGCGCAGATAATAAATGAACTCGTGTTGTTTCAAAAGTGTTGATTTCAATATTTTCTGATTAGTCTTTTTGAAATATTTTGAATCTCCCTCCATTTTAGATCCATCACAGACTGACCTCCATTCCTCCCCTCTGCTGCCCCAACCCACCCTCCCCATCCACCTGCCCACCCAGAGCTGGTCCCTAATTTCAGGCATCCTTTCCAGCTGTCTCCACTTCTCTCCCTAATTACCCTTACTAAGCCCAAAAAAATCTGGTCCATTTCATGCAATCCCTCTGACCACCAGTTTCACCTTCCCTCTGCTCCCATTTGTTTCTGTTACCCTAGTCCCTTAGAGTGTAAGCTCATGGGATGTCTGCCTGAGCTTTTTGTTTAAAGTGATATATAACCTGGACAGTTATCCGATGACCAGGGTTATTTCCTCTTGTATCATGTAAGTCTGCTGTTTGTGCATTCCCATTGTAAAGCGCTATGGAATTTGTTGGCGCTGTATAAGTACTTGTAACTGTAACTTTGTATTTCTGTAACCACTCAATGTTCTTGAACCCAGGACATACTTGAAAACGAGAGAAATCTCAATGTATCCTTCCTGGTAAAATCCTTTATAAATAAATAAATATAACAGCTGGATCCACTCATGGACACTATAATATATAAAATAACAGGTAATCGCGCAATACTGTTGCATATATTTGAATGGTAATAATTAAAGATATGGTGGAAGGAGAGCCACTCACAAACGGGGAACCAATTGGTTCGTTTGATGCACAGGTAAGCCTCTATGGGGGGCTCCTCCCATCAAGCAGTTCCTTTGGGGATATTAAATGGTGCCACACTCTTGAGTTTCACAGATATAATAAACTCAAATGAAAGAAAGCATATATAGCACAATACCAGTGGTAAATGGAGAGAGCAGTCTTAAGTCAGAACTACACACGTGTTACTGAGCCTCCCTGAATGAGTGGCTCAGTACTGAGACTTTTGGACAGCTTGCTCCATGGGGGGTCCCACCCTAAAAACGATAGTTCCACACTCCAGTCCACAGGAAGGGACATCTAATTCCAAGAGTGAATGAAAGCGTCTGCTTACCGGATGGTGTAGGTTTTAAAAAATTTATTAATTAAAAAACAGCAAAACAAATTAACAAACAAAGTAAAAAGGGATATATATAAAAAAAGGGGAATTAATATGAGCTCCGAGATGCGTTTCACTCGCTTGCCTGCGAGTTTCATCAGTCGGTAAATTCATAGTGTTACACAGAGTCTATATATAGTCCTCGTATTTAATTTTGCGGTTTCTCCTCGATTGGCGTGCGTGTCAACGTGCGATATGCGTTCCAAATATTTTCCGGGGCCCTTTGATGACGCAGATCCCCTTCCGGTGCACGCGCCCGATGTCACAGTTACGTATATTCCCTCCTATTGCGCATGCGTGGATCTCCCATCCCTGCACTCGGCTTCACCTCGCACATTCTCCAACCAGCACAGCAACCTGTATACACAGATCTACAAATACATCTGTAGATATCTAAAGAGCTACAATAATCATCTAAACAATGTGCCCAGATTCATCACATATGAAGAACAAACGTCACATCTGCCACAAAAAATTAAACATATGATTAAAAAATTTATATTAAAAAGAAGCATTTATGTATATAAAAAATGACAGACCTCAAAGTCTGTGTTTAACCCATTGGGGGCTAGAGTATCAAAGTAATAAATCCATCTCATCTCAGTCTGAATACGTTTCTTATCCATATTTGTACCTCTCCAGTTACGTTTAATTTTTTCAATACCCATAAACTCCAAGCCTTCAGGGTTGCATTCGTGCGTATCTCCAAAATGGGAAGATACCTACAGGGTTATCCAAAGAGATCCGAATTGCTTGAGAAAGGTAACCGAATGCTGAAAATCAGCGTTCGGTTACCTTTCCTGGCCATTCGGCTATCCAGAGAGCAGGCAATTCGCCAAATCCTGGCGAATTGCCTGAACATACGGTGCCTGTTCGGTGCCTGTTCGAGGGCAGTGAAATCCCCATGAAAATGCACTGCTTCGGCTATTCAGAGAACACAAACCAGCAGTGAAAGGTTCCCCTAATGCTCTGCCATTCGGTGGTTTCATTCGGCAAATTTATTCAGGAGAATCCCATAGGCTTCAATGTTAAAAATATTCCCGTTTTAATTCAATATCTAATAACCGTTCATTATAAAAATCTGCAGCAAAAAGTCTCTTTATTTATAGATTTTTTAGGATTACTTAAGCATTTTTCAGATTTTTTTTTTTTTTTTAAAAAGTCCGATTTTTTTTTATTTTTTTTTCAGTTAACTTATTTTTTTTTGTAACACCCTCTTTTATTGATCATTCCCTGGACCTCCTGTGAAAATTTCAGACATTTTCGCTCAGTAGTAGATTCTTTGCAAACAGCGTTTCTTTTTCCCAGATTCATACAAATGGTTTTTCTAATTTATTCACTGCCTCCTCTACGTCATAGCTGCTTCGGCTCTGTGTGATTCGGCTCCTGTTCGGCTCCTGTTCGGCTCCTGTTCGGCTTTTTCAAAGGTTAATCCAGATGTTTTTGCTTGTTTTCAGCGTGCATTCGGTTAGTTTTCGTCAGGTTTTCGGCAGCTTTTCCCTGCAATTCGGGGACCCTGTGCTCTTTGCTGAATACACCGCAGGGTCACCGAAATGCAATCGGCAAAAGGAACCGAATTGAAGAGAACGAAAAGTCACCGAACGTGCGGTGACTTTTCGAATCTCTTTGGATAACCCTGCTAGTGATATTGCAAAGGTGTTCGTTGATCCTGATATATAAAGGTCGTGATATTGGTCCTTCATATTTTTTCCTGCATGGACATTTGAGCAGATAGATTAAATTCTTAGTGTGACAAGTAATTATGTCTCTTATTTTATAATTAGATCCTTTGATCCCTGCATCAAAATTGGTTACCGTTCTTTTTTTACTCATAGTTTTCCAGCACGATATACATTGGCCACAGCCATAAAATCCTGGAGTTAATCCAAAAAAACGTTCGGTCTTTGCACATCCTTAACTCTAATATGGCTATGTACTAGATTATTACTTATATTCCCCCCCCCTAAAAATAATTTTGGACTTTTCAGGCAGGATACTGTTAAGAATTGGATCATTGGTCAAAACTGGCCAATGTTTTTCTATCGATTTCTTAATCAATTTATTGTTCGTATTATAGTCCATAATAAATGGAATCTCCTTAAATTCTCCATCTCTTCGGGGTTTATATTGTAATAATGAGTCCCTACTTTATTTGAGAACTGCCTTTTTCATTTCATCCAAAAATGTATTATTATAACCTTTCTCCCTAAATTGATTGATTAATTTCTCAGCCTGGTAAAGATATTGCTCTACATCTGTGCAGTTTCTACGGATACGTAACAGTTGTCCTTTAGGAATTGCCTTTAACCACGGAGGGTAGTGTCCACTATTAGTGGGAATGTAATTATTTACTTGAACTGTTTTAATAAAGGTACGAGTTTTTACTTCATTACCTTCCACATATATAGTTAGATCAAGAAAATCAACCTGAATTGGGCTAATATTGAAATCCAATATGATTCCCAATTCATTATCGTTTAGGTGTGTGATGAAACGTTCCAATTCTTGTCTCTCACCTCACCAAATGATTAGAACGTCATCTATGTATCTCCTATAGAGGACGAGGTTAGGCCCCCAGTCATGCCCTGTCCACACCACACTGGATTCCCAGTGGGCCATGAACAGATTGGCATAGCTGGGGGCGAACCTCGTCCCCATAGTCGTACCATTTATTTGAAGATAGAAATGTCATCCATACCAAAAATAATTATTTTTAAGAATCAAATTGATTCCTTCAATTATATACTGTATTTTATCAGATTTAAACTCTTTTGACTCCAATAAAAAGTGTTCTGTCGCTTTGCAACCTGCTTCGTGCCGAATAATCGTATATAGTGAATTCACATCACAAGTTGCTAAAATAAAATTCGATTCCCATTTGATCTCCTTAATTAATTTCAGAACTGAAATGGTGTCTTTCAAATATGCTGGGGTTATTTTTACTAGTGGTTGTAAGAGATGGTCGATATGCTCGGAGATTCTACATGAAATAGAGTCTATACCGGACACTATGGGACGGCCTGGTGGATATTGGCTGTTTTTATGTACCTTAGGTAAATAATAAAAAAACGGTATTCGTGGATGATTGATTTTAAGATATTGATATTCATGTTCATTCAAAATCCCACTGTCCTTTCCTCGTTGCAAATATTCCAGAAAAGTCTGTTTAATCTGCTCAGTTGGATCATTTCCCAGTTTTAAATATGTTTTGGCATCATTTAATAACCTGCATGATTCTTGGTGATACTGTTCTTGGTTAAGTATAACCAACCCCCCCCCCTTATCTGCGGGTTTTATGATCAAGTTGGTATCCTCGCTTAGTTGTTTCAACCCTTCACTCTCCTCTTTAGTTAGATTACTGGGTCTGTTGGTATATTTTTTCTTTTTTTCTAACTTCCTTATATCCCTCTGGATCATCTGATCAAAGGTGTCAATTTCTTTGGATATCATATGTCTCGGGTAGAATCTAGATTTTTCTTTCAAGGTAGTATGGACATATTTATTATCATGTATAATTTCTCTTTTTATTGGGGTTTTAGCAAAGAATCTTTTCAAGCACAATTTTCGTTTAAATTTTTGCAAATCAACGAAGGTATTAAAGGTATCTCCTTTATGGTTTGGCACATATTTCAGGCCCTTCTTCAGAACTCCTATTTGTCCCTGCGTGAGATTTTGGCCGCTAAGATTAAATATGCCTAATGTTCCCTCATTCTTCCTCTTTTTTCTTCCCTGTGCCAGATATCCTCCTCGGCATCCTCTTCCCTTGTTATCCTCTTTCCTGTATTTCTGACGGCTATGTTGCCTCCCATAGCCCCTCTCAGTTTTTTCTTTGTGTTTCTCCCTGTATGGTGTTACCTGTGTCCATTCTTCTTCCTCTCCTTGGTGAAAAACCTCATCTTGTTCATAATCTACAAGTGGTTGATATCTATTATGGGTAGGACAGCCATCAGAAATGATGGGGCCCCTTACTAAACTTCACGATGGGGCCCCCCGGCTCTCCCTCAAGCTCTAACCGCTTTTCTCCCCCTTCAAAAAAAAGGACATAGTGTCTCCTCCGGCTCCTGCAGCAGCAGCAGCAGCAGGGACACAGCTCCGGATTCAGACTCCTCGAGTCCAATACCGGAGCTGTAAGAGGGCGACGCCGCTGCCGAGGGGGGCCCGGGCCCCCACCAGGCCCGGGCCCCTTACGGCAGCATGGGGCGTAATGCCCTGATGGCGGCCCTGTGGGTAGTAAATGTTCGTATTGATGGTATATTAGAGTCCCAAACATTTCGGTTTGGAGGTCCAGATCTCTTTCTTTCTGTATTGAATCCCACATGTTGATCTTGTCTCATATGGGGGGGGGATCTGCATATGCCTTCTATTTTTCATACGGGAATTCGTTAAATATAGACTACTTCTACGTCGTTGGTAACGGTTATATCCTTGTTGTGGGATTTTCTTTCTCACTATTGGATCCTCTCTCTTGATAGGTGTTCTATTAAAGGGCCTAGATTGAAATCCATAGTTTGGATTTTGTTGTTTCATAGACAAATCTTCTTCTTCTTCTTGGATTGTTTTTACTCCCTTAGCTCCTCTAAAATGTTTTTCGGTCGTATGGTTATTAAATATCCAAACTCTATTTTGTTTGTAATCTCTCATATCTCGTATATATTTACTCCTTTTCTTTGCCTTAACCTCTTTTTCAACTTTCTCCAAGCTTCCTTCAATATTTCTCATCAAGAGTTCCTTCTCCTGTAGATCTATAACACTGCATATTTGATTATATATGGTTTCTATTTCTATGCTTAAATCTTCCAATAGAGTTTTTCTTCTAGCAATGATTACTCTCATAGTGGTATGTGAAAATCCTTCTAACATATCACACCAAATCTCCATGAATGAATCATTCACCATTTCTGGTGAAGGGTCCTTTAACCACCTGAGGCCTCGAGGGACTATCTTGTCTTTAAGATATTGATCTAAAGTATTAATGTCCCATTTGAGTCGTATATCTTTTTTTAAAAGATATTCCAACCTATTACTCATTTTTTTCTTATCGTATGTGATAGCATTATAATCTCCTAATCCTCTATTGAGATCCATATTACCAAAACACTTCTCCTATATCATTACCAAATTTGGCTCTGAATTCCATATTCGCAATGAGCTGCCCACACCAGGAGACTAAGAAAGAACTATGTGAAACACCTTTTGGGTGTTAGTGTGCTCGGCGCTGTACTTATTCGTATGTCTAGTTTTTGTGAAAAAAAGGGAGATTTATAAACATGCAGCTCACCATAAGGTGTGTCCCTCACCCATATCAAACATATAGGAAAAAAATACAAACGTATTCGTTGGGAGCGCAGATAATAAATGAACTCGTGTTGTTTCAAAAGTGTTTATTTCAATATAACAGCTGGATCCACTCATGGACACTATAATATATAAAATAAAAGGTAATCGCGCAATACTGTTGCATATATTTGAATGGTAATAATTAAAGATATGGTGGAAGGAGAGCCACTCACAAACGGGGAACCAATTGGTTCGTTTGATGCACAGGTAAGCCTCTATGAGGGGCTCCTCCCCCTCCATTTATGTTGGCACGTCTACAATAAGGAAAACATTAACCCTTTCGCTGCTGAGGCGTTCCACGCCTCTGTGCTGAGGTCATATTTACCGGTTTTGCTCATCATGTTTAAATGCGTTTTGAAGGCTTATTTTAGTATATGACCCAGACATATTATATATCGTTCTTTCTGTCAGACTCGGCAGATTAATAATATGTCATTATTATATGTATACGTCATGACCTGTCTGTATATTATAACAAAAATGCAATAAAATATGAATTTTCAATAATTTACAACGTGTAAAGTGTATTTTTTCACATTTTAACATGCGAGCAATTGCGGTTATATTTTGTATGGGGTGCGCTTGTTAAAAAAATTAGAGATGGGGTCTCGTTACATTTTTTTTGGGGGAAATTAAGTGATTTTTAACAAACGCACCGCATACAAAAATCGTTAGTGCAGCATCATTGTTCACATTATAATTGAAATGGGAACAATATTGCTGCATTAACAAACCAAAAAAAAAACTTGTTTATTTTTTTTTTTATAATTTTTTTTAAAATATATTTTTATTTTTATTTTTAATTTTTATTTTTTTTAAAAAACTTTTTTCACAGTCGTGTTTGGTATCGTTGGAACGGCCATGCTCTGGCCGATCCAACAGTTCCAAACTTTAACCTCTAGCTGCCACGGATCGGGAGATAGGGGGTTCCCTATAGGGGGTTCCCCTATCTCCACCGTTGGTGGCAGCTAGGGGTTAACTCCAGGACTGGCGTCATCGTGCTATGCACGATGACGCCAGTCCTCAGGGGGAGTTCCCGGAGGCTTGGCCGACATCCAAGATGTCGGCCAGCTCCGGGAAAGGATCACGAAGCGGCGCTTTTCAGCGCCGATTCGTGATCCGGCTCCCCAGGGGTTAATGAGAGCCACCGTTTGGAAGGGCAGGCTGTGCCCTTCCAAGCAGTGCCTGTCTTAACCCCCTGCTCCCCGGCGATCGGGAGGGAGAGAGGTCCAAAGGACCTCCCCCCCCTTCCTTTCAGGCGCCTCCTCCGCACATGCTGGGGGGGGGCGCCTGAATTAGATGTCATCGCGTTGCCGCGATGACATCTAATGTCCCCGCCGGGCTCCCGAGTGCTGGGCTGACATCCAAGAGGTTTTTTGCTGCCTCCTGTGCTCGGACGCGCTGAGCGCGTCCGTAGCAAAGGAGAACCACTTGGCTGGACGCGCTGAGCGCGTCCATAGCAGCCAAGTGGTTAAACAAGAATGGAGTACATGGGATGACACCACGGAGGAAGCCATTGCTGTCCAAAAAGAATATTGCAGCACGTTTGAAGTTTGCAAAAGAGCACCTGGATGTTCCACAGCACTACTGGCAAAATATTCTGTGGACAGATGAAACCAACATTGAGTTGTTTGGAAAAAACACACAACACCCTCAGGGTTATTCAAACAGCTCCGAATGGCTGGAGAAAGGTAACTGAACGCTGAAAATCAGCGTTCGGTTACCTTTCTTGGCCATTCGGCTATCCAGAGAGCAGGCAATGCGCCAAATCCTGGCGAATTGCCTGCACATTCGGTGCCTGTTCGGTGCCTGTTCGAGGGCAGTGAAATCCCCATAGAGAAGCAATGCTTCGGCTATTCAGAGAGCACAAACCAGCAGTGAAAGGTTCCTGAATTGCCCTGCCATTCGGTGGTTTCATTCGACAGGTTTATTCAGGAGAATCCCATAGACTTCAATGTTAAAAATATTCCCGTTTTAATTCAATATCTAATAAACCGTTCATTATAAAATTCTGCAGTAAAGAGTTTTTTTACTTATAGATTTTTTAGGCTATTTTAAGCATTTTTATGTTTTTTTTTATTTTTTTAAAAAAAGTCTGAATTTGTGTTTGGTATCAGCAATTCCTTAGTGAGACTTTTGAATGTACACATGAGCCCATTCAATAATGCACCTCTTTCTAGACACCCCATACCCTTTATACATTTTGTTTAAAAGTATTTGGGGAAAATAACCCTTGGAGTCGATTTCCGGATGAAAAACGCAACACCCCCACACACACAAGAAGATATATCCGGCTGGGTGGAGTAGAGGTAATGTCACCACTCTGCATGGAGAGAGCCTGTGGAGTCATGGGTTCGATCCCAGCGAGTAACCTCTCCAGTAAGTGTCCTTGGCAAGACACCTAACGGTACATACTCGCCACCCAGGACATACTTGAAAACGAGAGAAATCTCAATGTATCCTTCCTGGTAAAATCCTTTCACATATCCATGAATTGTACTGGCATGCACCTTTTTGTGTATATTTTCTTGTGTGATTTGTTTTGTATCACTTGGACAAGTGTATTTAAACCCTTCACTACCATGGTTGAGTATACTATACGTTCAAGAGTTCCTGCAGGAGCCCAATATCAAGTAAACTTGATCTGCTCATATTCTGGAGCAATGCAAAAGAATTTCGCCTACTGTGAACAAACTGTATTTGCAAATGAGCTCTACAATGTGCCTCTGAGTTTTCAGCACCTTGGATAAGTCAGCCAAAGGACTGAAGCTGTTTGAACAGCTGAGAGATCCGTTTTTCTTTCACAGAAAGACTGAGCTTTAGCTGTATTAGTATACATGTAGTAGCGCATTTTGGCCAGCAGGGGGAAGGAGGGCCCCTGTCAATTAAGTTCAGTATCTAAAATGTATTTTATGAAGGGCATGTTATTTTGTTTCACTTCCTACAGTGGAAAATTGTTTTCCATAAATCCACTGGGTTCTGATAGGGGTTTTATGGAAAACAATCTGGCAGGGAAGGGGTTAACATTCTTAAGGTTTGTCTATCATCTTCAGGAGAAAATTGCTAGGACTGCTGTTCCTGCTATAGCTAATGATGATGCAGAACACAGAATGTGACCTACTATGCTATACTAAGCTAACTTTATGCTGCCATTGGATAGCCTCATTCCATCGTAAACACGTCTCATTTGTCATAATTTGCTTTTTACATGACTTTTCCCAATGCAACTGCGTGTGGGCCAAAAAGGAGGAACACGTGATTTAATTTTTGTGACGGCAAACAAATGCAATGAAAGAATGTGCGTATAATAACAGTCATAATTAAATCATGAATGCAAATATAATACATCCCGTAATTAACTAAGTTGTTCTACTTGCTAAATATAATTTGGAGATATTATTTTATGCTAATAGGAATAAGTGCACATAACAGCGTAACAGTCCTGATAGACAGTCCATTCCCACAGCAGACAAGTATGTTCAGCCAGGCCGGAATAAGATCTATATGGGCCTGGAGCTGAATATTTTGGTGGGCCTTTTTGGTATGTAGTGAAATGAATCTGTTAGCACCAGCCAAAACCCCCCAAAAAATCCAGATACTCCCCTCCTATCCCGCGGCGAGGACCGCGGCTCTGTCCACCTCCTCCGTCTGGCGGGAGCAAGGAGAGACTGGGGAAAAAAGTCCCCATCTCTCCCTGCAGATTACTACGCCGACCTGCCGGATCTCGCGAGGCGAGATCAGGCAAATCATGTGACCGGGAGTCGAGAAACTAAATGGAGTCCTATGGACTCCAATCAAGTGGATGCGCGCTGCGGCGCTTATTGCTGCCGCGTGCATCCTGGGGCGTAGAGCCCGCTAACAATGCAGGCAGCTTTTTAAGTGCCTGCATTGTAATCCCGTGCTAAAACAGGGGAGCTAGGGAGAAAACTGCAGGCGTAGTTTTTTCTCCCTAGCATCCCCGTTTTAGCACGAGGATTGTAATGGAGCCCATAGTCTATGTAGCTGTTAAGTTTACAACAGCTCTGGTTAAGTTAGCACCAACCTTGGAATAGAGCCCTGTGTGTTTGTCTCTTCCAACCAACTATTGTCGAAATCTCACACTACCTAATTTTGTGAGGTGTGTTGTATGTCTACAAGAACCTCATCATGCCTGTATGTCAAGGAAAAATGGGATTTCTTGAGAGTGTTGTAGTATAATGGCTGACATACATAGGTCATCATGGAAATACATTTCTTTTATGCAAGAAGAAATCGTAAAGTGTGATGAGTAGCATCTAGATGGGGAGTATTTAGAAAGCTTTGCAGCTATTGGTGGAAAAAGAGGGACAAAAAATTATCTTAATGCCATAAAAGGGAACAGTTTCCTTTTTTCTAAGTACACATGGCATTTATAACATGGAGCGTGCCGGGACAGTGCTAGAGTATTTTGCGCCCTAGGCAAGAACAGATACTTACGCCCCCACTCCCAAAAAAAATTAAAGCAACACAAATTAATTTTTATTTGTATTTTTTTATATTATTGTCGTATGTTACTTTTTGCACATAATAATTTACTTAATTTTAATTAAGTAAAAATGTATGCAGGCTCAGAGCCATTTGGGCCAATATGGTGATACCTCTTGGCAGACAAGGATGGTCAGGTGTCCAGGGTGAGCAAGGTCCCAGGGCGTGCCGCTTCCTGATTGGCACCCAGGGGAACAGCCGCAGGGTTCTGCAGTCTGAGTTGTATGGCCATCAGGGGCGGATCCAGGGGGGGGCAACGGGGCAATTGCCCCCCCCCCCGAGATTTGGCCTGGGGGTTGAGGGACCCAGATGCCGGGCAGCGCGAGAGCGCCTGCCCGGTCTTGAACAGTCCGTCCTGTGAAGTGGATGCGGCTGTGTGCGTGCGGAGCCGGTCACGTGGTCCGGCTAATCAGGTGGTACTGAGTCTCTGTACCACCTGACTGGCCGGACCGCGTGACCGGCTGCGCACGCACACAGCCGCATCCACTTCACAGGACGGACTGTTCAAGACCGGGCAGGCGCTCCCGCGCTGCCCGGCATCTGGGTCCCTCAACCCCCTGCCGGAGCTGGGGCAACAATCCAGGTGAGAGCTGGGGCAAATCCATGAGCTGGGGGCAAATCCATGTGTGACCTGGGGGCAAATCCATGTGTGACCTGGGGGCAAATCCATGTGTGACCTGGGGGCAAATCCATGAGCTGGGGGCAAATCCATGAGCTGGGCAAATCCATGACCTGGGGGCAAATACATGAGCTGGGCAAATCCATGAGCTGGGCAAATCCATGACCTGGGGGCAAATCCATGAGCTGGGCAAATCCATGACCTGGGGGCAAATATTTGAGCTGGGCAAATACATGAGCTGGGCAAATCCATGACCTGGGGGCAAATCCATGAGCTGGGCAAATCCATGTGCTGGGCAAATCCATGACCTGGGGGCAAATCCATGAGCTGGGCAAATCCATGAGCTGGGGGCAAATCCATGTGCTGGGCAAATCCATGACCTGGGGGCAAATCCATGAGCTGGGCAAATCCATGACCTGGGGCAAATCCATGAGCTGGGCAAATCCTTGAGCTGGGGGCAAATCCATGTGTGAGCTGGGGGCTCTCTGCTCCTCTAGATTGTAAAATCCGGGGTGCCCTCTGCTCCTCTAGATTGTAAAATCCGGGGTGCCCTCTGCTCCTCTAGATTGTAAGCTCCTGGGTGTCCTCTGCTCCTCTAGATTGTAAGCTCCTGGGTGCCCTCTGTTCCTCTAGATTGTAAGCTCCTGTGAGCCGGGCCCTCTGCTCCTCTAGATTGTAAGCTCCTGTGAGCCGGGCCCTCTGTAAATTCTCGTGAGTCGGGCTCTCTGCTAAAACACCTTATTTTCTGTAAGTGCCCCTCCCGAGACTAGTCTCTGGATCCGCCCCTGATGGCCATATCAGCTGCTTCTCTCCTGCCCGAATCTAGGTCTGTTGCACCCTATGCGACAGTGCACCCTAGGCAGCTGCCTAGCTTGCTTAATGGGAACACCGGCCCTGGGTGCATCCATCCCTGAAGACACCATGAAAAAGTGATAAAATAGATTTTAAAGGCTGCTGGTGGTTTTTCAATCTCAAGCAAAAACAGAAAAATATTAACCAAAATAGTGCAATAAAATTTTAATCATGGAAAATGTAATACCCAAATAAATTCCCACTCACGTGGTTCAGAGCCTGCTACGGCTGGCTCTGTGAGGATGGTGATGTGCCAACAGGATGGGTAGCTCAGTCACACTAGAGGGAACTAGTTACATAGTTACATAGGCTGAAAAAAGACATGCGTCCATCGGGTTCAGCCTCTCACACAACACCAACTGCTGTTGATCCAAAAGAAGGCAAAAAAACCCAGTCTGAAATGCTCGCCAATATGCAACAAACTGGGGAAAAATTCCTTCTTGACCCCAGAATGGCAGTCAGATTTCTCCTTGGATCAAGAATCTTTTACTCACATATTAAATATTATAACCCTTAATATTCTGTGTCTGCAGGAAGTCATCCAGTCGTTTTTTAAAAGTCTGTACAGTCTCTGACCCAACCACCTCAACAGGCAGAGAATTCCACAGCTTTATTGTTCTCACCGTAAAATATTGAAACCTTAAATTGTGGTGTGAAATAAAAAGAGGACTTCATAGGGCAGTGTATATGAAATATTATTGAAAGGAAAAGAAGGGGTTGTAAAAGATCAGTGCCCATTGCCAAAGTTACACAAACAATAGCGAAAATCACAGACATCGACAAACTTCAGCTTTTCACAAAAGGGAAATCCAAACAATGCCAGGAAAAGCTTCACAATGAAACTTCTGCTGCCACTGTTTAGATTTCCCTTTTTTGAAACGCCAATGTTTGTTGTCATTGTTTGCAACTTTGTCAATTACCATCACTCCTTGAATATATTTTTGTTTGTTTTATCCGTACATCTAAACAGCTTGCCACCAAAATCACAAGATCATTTTGTGCTTCATGCCGTTTATATTTAAAGTATTCCTGTGTGTTGAGGGTCAGTGTGATCCAAAATTATTGTAAACTATGACACTTCCAGGAAATTCACAGCTTGTCCTGAGCATATGCCGCTCTACACAGTTCAGGGACAGTTTATTATAGCAGTGCTGATTTAAAATGGTTAATAGCCTTTTACCGTCTTCAAATTAAATGTCAAACTAAACATAATTTCTAAGGTTTCATAGTCCCGTGCCTTTCAAATATACATCTGTCTCATAAATGATCATCTTTGATTGCAAAGCAGTACGTATTGCAACTCCTTTATAACTGGCTATGAAATCAGGAACATCATTACCGCAATGAAAATCTTACATCAGAAGATACACACATTAACAGTGATGTTTAGAAATCTAGAATTGAGATGAAGTGCAAATAAACGAGTTAATAATTATTGTAAAACATATAATGGTAATGCCACAGGATGTGAAGATGTGTGATTGTTTTTGGGGTGTGAGCAAAGATTCTTCGCTGTCAAGGGGTGAGTATGGAGTAGCCCGTAAGATGGAGTAGTGGGCGAGGAGGAACTCGATGAGGGGGTGGTGTTTGGGGAGACAGGAGGCACGTTTAATCAATTAAACAGTTCCAAAGGTCAGGGCGGGTGGCTAGCAGGCACATACAAGTAAACAAGTCCTGGTCGGTACACAGGGAAGTCTGGCCAAAAGTTAAGGTAATAAAAGGGAGCAATGAGAAATAACCACTTTCTAGAAAAGTTATTGCTTCAATACTGAAGCATCTGATGGAACACCCTGATTTATATAGGAAGGGGCCTTACAGGCCCCCACCTATCCCATTAAGGACGTCAGTGACATCATCAGTAAGCGCTGCTGGCCTGCCGCCATATTGAAGAAGGCAGGACACCACCATTTTGAGGCCTGGCATGGGTCAGAAGCCTTGCGCTTCTCCTGGCTATGCTGGGAGACTGAGAAGCCACACTGGAAGGTGGGAGAGCCACACGCTGAATGGGGTTGGTGGCTGAAGTAAGCAGCTGCTTGGAGGACCTGCAGACGATTTCGGGATGATGGTTGGGTGAGTACCCCGGCACCGTCCAGTGGCGCAGTCTGACATTTGCTATTGCAGCTTTCAAACAACATTTTCTGCTTCCAAGGCCACAAGGGGAACGACAACGAGATATTTCCTTCAAACATCCAACTCATTCAGAATATTGACCAGTTTCTTTATTCTGGAGGACATCATGTGTTTCTGCGCTTAGGGATCCGGCAGTTCGGATTGAGGACACTCGCAGCCTCAAGCAACATCTTGCAAACTTCGAAAACAGGCTTCCTGAGCTCCAACGCCTCCGGCTCTGGCACCCATACGCATTCTATGATTCTTTCTCTAGAAGGCTTAGGGGGTTACAATGATAAGGGACCGGAGAGTGCTGAGCCCTGGTGGAATGGCCCCTACACACAAGGTGTGAAATGACCCCCACCTCTTTTTCTCCTTTTCTTCCCATCTTCTTTCTTCCTCTTCTCTACCTTCTCCCTTTTTCTCTTTTCTTTTTGTTCCTAAGGGTTAGAGACGGATAGTTTCTCAGGTGTTTAGACGTCACTGTGCAACTGTCTGATTGCAGGGTGTTTTTTTTTTTTTTCTTGATCTGTTTTTTTGTTTTGTTTTTTTTACGCATATCGCATCACCGCTACTTATAATTAGACTATATTGATTTGTACAATTATCCTTCACTGTGCCCATTGTGACTTAGTTTCTTTGTTCAACATATAATCTCTGGCACTTGTAAAAATCTTTATGAATTTTGAATAAAAGAAAAACAAAATAAGAATACTGACCAGCGATTCAGAGTCAGGAGTAAATGACTCTTTAATAAATTTACCAGAACCATGGACATCTTTGGAGCTGTTAAGTTTATCAGAGTACTGGGTAGGTGTACATTTAACTAAAAATCTAGACCCTGCTGTCAGTATTAATGTCCTCTCTCCCTGTGTATCAACATTTAAAGGATATTGTAAAAGTGTTCAAATATACCCTTAATATATGTTTGTAAGTTAAATGCATACAGATTCTCCTTAAAGCTTTAACCAGCTTGCCAAAAAACATTCTGATCTGTCTTCAATATAAAGACTTATGTGTACTGATCCTTTACCAAAGTGCTATGTGCTTTTATAAAGAAGAGAAAAATCCGTCTTATTAATACCTGTCATGTTACCTTCACCCCGGCATCATTCAGTACAGCTGAATCCCCATACTGTCATGGCATCCTCTCTGCCTGCTGTCCAGACTGCCAGTGTTTTTGACACTCGGCCGCGTTGTGTTTTGATAGTTGCAACGCTGTGCGTCATTCCTGATGGATGTCACTTGCGGCGTCATTACGGCCATGTCACTCTAGGATGTTCTGTCCCACCATTTCAACGCCAATGATTAGGACTGAACCCAGGACTATTTAGACCTGGCTCACACTCAGAGCAGTGCCCGGTCATGATTTGTTATACCCGCGAGTGTGCTTACATATATTTTGGTTATTTCTGGGTACTGAAGTTTGGCTTAAGTTTCTTTGACTACTCTGATTTCTCAGGTTCCCCAGGTTTCTGATCTGTACAACTCTCTTAGATTGTAAGCTCTCGAGCAGAGTCCTCTCTCCTATTAGTCTGTGTGCGTGTAATGTGTATATATTTGCAGGGGCGGACTGACCCATCGGGCACTCGGGCACTGCCCGAGGGCCCGCTGGTCAGTAGGGGTCCGGTTTAGGGCGACACAGTGGACCCCCACCGGTTTCCCTCTGATGATCGTAGAAATTAAAAGGCAGCCAGCGGCGCACTCTTAAAATGCCGCGGTAGCACCTATGCCGCCCCTTCACGTGACATGTCACATGAGGGGCGGCACCAGTGCAACGTGCTTCTCCAGTTGACTGGGATGCGGTCACGCTGCAGGCACCATTGCGGCATTTTTAGAGTGCGCCGCTGGCTGCCTTTTAATTTCTACGATCATCAGAGGGAAACCGGCAGGGGCCCAACATGTCGCCCCAAACCGGGCCCCTACCGACCCACGGGCCCTAAAACCATGCCGGTGAGCAACCCGGGGGGCAATATATATCTGCTGGGGGCATTATACAGTGGCAAGAAAAAGTATGTGAACCCTTTGGGATTACGTGGAGTTTTGCATGAATTGGTCATGAAATGTGCTCTGATCTTCATCTAAATCACAACAATTTGAAAAACACAGTCTGCTTAAAATAATACAACGCAAACATTATATGTTTTCATGTTTTTATTGAACAGAACATGTAAACATTCACAGTGCAGGGTGGAAAAAGTATGTGAACCTTTGGACTTAATAACTGGTTGACCCTCCTTTGGCAGCAATAACCTCAACCAAAGTTTCCTGTAGTTGCAGATCAGACCTGCACAACGATCTGGAGTAATTTTGGACCACTCCTCTTCGCAAAGCTGTTTCAGTGTAGCAATATTCTTGGGATGTCTGGTGTGAATCGCTCTCTTAAGGTCATGCCACAGCATTTCAATCGGGTTGAGGTCAGGACTCTGACTGGGCCACTCCAGAAGGCGTATTTTGTTTTGTTGAAGCCATTCTTTTGTTGAATTACTTGTATGGTTTAGGTCATTGTCCTGTTGCATCACCCATCCACTGCGGAGCTTCAGTTGGCGGACAAATGGTCTTACGTTTTCCTGCAAAATGTCTTGATAAACTCTGGAATTCATTTTTCCATCAATGACAACAATCCGTCCAGGCCCTGAGGCAGCAAAGCAGCCCCAAACCATGATGCTCCCTCCGCCATGTTTTACAGTGGGGATGAGGTTGTGAGGTTGGTGTGCTGTGCCTTTTTTTCTCCATACATAGTGTTGTGTGTTTTTTCCAAACAACTCAATTTTGGTTTCATCTGTCCACAGAATATTTTGCCAGTAGTGCTGTGGAACATCCAGGTGCTCTTTTGCAAACTTCAAATGTGCTGCAATATTCTTTTTGGACAGCAATGGCTTCCTCCGTGGTGTCATTCCATGTACTCCATTCTTGTTTAATGTTTTCCTTATTGTAGGTGTGTCAACAAAAATGTTAGCATGTGCCAGAGATTTCTGTAAGTCTTTAGCTGACACTCTAGGATTCTTCTTTACCTCATTAAGCATTCTGCGCTGTGCTCTTGCAGTCATCTTTACAGGACGACCATGCCTAAGGAGAGTAGCAACAGTGCTGAACTTTCTCCATTTGTAGACAGTCTGTCTTACCGTGGACACATGAACATCAAGGCTTTTGGAGATACTTTTGTAACCCTTTCCAGCTTCATGCAAGTCAACAATTCTTGATCGTAGGTCTTCTGAGAGCTCTTTTCTGCGAGGCATGGTTCACATCAGGCAGTGCTTCTTGAAACCAGTAAACCCAAAACTGGTGTGTGTTTTTAAAGGACAGCACAGCTTTCAGCAACACATCCAATAATATCACACTAATTGGACTCAAGGTTGGCTCACTCCTGGCTCCAATTACCTCTTGGAGAAGTCATTAGGCTAGGGGTTCACATACTTTTTCCACTCTGCACTGTGAATGTTTACATGTAATGTTCAATAAACACATGAAAACATATAATGTTTGTGTTGTATTATTTTAAGAAGACTGTGTTTTTCAAATTGTTGTGACTTAGATGAAGATCAGAGCACATTTTATGACCAATTCATGCAAAACTCCACGTAATCCCAAAGGGTTCACATACTTTTTCTTGCCACTGTATATCCATGAGTGAGCTACTGGGGGCACTGTATATCCATGAGTGAGCTACTGGGGGCACTATATATCCATGAGTGAGCTACTGGGGGCACTATATAACCATGAGTGAGCTACTGGGGTCACTATATATCCATAAGAGAGCTACTGGGGCAATATATATCCATGAGTGAGCTACTGGGGGCACTGTATATCCATGAGTGAGCTACTGGGGGCACTGTATATCCATGAGTGAGCTACTGGGGCACTATAAATTCATGAGTGAGCTACTGGAGGCACTATATATTCATGAGTGAGCTACTGGGGGCACTATATATCCAAGAGTGAGCTACTGGGGGCAATATGAGTGAGCTACGGGGGGCACTATATATCCACGAGTGAGCTACTGGGGGCAATATATATCCATGTGTGAGCTGCTGGGGCACTATATATCCATGTGTGAGATGCTGGGGCACTATATATCCATGTGTGAGATGCTGAGGGCAATGTATATTCATGTGTGAGATGCTGGGGGCAATATATATCCATGAGTGAACTGCTGGGGGCAATATATATCCATGGGTGAGCTGATGGGGCAATATAAATCCATGGGTGAGCTGCTGGGGGGCAATATATATCCATGTCTGAGCTGCTGGGGGCAATATAGATTCATGTTTGAGTTGGACATTACAGTGGGTTTTATTGCTGTGGATTGTGATACGGTCATACACACTGCACATTCCAGTGAGTTTCATTTCTGTGGAGCTCTGTAATACGCTCATACACACTGCACATTACTATGAGGTTTATTGCTGTGCAGCTCTGTGATATGCAGTGTGTCAGGATTGTACAGTATCTTTTAAAGTGATCGACAGTTTCCCACATTTTCCACAGGGACTTTCTGTGCCGTGGCGCAGCCTTAGCTGCAATGAGTGGGTGATGGCTGCTGCAGCAGTGCAGTGGCCATCTGTATGTATGGAGGGGGGGCACAATTCGCTGCTAGGTCCAAGTGGGTTTTCAAAAAGGTTATTTTTATGAGTTCAGAAATAAATTCTTTAGCACAATAATGTACGTGTGGGTGTTGCGTTGTAGGGAGTGTTTTTTTATGGGTGTGGCCTCCAGGGGGTGCAGAACAAGGGGGGCCCCATGACCTCCTATTGCCCGGGGGCCCCATTAGTTGCCAGTCCGCCCCTGTATATTTGTTATTCTGTCATTCCCATTGTACTGCATTACGGCACTTGTTGGTGCTTTATAAATACTTGTAACTGTACCCTCTCTGTTATTTGACCATGCTTGTATGACTATCCGGTTCTGACCTCTGCTACCCTTTTGTCTACACTTATGGCTAAATTATAATCTTCACGCAAACGTTTGCGCCGGCGCAAAAAACATTAACGCGAGGGGCAAAACCATTTGTGCCAAATCCCGTATTACAAAGTCACCGCAACAGCCGCGCACAATCGTCTACCGCGGGTAAACCTGCGCGAACCCTGCGCAAGCTTACTGTACTTTGCGCGTCCTATGCTTAACATTGTGAGCGCAAATGCGAATGTGCGCTGGTACGAGTATGGTATTACAATCTATTCGCAGTAATTACCGCATAGCCTTTGCGTGTATAATTTTAGCAACTGCAAAATGCTGGTGGTAACGGCATATCTGAACAACCTGGCGAACCCAAATAAAAACAGCACATAAAAAGGAATGCAACAACAATATAATGGATGATGGCAGGTGTGTGTGTATTATTACTGTAGCATATGTGCTCATTTTGCATCATAGGCGCAGAACCCATCTCCGATGCCTCTGGCAGACGCAATTGTTGCGTTTGATAGGTGTGTTTCTTCATTTTGATTGGCTGAATGGATGCAAAAAACTGTGCGTGCAAAGATTTTTGCACGAGACGGCACTGTGCCTGCATTTGTACGCGTACTGTTTGCGTGCACAATTGATCGGAAGAAAATAGCCGCGAGGATTGTAATTCCAGCGCTGATTTGCACACGTAAAAGTTTAACGCTTGCGTGTTAATTTTTGCTTTGCGTGAAGATTGTAATATAGCCCTGAATGTGTTTGTGTGACAGTAGCTTGCATTTTACCAGCCACTACAAGGAGCGGCAGTTTAGGGTGTGACTTTTGTTGCATAATATGTTCTATAATCGTTAACTATGCAACTAAAGAGCTCAGTGGAGAGAACAATTAGTACAATATCAACATCAAGAAAGGGAAGGCAAAGAACAATGCTAGTCAAATATAGCTGCTCATTTTTATTCCATGATATCCATAGGCTACTTTTGGAAATCGCACTAAAATGTTCTTATTTGAAACAACTATCAGGATTATTCAGAGAAAGGTGAAACTCTGGAGCACTTTTGGAGAAGTGAAAATTCTAGGTCAAAATAGCCGAACCAGAAAAATTCTCCTATTTATCTCACTTTCCAAATCAGCTTATTGGACCTAGAATTTTCACTTCTCCAAAAGTTCTCCGGAGTTTCACCTGACTAACCCTGAAAGAGTTTTGGCTGGAAGGTTAAAAAAACACAGCACCAAAAATGCCTTCTCGTAACAGCTACAATAACCTCCAAACTGACCAGGTGTCCACATTCACAACTATAGATTTGCGTCATTATTAACCATCATATTGACTCTCATAGTTAGAAGGGATAACGGGAAGACCTACAAGTATGGCACCTGTCCTGGTTGTTAATGAGGGTTTCCTCGCTGCATTTCATTCATATTATATACAGTATGTTGATATGTAATGACTAGCGTGCCTTCATTTAGTCATTTACTTCTAAAATGTTCAGAGATTCTTAAGGAATCTTTTTTTTCTGAGAAATTTCAAAGCTATATAGGACTCATTCCAGGGCATTAACAAGATCACATACAGGGAGAGGTGAAAACCAGGAGAATGACTGGAAAAGTGAAAATTCTAGGTCAAACTGGCCAAACCAGGAAAATTCTCCCATTTATCTCACTTTCCAAATCGGCTATTTGGTCTAGATTGTTCATTCTCCTGGCAATTCTCCTGGTTTTCACCTCTCTCTGAATAACCCTGTTAGTCAATGCGGTGGCTTTTAAGACAGAAGTCGCACGTTAATTTATGTGGTCATGTTGTCCCAGCCTCCAACGACTCCTTGGCACTTTGACAGTCGTTCAGATTGGAGTTTCAGTCTGCAGCCCTCCAGGTATGGGCTTCATGTGGGTTCACTGACTTCAAAGAAGTGCCAATTGTTAGGAGTAACAATGGATTGCGGGCGAGTTACAAAATGAAGGTTAAAATGTGGTTCGGGAGTATCAAAACATGTTATGGGTCAGCAGATCCTAATAACATATGTTTTTGGTCCCTACCCCCTTTTTTGCATCCTAGAGTGTCACTTTGAGACGTGCAGGCACTTTGTAGCAGAGTTATGACTTGTAAAACCATTGTGTTGTGTTTGTATTTCAGAGGTGATACTTAACAGCATATTCCGTATTCAGCATTCAATTGGCGTAAAGTAGTGGGATGGCCTTTTGATGCCGGATAGAAAGTCTGTACGTGGTACATGTTGTGATTGAAGCAGGTCAAGTGACATCATTCTTCACATCCTGGTTTGGCAGCTGATTAGGAAGTTAAAAGACATAGGACTGTGAACTATAATTTACTCCTGAGAACAATGAGTCAGCTCCCATCCGATTTCAATTTACCTCCTACAGTAAATCGTTCAAGTGAAGAATTCATTTAGGCATATCTTATGAGATGTAATGATAAGGTGCGAAGAGAATTGTAGCTACTTTATATTGGCACGTAGCTATTAGACTAAAATTGTGTGCGTTGAGGGTGGGATAGGCATATCAGCGTTCTTTTTTATTGAAATGGTCCTCTGTAGAATATATACCGGTATTCATCGGCATAGGACTCTCTAAAAATCTGCAAGGATAGCCTTTTTATTGAAATTCAGTAGAGAGCGATAATATAACTAAACCATTACAGCATAGCCAGATCAATTTAATAGCTTAATACCCTTACTCTAACTTAGAGGAATTAAGTAACTTAAGGGGGTCTAGACCTAAAGTCGAAAGGGCTCATTCAGAGCGCACTGAAATGACACCGACATTTCGGTGCCCTCTCCTTCGACACACTTCTTCAAGTTCAATTTGCCCATCTTGCTGTGAATTCAGCATTCACGCGCAGGGTCCCTGAAGTGCGCCGACTCGACCTGCAGAACGCATCCGAATCGATCTGAAAAACCGCCGAATCGGACAGATAAACCGCCGAGCGCAGCCTCAAACCCGCCAAACGCAGCAGACGAATCACCAAATAGACCACCGAACGACTCCGACCAATCGCTGAACACCTCCAGAAAAAGCCAACCAGTTGCCAAACAGGGTTAAAAAAAACCCGCAACTTTTAAAAGGTGTTTTAAAAAAATATAATGCATGGAAATAATGTATAAAGTGCTATAAATAACAATTAAAAGGTCTGCGACAGAATAAAGAAAAAAAAAATCGGGATCAGAAATATCACCAAAACAATCACGAAAAATGACTAAAAATTAAAATAACGAGACTTTTTGCTGCAAATGAAAAGAATAAACGGTTGAATAAAAAATTGGCAAAACGGGGATTTTTTTTTTCTCTGAATAGATTAACCACTACTTCTCTGTGGGGATTTCACTGGCGTCGAGTTGTACCGTATTTCTCTGGCAGTTCGCCAATATTTGGTGTATCGCTAGCTTTTTGAATAGCCATATTTCCTCGAAATTGCACTGTATGAGCAAATTCACCGTTTCGGTGGCAAGTTCGGCTCTATTTTTAATAACCCCTAAAGACTCCATCCATACAACAGTGAGCAAAAACAGGGTTTGTGAGAGTACGGAGAACAGGCATCAGCATAAGTGGCCTTCCCTACTGTGGTTCTCCACTCAGGTCTCACAAGTTTTACTTTGATGGTGCCATTACAGAGAAGACTATTCCATATCAGACCGCAATGACCAAGAAAGAGTGGCAAATACTGAAATGCCAAGAAAGTTTTATCTGATGGAGAAATGAAGCAACCCTCTATGATCATTTGTGCCTTGATAGACCTTGTCAGGAGGGTATTGCTGACACCCCACTAGGCACCTCGCTCGAGCAAGGACTCTATGTCTGGACTATCCAGTATACTTATAGTTAGCAAGAACAGGGTTTGTGAGAGCATTAAGAACGGGCAGCAACATAATTGGCCTGGCCTACAATGGGTCCCTGCTCAGGTCTCACAAACAAGGTCCATCCATCCAACAAATCCTCAATCCTAGGCACGTACTGTGTATTTGACTTTGAAGAAACGTGAGGGGCAGAGATCTGTCCGCCCCAAACACCCAACTCCTACACCTATGTACTGTATATAATGATTGCAACAATTTCTGACACCTCAGAGCCTGGTGTTCAGTGATTTTGCTTATTTTTTTTACTTTGCCACCCTTACCTGCCCTTGACCATTCAGCTTTTGTCCTTTTTAGGTATTTTTCTGTACATTAACCAAGATACCATAGCAACTGGACTATATCAGTTACCTTTTCCTACTCTGCCATTAGAGTCTTCTAACTCCTGCCCTAACAATATGCCAATTTATGGGGGCAGGGCAACAATATGTCTCAGGAGGCATGCCCTAGCTCTGGCGCAGTACATGTTATTAGAGCACAGAACTAAGCACCTATCAGTCTCATAGTGCATTTTGAGAGAAGGTGAATGTGATATAAGGGCAATTTGGTGGAGAAGAAGAGCATAAAAGGGACTATTTTGAGTCCCTTTTGAGTACTATTATGATGGACATGGGTCATAAGGCTTTACCTGACAGTGCCACTACCAATATGGTGGTCTGACTCGTCCATGGTTCTAGTCTGTATTTTCTGACGGTTATACAGCACAGTGCACAGGTTTTCTGTAACAATAACTAGTGTTATGTAGAGCAAACATGTAACTGCCAAGGGGAAGCCTGTCAATTTCTGATCAGATTAACTGTTCTTGAGATGTACTCCTCTTAAATTACGTACTGGCATATACCCAAGATTCCCAAAAGGCTCTCAACAAGTTCTGTACGTCTAGCTTAGAATAACAGCAGATGTTCCTGATGCCAGTAGAAAGAAGCTATGGATAATCTGTTCTGTAGAGATTTAGTTAGGAAACTGCAGGAGCTGAAAGTTAATGCAACTTGAATTATTTACACGTGTCCTTGTGATGCACATACAAACAGATACATTCCTTTTCATAATGTAAAATGCTATCTCCAAACAGCATCCCTGTACACCGTATACTGTGAAAAGATATAATGAAAATTTAATTCCTGCTCCAGACATTGAAGTGCTTATAAACCGTCAACAAAGGTCAAGGCGATGCCTTAGAAACTTCTGACAGCACAAAATCATAAAAACAGTAATGTACAGTTTATTCGAGTTAAATAAATCCTGAGTGACAGATGAGCTATTAAAAACTTTAGTAAACATCGCCAAGAGCAGGTTTTTCATTTAACGCAACGCAGTTAATGTTTTTTCATTTGACGTTCAGAATCATGAAGGCACACCGAATATCACTTAAACAGGACCGGCTGACTGACTCACCATCGCCGTCTTCCATAATCCTATTTTTACAAACGAAACGAGGTCTCCGATCTTTGCAAAAGAAAACTTCCCAAAAGTGAACAAATACAGACTGAGCTAAAAAAAAAACACAAAACACAGTACATTGAGAAAAACACGATCCTAACAGCTGAAATCAGCTGTCACGTCCTCGCTCCCCGGTGCCCGACAGCGCCATTGTCACGTCTTCGCTCCCAGGTGCCAGGGAGCGCCATCCTTGCTACTCGCTGGCCAGGCACCGAGTGATATACAGGCCAGGAGAGAATTTGCGTAATTGGATGGGAGGCGTGGCGCGGCGTGATGTAGCGGAGCCGCCGGACCTAAAAGTTAGTTTGCCAAGTTTGCTCATTGCCCTGTCAGGGAGTTTCTTCCTCAGCGCTACTGTGTATTTCGATGCTAGTTACTGACTCGGCTTGTATGAGAACCGCTCCTGTTACTGACTCGGTTTGTATGAGAACCGCTCCTGTTACTGACTTGGCTTGTATGAGAACCACTCCTGTTACTGATTCGGCTTGTATGAGAACCGTTCCTCTTACTGACTCAGCTTGTATGAGAACAGCTCCTGTTACTGACCCGAATTGTATGAGAACAGCTCCTGTTACTGACCCGAATTGTATGAGAACTGCTCCTGTTACTGACTCGGCTTGTATGAGAACCACGCTCCTGTCACTGACTCAACTTTGTGTCAGAGCCACGATCTTGGTACCGACCCAGTTGTGTATGAGGACCACTTAGTATACTATATTGACCCTTGCTTTGTGTGTTAATATCAAGTCACTGAAGGTAGTAAGAATTACTGACCATTCAAGGATCGGAGGGGTAGACTGGGCTCTGTGTAGGGAACGATAGCTGGTTGTTAGGGGGGATCCGTGACACCAGCAGAGCTTCTTAACGGGGGCTCTATTAAGTTTTTTTGCTGTTAGAATTGTCCTCTTTGGCCAGTGAAATGACCCTTACTGCCTCAAAAACAATAAATGCTTGTAGAGCATATTGTCATTTAATGGTGTGGATGAAAAACATGTCGATGGAATCAATTAGGTACCAATTTTATGTGCATATGTTTGCATATTTATTTGAAATAATTGCTATGAAGCAAACATTAATGTGCGTTGATATGGTAAAATTAGTGTTGTTTGTTTTTGAACGTATTTTCATGGTGTTTGTTTTTAAATGTTAGTATTTAGGTAATCATTGATGGTTCAGCACATATTAAACCAAAAAGTCGAAAGAAGAGGGTACATCATTACCTATTGCACAGCTTGCATATAAAGTTATTTGTATTGTTGGAGCAACAAGACAGGTCATATATATTGTTGCTTCCTGCTCTGTTATACTTGTGTGGTTAGTAGAGGGGTGCACGGCTGGAAAAATTCGTTACGTTTCAAAATAATTTTGTTTTCGTCTCGTTTCATTATATCATTTTGTTTCGTTTAGTATATTGGATCACTAAAAACCCCACTGTAACTAAAGATCGATTTGACTGTTGATATTGAGTCGCATTTCAGATCACTAAATAAATCCCTAATAAATCAAATCCTGCTGTTAAAAGGCAAGCTAGGGTTAAATGTTGAGCTGTCCATTGGCCTGTGGTGCTAACAACAGACTCAGTCAGCACCACAGACCAATTTACAGGGACAGGGTGCTTTGTGAAACAGTCAAAGGAATCTTACTCATTTCATAAAGTCATTTGCTTTAGTACTTGTATGTATTGTAAGTTGGGATCGATTCGAAAGTTGATAGAGTCGAATTACAGATCACTAAATAAAACTTCAATAGATCAAATCCTGCTCAAGAATCATTTAATCAATGGTTCTCTTGTGAAACAGTATAACGAATCAATTTCGTTATATACCGTTTCGTTTCATTTCAATTCGGATTAAATCAATTAGTTATTTCAGAAGTGCTTCCGAAATACGAATTAAAGAAATTTCAAACGAACTGCGATTCGTTCCGAAACGAATGCACACCTCTAGCGGTTAGTTCTAGTTTAAAATATACTTTTTTTGTCTCTATTTTTTTTTTGAGCGTTTTAAAGACAGGACTTCTCCGGAGAGGAAGTCATTGAAGATCTACAGTAGCAGTTCTGTCTATCGTCCATAAATCTGCCTAGAATCTTCTGTAAGTCAACTATCTATCCATCTGTCTGTCTATATATCTATCATTCTAATATGTTATATTTATCTATCTCTCTATGGTTCTGTTTGTGTAATATATATATATATATATATATTATATATACACAATCTTTCATCTATGAGCATAAGTTGTTTCGGTGCTCAGAGAGCTCCTCTATGTTTCTGTAAAGAAATCCAGTACAAATTTAGAATCCTGAGGGCATTTTCCAATAATAATTACAGTCTCAGAAGATCGTGCTGATCATGGAGAATCTAAGGGTGCTAATCTTACAGAAGTGGATCAGTATCTCACACGTTGCTACATGCGAATATATCAGAAGTATGTAATGGCTAAACAGAGAGTAATTATGGATTCTAAATTAGTATGCCAGTCATACTAGGATAAGTGGCACAAAAAGAACCTATGACAAGATTGAACAGAAAAAGTGCCAGAATGCTCTAAAATGGCTATTTTGAATTAAAAGTTTAATAAAATTGTCCCTGTATTAAAAATGACTAAATATATACAGCCTTTAGTTTATTTTTTATTAAATGACCACATTTTGTTCTATAAACACATCTAAAAAAAAAATTGGCAAGAGATATTTAAAATTCACCTTTCACCAAACTAAAAAAAGAACAACAAAAAAAGCAACTTGTTTTGGGGAATTTAGCTAACCCATATGACGATACTGCCTCAAGCCCAAGGCTGCACAAGGAAATGGCATTTCGTCCGTGCAGCAAGCCTCCTCTTCAAAGTGCTAGGACGAGCGTTGACAGGGCTGCAAAGTGTGATCCTCCATAGGAAGAACAAGTCTTGCAGTGCTGAGCGCACTAACTGCGCTCAGCGAAGCGACCAGACGGGCGTCAGACGGGCGTCGAGTGGAAGCAACGTCCACTCTCACGAATGTTCCTTCTGCTCTTCAAAACGCTCGTCTGACCCCAGCCTTACTCGTTTATGGAACCCACACATATTATATACTGTTATTCTCTGACTCAAACTCTGCCCTTTCCAGCGATGCCTCTCTTTTTTTTTTATTTGCGGCTGATCAGGAGGGAGAGCGGTCCAAAGGTCCTCCCTCCCCTTTCAGGTTCTCACCTGCAGGCGCCGGGGCACCTGAAAACGACATCATTGCGCCCGGTGCTGACGTCATCGCAATGGCCAGGGCCCATAAAACCATTGGGCCGGCTTCAAGGGAGCCAGACAGGCGTGGGACCTTGGCCTGAGAGGTGAGTATGGAGGGGTGGGGTTAAAGGACCATGACGTACATAGTACGTCCTTGGTCCTTAAGGGGAATTTTCCCCAGGACGTACTATGTACGTCAATGGTCCTTATGGGGTTAATCGTCTCCTGGCAATTTTCATACAGTTTGTATGGTCATTTGCGAAGAGCCTCTTTGGTGTGTAGGGGTGGGCTGCTTCACCCAACTCACCCTGTACTCGAGGGACAGATTTTTATCACTGCACCACACAACCCAACATTTTTTTTTAGATACAAGTCAAACAATAAAAAGTATTTTTGCAGTTAAAGACCATATTTTAACAACTAACTAAAAAGTAGATCTTATTTATGATGTCAGTTCGCAACTAATTCTTTTAATACCTGAATGCTATTTAAACGCAATACTCTGCTGACATGAATACAAATTCCAGGTGTGACCATGCATGTTCACACAGGGAAACATGATGCCTGGGGAATATGCGCAAGTTTAGCATTTATAAGACAGGAGGATGTCAATCACTTAGATATGCACTTATGATTTATACTTACTTATTCATCCAATGCACACATCGCCCGCCCCTCTAGAAACTGCGAGAATAAAAGTTTAGTAAAGCGCATAAAACACCCCCTAAAAACTGAAAATAAAAGTTTAATAAAATGTGCTAAAAACATCACCTGGCATAGCTTAATTTGAAAAAGAAAAAAAATTCCTAAGGCCTGATTTATCAATGTGGTCAGCCTTGTCCTTTGCTGGGTCTTAAATCTAAAGTTATCACAAGGGTCCAACACAACTAGTGGGGACCCGCATTGCCCAGTGCACAAACCTCTTGTTTCTAAAAATGATGAAATACTAAAGTGGTGTGAAGCAGGTGATGTATTCCAAAACTCTGACCTCTTCAACCAACTTCAACCAACTTCCAACTTCCAACCAACTGGATGGCCACGGAAAAAGGTATGCGTTCATCTCATGCAAGATGTCTTCTTTATCCTTCCATAAGGAAATTTATGGGTAAATTTCAAGCAAAACAGTAGCAGCCCAGCACTCCTTTTCTTAAAAATTCAATACTCCACTATTTTTGGTCACAGCATGAAGAACAATGTTATGACTCACACACGCGTGTCTTTCACATATCACCTTTCACAAAGACAGCTGTGTGGCCTGTAACGTTGTTCTACTTGCATGCTGTGACCCAACAAACTGGAGAAGAGGCGTTCAAGTTCGCTATCTTTCTGCTTATGTGGGAACACTGTGGGTATTGGCGAGACCTGGGTCAAATTGCACACTCCAGTGACAAACGAAAATGTGCTTTTCTGTATGAATGCAGGCTGCATTAATTCACTTATGGAAAATATTGGGCAATATTAAAAAGTTGGTGCTAACTTAAACAGAGCTGTTGTAAACTTACCAGAGCCATAATAGTCTATGCTATGGAGTTGTTAAGTTTACAACAACTCTGGTTAAGTTAGCACCGACTTTGTAATATAGCCCCACAAATCGTAAATTAAAATCTACCATGAAAATAGAATGAATAGAATTACAAAATATTTTAAACAGGTTCTTAAAGTGCAATGGTAATATGTGACCTGACTGATCACATATTACCATTGCCCTTTAAAATGTCTAGCAATAGATGAAACATATCAGGTTTTTACCATTATTTTATGATATTATATTTTACTAGTTGTTAAGCCTGCCCGGAGGGCAGTCTATTGTTGTTACCAGCTCAGAATCAGTGTCCACATGTTTGCTTTTCAATGTCCTATCCAAGAGTATCTCCATATATAAATGCGTTTGTAATGCGTCCGTCGCCGTGCCGTCCGCGATGGGAGGGCCGAGGGAGCAGCTGTGATGGGTGCGCGCGCAGCTGACAGCGCATTATAAAGGCATTTATATATTAGAGCAGGCTCCCTCTTAGATTGTAAACTCACGTGACCGGGCTCCTCTTTTCCCTCTTAAATTGTAACCTCACGGGAACGGCCCCTCTTTTCCCTCTTAGATTGTAAACTCACGTGACCGGGCTCCTCTTTTCCCTCTTAGATTGTAAGCTCATGGGAGTGGGCCCCTCTTTTGCCTCTTAGATTGTAAATTCACGGGAGCAGGCTCCTCTTTTCCCTCTTAGATTGTAAACTCACGGGAGTGGGCTCCTCTTTCCCCTCTTTGATTGTAAGCTCACGTCAGCAGGCTCCTCTTTTCCCTCTTAGATTGTAAGCTCACGGGAGTGGGCTCCTCTTTCCCCTCTTTGATTGTAAGCTCACCTCAGCAGGCTCCTCTTTTCCCTCTTAGATTGTAAACTCACGGGAGCGGCTCCTCATTTCCCTCTTAGATTGTAAGCTCATGGGAACAGGGCCCTCTTTTCCCTTTTAGATTGTAAACTCACGGGAGCGGCTCCTCATTTCCCTATTAGATTGTAAGCTCACAGGAACAGGCCCCTCTTACATTGCAAGCTCATGGGAACAGGACCCTCTATATTGTATGCTCGTGGGAATAGGACCCCTCTTAGATTGTAAGCTCCTGAGAACAGGACCCCTCTTAGATTGTAAACTCATGGGAACAGGCCCCTCTTAGGGCCATATTACATAGTTGGTGCTAATTTAACCAGAGCTGTTGTAAACTTCCCAGAGCCATTATAGCCTATGGAGGTTTTAAGTTTACAACAGCTCTGGTTAAGTTAGCACCAACATTGTAATACTGCCCTTAGATTGTAAACTCATGGGAACAGGACTCCTCTTAGATTGTAAACTCATGGGAACAGGACCTTTTAAATTGTAAGATCATGGGAGCAGGCCCCTCTTAGATTGCAAGCTCATGGGAACAGGATCCCTCTTAGATTGTAAACTCATGGGAACAGGACCTTTTAAATTGTAAGCTCATGGGAGCAGGCCCCTCTTAGAATGTAAGCTCATGGGAACCGGACCTTTTAAATTGTAAGCTCATGGGAGCAGGCCCCTCTTAGAATGTATGCTCATGGGAACAGGACCTTTTAAATTGTAAGCTCATGGGAGCAGGCCCCTCTTAGAATGTAAGCTCATGGGAACCGGACCTTTTAACCCTTTCGCTGCTGAGGCTTTTCACACCTCTGTGCTGAGGTCATTTTTACCGGTTTTGCTCATCATGTTTAAACGTGTTTTGAAGGCTTATTTTAGTATATGACCCAGACATATTATATATCGTTCTTTCCGTCAGACTCGGTAGATTCATAATATGTCATTATTATATGTATACGTCATGACCTGTCTGTATATTATAACAAAAAATGCAATAAAATATGTATTTTCAATAATTTACAATGTGTAAAGTGGTTTTTTTCACATTTTAACATGCGAGCTATTGCGGTTATATTTTGTATGGGGTGCGCTTGTTAAAAAAATTAGAGATGGGGTCTCGTTACATTTTTTTTTGGGGAAAATTACACGATTTTTAACAAACGCACCGCATACAAAAATCGTTAGTGCAGCATCATTGTTCACATTATAATTGAAATGGGAACAATATTGCTGCATTAACGAACCAAAAAAAAGAAAAAATTTTTTTTTTTTTTTTTTTTTATATTCAAAATTTTTATTTTGAAAGAAAATCAGCGGTACAATCAGCTAGGTAAAAGAAATGAAAGCAATAACACAGAATCAACATACAAGTATTCAGCAAGTAGTAAAACAATATTCAAATAGGAAAGTGGGGGGGAGACATACCAAAAAGTGCTCCAGGGGGGTAAAAAAAGGGGGGGGGTGGCAAAGGCCATAAATGTGACTTTCCTGGCTCTCTCCTAAAGTAGGAGGCCATGGAAATGTGCAGGTCACAAGGCCGGGAAACTCTGGGGCCAGGTATGGTGGGCAGAGCCATGGTGGCCACCACAATGGCACACCCCGAGTTGACCCAAGCGCCAAAAGAAAAGTAATAAAGTAGAAAAAAAAAAAAGGGGGAAGGGGCGTCTGCAGCACAAGGTGGCGTGTAAAAACAAGGGGAAAGGGGGGAAAAACGGGGGGGGTTTGGAGTGGTCAAGGGGACATGCATATGGTAATATTACGCAGCAGGCCTGGGAGCGTGTTGAAAACAATAACACGTCTGATGGTATCAGTAGTAGTCCACAAAGAACTCCAAAAGGCATAGGTCCTTTTAAAACTATTTTTTTTTTATAATTTTTTTTTAAAATATATTTTTATTTTTAATTTTTATTTTTTTAAAAAACCTTTTCACTGTAGTGTTTGTATCGTTGGAACGGCCATGCTCTGGCCGATCCAACCATACCAAACTTTAACCCCTAGCTGCCACGGATCAGGAGATAGGGAGTTCATTGGAACTCCCTATCTCCACCGTTGGTGGCGGTTAGGGGTTAACTCTAGGACTGGCGTCATCGTGCTATGCACGATGACGCCAGTTCTCAGGGGGAGTTCCCGGAGGCTTGGCCGACATCCAAGATGTCGGCCAGCTCTGGGAAAGGATCACAAACCGGCGCTTTTCAGCGCCGATTCGTGATCCGGCTCCCCAGGGGTTAATGCCAGGTACCATTTGGAAGGGCAGGCTGTGCCCTTCCAAATGGTGCCTGGGTTAACCCCCGCAACGCCGCCGATCGGGAGAGAGGTCCGAAGGACCTCCCCCCCTCCCTTTCAGGCGCCTCCTCCGCACATGCGGGGGGGGGGCGCCTGAATTAGGTGTCATCGCGCCGCCACGATGACACCTAATTTCATCGGCGGCAGTTCCGGATGCTGGGCTGACATCGAGGATGTCAGCCCGCACCGGGGGGGCCAGCGATCGGCCGGAACACGGCCGAGCGCTGACCCCAAAGGGAGGACGCGCTCAGCGCGTCCTCCGCACAGCAGGAGCCATGTGGAGGACGCGCTGAGCGCGTCCTCCACATGGAAGTGGTTAAATTGTAAGCTCATGGGAGCAGGCCCCTTTTAGAATGTATGCTCATGGGAACAAGACCTTTTTAAATTGTAAGCTCATGGGAGCAGGCCCCTCTTAGAATGTAAGCTCATGGGAACAGGACCTTTTTAAATTGTAAGCTCATGGGAGCAGGCCCCTCTTAGATTGCAAGCTCATGGCAACAGGATCCCTCTTAGAATGTAAGCTCATGGGAACCGGACCTTTTTAAATTGTAAGCTCATGGGAGCAGGCCCCTCTTAGATTACAAGCTCATGGGATCAGGCCCCTCTTTTCCCTTTTAGATTGTAAACTCACGGGAGCAGACTCACCTTTCCCCTCTTAGATTGTAAGCTCACGGGAACAGGCCCCCCTTAGATTGTAAACTCATGGGAACAGGCCCCTCTTAGATTGTAAACTCATGGAAACAGGACCCCTCTTAGATTTTAAACTCATGGGAACAGGCCCCTCTTAGATTGTAAGTTCATGGGAACAGGACCCCTTACTCTGTGGCCAGGGCAAGAAAGGAGTTGGGAGTGCTGGCGGTGGAAGTGTCCGGCAGGGGGCAGATGTGCGCGCATATTTTAATTGGATTGTTTTCATCATTCCTGACTGTGGTGAGAAAAAACGATGTTCCACATTGAGTTGGTTCCCATGTACATATGTACAACTACTACCCAGGACATACTTGAAAACGAGAGAAATCTCAATGTATCCTTCCTGGTAAAATCCTTTATAAATAAATAAATACTAGGTGCTGAAGTCTCCGTGTGTATCTGACATTTCTGTTTGGAGCGTTGGGCCATCTCCTGGGAGACTACTCCAGTACCACAACCAAGAGGAGTATAATTTATCCTCCTGTATCACCTTTTTTTGCTATTTATCGTAAAAAAAGTGCAGATAGTAATATTTTTGGGGGAGGAGGGGTTAACGCATAAAAATGTGCTTTCTTTAAATACAGATGCACAGTCTAAACCAGAGGTTGTAGACCTTCCAAAACACGTTGACTGGTATGTCACAGAACGCTGGGCATTAATAGCTTTGCATTTTACACTCACCCACTACAGTCTCCAAACATTTAAGGGTTTATTCACTAAGTGCCGATGTATGCCTGTGTTGCAAATACTGGTGAAAATTTATGGTATTTCATTGCCTTGCAGCATCGGCATTTCAGAAGAGTGACAGGATATGCTGGACAGTAAAGCTCATCCTGTTTTTTGAATTTTAGTTTTGTGAAAAGCCGGCATTTGTCGACGCTGCAATTGCGGGGCTTAGCGAATAACCCCTTAAGTTTAGATGTCTATGCCAAACATACACAAGAAATTAAAACTGAAATCCTTCAAGTAAATGAATTGTTCTATTGTGGGATGTCATGTCCTGACAAATAGACATTTGATAATGACGTTCTTTGCTCATATAATTTCGTGTCATTCTCTTTCCCTGATTCCGCTCATCATAAATAGAATCACGTCAACTAGAAAACCTTTCAGTTATACAAAGCACGGTGTCATTTCTGAAGAAGATATTGGGTTTCAGTATGTACTCTTCCTGTCAGGCATCTAGTTCTTCGCTTGCTTGTTCTGGCAGACAGTCAAAAATGTAGTCAATGCCCCATTGCCTAAAAAAGCAGTGGCATGCGTTGCAGATAAGAGTGCAGTATTTACATGGCATGGGTTTCCAAGGGCACTTCATCGGATCTCCAATTAAAATTGGTCTGAGCCTACGTGAACATCATAATAAATATTAAAAATATAATAAGCTATAAAAAAACGAATGTACTAACAAATAGTCATAATGTAATATATATATATATATATATATATATATATATATATAATCTACCAGGGTTGTAGTGGAGGACAAAAAGTGAGATAAAAGGCCTCCACACTATAATAAGTGTGTTTATTATTGCAGAAGCCACTTGCACATCACAGCAATTCAATGAATTGCATCCCAGAACTCCTGTGCCACATTCCCCATATGCAGCAAGGGATTCTGGGTAGGATATGCAAATGACATCTATCTCACTTTTATGCACCCTGGGTAGCGCTGTCCTAGGAGTGGCTTTGACCAGTTGCATAAACCTTATCTCTGCTACAAAGCCACAGTGTGGCATAGCATTGATTTTAGGGTTCTGTGTAATAACAGACCCAGGATGCATAAAAGTGAGACAGATGTCATTTGCATATCCTACCCAGAATTCCTTGCTGCATATGGGGAATGTGGCACAGGAGCTCTGGGATGCAATTCATTGAATTGCTGTGATGTGCAAGTGGCTTCAGCAATAATAAACACACGATATATATATATAATATATATATATATATAAAATTTGTGTATGCTTTAAACATTACTAATGATGCTTGTGAAAGGTCTTCTTGGCAGATTAGACGTTGTAGAGACGGAGCATTCAAATTAATATTTATGTATATCCATGGTGTAAAGTTGTTGTGTTCTTTTGCAATAAGTGCAGACCTTGGTGGGACCTTGCTCAGTCTTATAATGAAAGTGCATAACTTTTCAAATGCTTATTTAAATACCGTAATAACTTTTCAAATGTTATTCAAAGACCCACATAATGTAGCCTTCGCAAACAATTAAGATGCAAATTCTCACAGTTGTAGTCGCTCATCTGTGATATTGAACGCTGAAAAATGTCTCCCCTTTGTTTCCAGCCGCAATTAAAGAAAAATGAAGCAGAAATATCAGTATATCAGTAATAAAGACGGGTGGAACACAGCAGGATCGTCACACCGAAGAGACGCATTTCCAAGTGTTTGTTATGCAAGGATGTCAATATTTTTTCAGTAGGTGAAAGCGGTCAAACATGTATTAACAACCATTTTCTTAGTGTAGAACAGCAACTTGCAGTTTGGTAAAAAAAAAAGGACTTTATGATGTCTTTTCACTGTGGGGGGTTATTCAGAGAGATCCGAAATGTAACCAGACACTGAATTTCAGCAAACGGGCACATTTTAGGGCCATTCTGCTATTCAGAGAGCAGGCAGTTTGCCAAATTCTGGCGAATTGTATGCACGTACGCTGCCTGTTCGAGGGCAGTGAAATCCCCATAGAGAAGCAATGCTTCGGCTATTCAGAGACACCAAAGAGCAGAGAAAGGTTCCCGAAATGCCCTGCTGATCGGTGGTTTAATTCGGCAGGTTTATTCAGGCGAACCCCATAGGCTTCAATGTTAAAAATATTCCCGTTTTAATACAATATCTAATAAACCGTTTATTATTTTATTTTGCTGTAAAAGGTCTCTTTATTTATTGAATTTTTTTTGGATCTTTTACGCATTTTTCAGCAAAAAAAAATCCTTTTTTTTTTAAATCGTTTTTTCAATTTTCTTTAACAGCCCTTTTTATTATCTTTCATGGGATCTTATATGTAAATTCCAGACATTTTCGTTCCGTAGTTATTTTGAAAACGGCATTTCAAATTTCAAACTTTCAGGCTAGGGTCAGACGAACGCATTTTCACGTTGTCTGTGAAAAAGTGCGTTCGAACGAATGGACGCATTTTTTCACGGAGTACGCGATAGCGGTCATACAATGCGCATTTGCGTTCGTGATTTTGTACGGATCATCAATAAAACACTTTGTGCATCTGGACGTTATGTTGGCCGGACATTAGCAGTGTCTGACATCTCCAATTCACGCACACACGCCGCTAGCAGACGCAGCGCACTCTGTACAACCGTACTAGAGGTTTTACGTTCTCGACAAAATGCGTTCGTTTGCCACTTGCGTTGCGCAGCCGGACTTTGTGCGACCGTACTTCGTATATTGGCCGTCATTGCCCGGCATTTGCTGCTAGTGCGGCCGTAATTAAGTGCGCCTGCACGCGCGTTCGCACTGCCTCAGTCTGACCCTAGCCTCAAGCAAACTGGGTTTTTTTTGGATTTTTACCACGTTCGTCTGCTTGTCAGGTTTTTCTGGCGGCTGCTCTGTGCTGTGATCGGCGACTAGTAGGGTTTTTGCGGCGTGTTCGGCGGGGTTTCTGCAGGTTGTCAGTGAGTGTTCGGCGAGTTTTCCCTGCACTTCACGGGCGAAGTAGAAATCGTCGAATCGCCCCGAAGTGTGGTGAACGAATGGTCACCGAACGTGCAGTGACTTTTCGATTCTCTCTGAATAACCCTGTAGATATCAAGGTAAAGGCATGTTATTGCAGTTATCAAAGCCAGACCACTTGCTCGGTTTCATATTATATTATTAAGTCACAGTGGAGGCTCGTCCATTGGACAATATGGGCAGCGCCCCACCTATTATTTTGGCACAAAATAATATAAAACTCATAGTAATGTTCATTGTGTATGAGCATATTACACAATCCACAGCGATAAAACTCACAATAATGGATGGTGTATGTGAGCATGTCACAGAATCCATAATAATAAAACTCGCAGTAATGAGATGGCTGTGTTGTGTGTGTGTACTAGTTGTGTGTCGTGTGCGATATGTCTGGTTGTTGTGCGTGGTAGAGCTGTATGATTAAAAATACTGTTAAATCATTACATGGAGTTATTACTATTTTTTTAACCTTTTAATATAAATGACTGGATGTAATGCTTTCTGCAATGCGGTTTCTTTTTCCAGGCTTTGCCAGCAACACACTCCGCACACTAGGTTTACCCCCATGCACCGAAGTGAGGCCTGACAAGATCAGTTCTTCAGCAGCCATCTTATGTATCAATAACAATTACAATTATTTGTAAAGTGTGAACATATTCCGCAGTGTTGTACAATAGGCAGGATAAAACAAAATACATGAACAAACAAGGTTGACACATGGAGAATGACAGTGAAGGAGGACCCTGCAGAAGAGCTTGTAATCTAAGAGGAGTGAGGTTGTACACAGAGCTGGTAGTAAATTGCAGAATATGAGACGTTATGGTATTCACGGGGGCTGTGTGGGAGTTAGATCAGGGAAGGTGAGTAATCCGAATCATGACTTCCAGCCCCTACCTTTTTCATACCCTCATGCTTTTAAGTAACTAATTATTTGTTAATACTGCTTTACTTTGTGATCAAATTGATTATCCTTTATTCCTGCCTGTTTTGATGTCTCTGTATCAGATTTCTGTATCAGAAATGTATTTATTGCAGATGGAGTATACTGTACATGTGCTCATTGGAATGTCAGTATATTCTGTTTGTATTTTACGCTTTTTCCGAGCTGATACAGGAACAAGTTCAAGATTAATCTGCTAAGTTTCCCAAAATGAAAAATGTGGGGCCCTATTACAATCTTCGCGCAAACATCAGCGAGCGTGCAAAAACAAGTTAACGCGAGGGGCAAAACCCTTTGTGCTGAACGTCGTATTACAATGTCAGCGCAACAAATGCGCGTACACGTCTACCACGGGTGAACCGCGAACGCTGCGCGAGCTTACTGTACTTCGCGCGTCCTATACTTAACATTATGAGCGCAAATGCGTTTGTGCGCTGGTACGCGGATGGTATTACAATCTACGCGCAGTTTGTAACGCACAGCCTTTGCGCGCATAATTTTAGCAGCTCCTTAAAGCTGGTGTTAATGGCAAATTCTATCAACCTGGTCGAAACCAAATACACCAGCCTAGAAAAAAATACGCAGCAAAGTATAGTTACACATTCTACACATACCAAACCAATAAAATGGAGAAGTTGTGTGTGTTTTTTTATTGATGCAGCATATTGAGTTTGACAGGCGCAAAAACTTAACGTGAGACAATTGTGGTTCTTAATTCTGATTGGCTGAATTGCGTGAAAAAAACAGTCTGCACACTGATTTCTGCACGCAACGTTGCTGAGCGCGCGTTTGTGTGCGTCCGTTTTATGCGCGCTATTTTTTGACCGATGAAAAAATGCGCGAGGATTGGAATATCAGCGTTGAAGTTTAAAAATTCACACGTTGCGCGTGTGTTTTTGCGTGAGGAATGTAATAGGGCTCGTTATGTATTATAAATGCATATTATTTTTTAACATCAAGAAACGTATTTGAACCGCAGCATTGTGTCACCTTACTGGCTCATCAGCCCTGCTGCTTCCTGGCTGCTGAAATTAGGCCACTCCTCTTTCTGCTTTCTTCCTGTGATGCAATCCCTTCCTGTAACTATAAGCCCACGATGGCAGCAGGAATAATGTGTGGATGTTTTGAACACATTTATCTGTGGCAACTTAATGGGGGGGTCAGAGCCCTCCTATATAGACATACAGAACATGTGTCAAAACTCCCTGCTGGCATTATTCAAATATGAAAAACCTACAGCTTATATTCTTTTCCCAGATCTCTTACCCTACTACCAGGGCAGGAGATCTTAACACTCTATTATTATTTATTATTATTCTTTATTTATAAAGCGCCAGCATATTCTGCAGCGCTGTACAATAAGCACAGTATAGACAGGGTTACAATACATTGAACAACATTTGACAAACAGTACAGGAGGAGATGAGGGCCCTATTCCCGTAGGAACTCACAATCTAGGAGTGTTGGGGTTGGAAACAGGAGAGAGAGGACTGCAAGGTGAGAGTGATTGATGGTTGTGTCAGTGAGTTGGGTGGTAGGCTTCCCTAAATAGGAACGTTTTAAGGGAGCGTTTGAAGGAAGAGAAGTTAGGGGAAAGTCTGACAGTACGAGGGAGAGCATTCCAGAGAGTGGGGGCTGCGCGTGATCTATACAAATGATCATTAATTTTTATTTTTTAGCTGTTTTTCTTTGTGGTAAAAAAATAACTGGTGGGGCGCTGCCCCAATGGACGAGCCTCCACTGGAAGGTTTACCTAGAATATATATATATATACTATCTATAAAAAGATACTCTATGCTCTTGTAAAGCGATTCTTGTCCTGCCATTGGCTCACAATCCACTTGCCATTGAGGACCACTGGATTGGCTGGACCATTGGTCACTTGGCAGAAAGCCAGCAGCTTGTTAGGTTTGTAGTATGAGTTTTTTCTGCCAATATTTCTCATTCGTTTTATCAGTGTCTTGTTTTGATTCCGCTAGACATTCATGTATTTTCTTGCAGCTCTTCTTTGCCACAGATTCCTACTCCTGGATTCTAAATAAGTGATTTTTTTTTTATACAAAATATTGGACTGTTTTGTGATAAATACATTTTAGCTCTATAAAGTGTTTATTATCTATACTTTAGGGAGTCCATAAGCACAGAGCATGAATGTTTTCGACTTGGTTTACGCCTTACTGTAGATGTATATTTGTAGCTCTTATTATGTTCGGATTATTACACCAAGTGCCTTTATTTTCTTGAATAAATGCATGAATGAGAACCCAAGTGTTTTCAGACAGTAAACCTGTTGAAATACAAAGTTTGTTTCATTTCTAACGTTGTTATTATGTCCCAGTACCCCATTATATGAATTGCTGTTTTTATTACCCGAGTATTTTTGTTGTGTTCAGGAAACCTAAATAAATCTAAATAAAACTGCAGAATTGTAGTATTTTCTGATCTTGCTGCAGTGGGGAAATAGAAACAAGACAAAATAAAGGATAACACACACGCACCGGCACGCATAATTATGGTACTTTTAGAGCAAATGTATATCTCCAGAATTCTCTGGTATAGTCCTGAGTTTGAGTTCCTGATTTGCCATCTCAGGTTTCTTCACTGACGTACCATTTATCAGAGAAAAAGTCCCCCCTATGTGTACACCACAACCATATACACAGCTGCAGTGTGTGTTCAGTTTAGGGGTCATTCTTTCTACCCATGCCCAGAGCTTTTCAGAAACGAATCACTTTGGTTTTGTTGAAACCCCTTCCTGAATAGTGATGGACCGAACATCCCCGTGTTCGGTTCGCATTAGAACTTGAACACCCGAAAAAGTTTGACTGCAAATTCAAACACCATGCAAGTCAAATTTGGTTTAAAAAAAAAAAAAAGTTTTTAACCCTTTCACTGCTGAGCCATTTCGCCGCTATGTGCTGAGCTCATTTTTTACCGCTGTTGCTCATGTTTAAATGCGATTTGAAGGCATGGGAAATGTTTGACCAACAAGGAGTGGTTAATGTTTGACCAACAATGAGTGGTTAATGTTTGACCAAAAAGGAGTGGGAAATGTTTGAGCAACAATGAGTGGGAAATGTTTATGAATCCCATACGCTTCAATGTTAAAAATATTCCCGTTTTAATGCAATATCTAATAAACCGTTTATTATTATATTCTGCAGTAAAGAGTCTCTTTATTTTTAGATTTTTTTAGGATATTTTAAGCATTTTTTTGGAAAAAAAAAATCTCCAACTTTCCGCGAACATCCCGAAAAGTTTGAAGTTCGCGAATTTTCGAACAGCTGATGTTCGAATCGAACTTCGAACCGATTCAAACTGACAGCCCATCCCTATACCTGAAATGCTCATATACTTACCAGTTGTGAGTGGTACATGTATATACTCAAGGTCAAGGCTCAGGTCTAAAGCAGAGGTCAACAGCCTTGGCTCTCCAGATATGTTGAAACTACATCTCCCATGATGCTCAGGGAATAATTAGATTGTAAAAATTATATATACAAACGTGCAGGTGCGTGCAAATATAAAAGTCTTTTGAAGTCCTACAGTGGCAAGAAAAAGTATGTGAACCCTTTGGGATTACGTGGAGTTTTGCATGAATTGGTCATAAAATGTGCTCTGATCTTCATCTAAGTCACAACAATTTGAAAAACACAGTCTGCTTAAAATAATACAACACAAACATTATATGTTTTCATGTTTTTATTGAATATAACATGTAAACATTCACAGTGCAGGGTGGAAAAATTATGTGAACCCCTAGCCTAATGACTTCTCCAAGAGCTAATTGGAGCCAGGAGTGAGCCAACCTTGAGTCCAATCAGTGTGATATTATTGGATGTGTTGTTGAAAGCTGTCCTGCCCTTTAAAAACACACACCAGTTTTGGGTTTACTGGTTTCAAGAAGCACTGCCTGATGTGAACAATGCCTCGCAGAAAAGAGCTCAGAAGACCTACGATCAAGAATTGTTGACTTGCATGAAGCTGGAAAGGGTTACAAAAGTATCTCCAAAAGCCTTGATGTTCATGTGTCCACGGTAAGACAGACTGTCTGCAAATGGAGAATGTTCAGCACTGTTGCTACTCTCCCTAGGCGTGTTCGTCCTGTAAAGATGACTGCAAGAGTACAGTGCAGAATGCTTAATGAGGTAAAGAAGAATCCTAGAGTGTCAGCTAAAGACTTACAGAAATCTCTGGCACATGCTAACATTTTTGTTGACACATCTCTTTTGTTGACACATGTCAAACAGCAACCGCCAAGGCCAGCAAAGTACTGGCATGCATTAAAAGGGGAGTTCACTCACGGGATGAAAACATAATTTTGCCTCTGTATAAATCAATGGTCAGGCCGCACCTTGAATATGCCGTGCAATTTTGGGCACCTGTCTTAAAAAAAGATATTATATCGCTAGAAAAAGTGCAGAGACGGGCAACTAAATTAATAAGGGGGATGGAAGGGTTAAGTTATGAGGAAAGACTAACAAGCTTAAACCTGTTTAGTTTAGAGAAAAGGCGCCTTAGAGGGGATCTGATAACCTTATATAAATATATACGTGGCCATTATCAACCATTGTCTGATAACCTATTCATTAACAGGACTATACATAGGACAAGGGGTCATCCATTTAGACTGGAAGAAAGAAATTTAGCTTAAAGCATAGGAAGGGTTATTTTACGGTGAGAACAATAAAGCTGTGAATTCTCTGCCTGTTGAGGTGGTTGGGTCAGAGTCTGTACAGACTTTTAAAAACGACTGGATGACTTCCTGCAGACACAGAATATTAAGGGTTATAATATTTAATATGTGGGTAAAAGCTTCTTGATCCAAGGAGAAATCTGACTGCCATTCTGGGGTCAAGAAGGAATTTTTTCCCAGTATGTTGCATATTGGCAAGCATTCAGACTGGGTTTTTTGCCTTCTTTTGGATCAACAGCAGTAGGTTATGTGGGAGAGGCTGAACCCGATGGACGCATGTCTTTTTTCAGCCTATATAACTATGTAACTATGTAACTATCTACAATAAGGATAACATTAAACAAGAATGGAGTACATGGGCGGACACCACGGAGGAAGCCATTGCTGTCCAAAAACAATATTGCAGCACGTTTGAAGTTTGCAAAAGAGCACCTGGATGTTCCACAGCACTACTGGCAAAATATTCTGTGGACAGATGAAACCAAAATTGAGTTGTTTGGAAAAAACACACAACACTGTGTGTAGAAAAAAAGGCACAGCACACCAACATCAAAACCTCATCCCCACTGTAAAACATGGCGGAGGGAGCATCATGGATTGGGGCTGCTTTGCTGCCTCAGGGCCTGGACGGATTGTTGTCATTGATGGAAAAATGAATTCCAGAGTTTATCAAGACATTTTGCAGGAAAACGTAAGACCATCTGTCCGCCAACTAAAACTCCGCAGAGGATGGGTGATGCAACAGGACAATGACCCAACCATACAAGTAATTCAACAAAAGAATGGCTTCAACAAAACAAAATACGCCTTCTGGAGTGGCCCAGTCAGAGTCCTGACCTCAACCCGATTGAAATGCTGTGGCATGACCTTAAGAGAGCGATTCACACCAGACATCCCAAGAATATTGCTACACTGAAACAGTTTTGTGAAGAGGAGTGGTCCAAAATTACTCCAGATCGTTGTGCAGGTCTGATCTGCAACTACAGGAAATGTTTGGTTTAGGTTATTGCTGCCAAAGGAGGGTCAACCAGTTTTGAACCATACTTTTTCCACCCTGCACTGTGAATGTTTACATGTTCTGTTCAATAAAAACATGAAAACATATAATGTTTGTGTTGTATTATTTTAAGCAGACTGTGTTTTTCAAATTGTTGTGACTTAGATGAAGATCAGAGCACATTTTATGACCAATTCATGCAAAACTCCACGTAATCCCAAAGGGTTCACATACTTTTTCTTGCCACTGTATATTGCCCCCAGCATATATATATTGCCCCCCGGGTTGCTCACCGGCATTGTCTGAGGGCCCGCGTGTCGGTAGGGGCCCGGTTTGGGGCGACATGTTGGGCCCCCGCCGGTTTCCCTCTGATGATCGTAGAAATTAAAAGATCAGAGCACATTTTATGACCAATTCATGCAAAACTCCACGTAATCCCAAAGGGTTCACATACTTTTTCTTGCCACTGTATATGAACATGCAGGCTTAGAAACATAGAAAATGTCAGCAGATAGGAACCTTTCGGCCCATCTAGTCTGCCCAATTACATGGATACTTTACCTGAGGCCCGTTCAATACCTCAGCAGCTGCTGAATTGATGCAGCGCAGCAATTCAGGTTGCTGCAGCAGTGACTCTGAACGCTTTGGATGTGAATTGCAAAACAAAATGGTGATTTCTGTCATTTCTGCAATATTCTCAGTTTTATTAGCAGAAACTGAGACTGAGGCCAGCTTTGAAATAACTAAAAGTAGTTAGCACGATTGCGTTTTGTATACACACACCACAAATGATAGTTTTTATTGAATAAACGTAATGGTTACTTCTGAAAAAAATATATAATTGAACCGTAATATATGTCTATGTGCATGGGGTAAATAATAAATAAATATTTTGTGCTTTGGTGAACAAAAACCTCAAAATTAACATTGCCGTACTGAATTTTACTTGCTTCATGGCGGTGGCCATCTTTACTACGTCACACTCAGCTACTCGCAGCATCTCCTCGAGTCGCTGCAAGTGCTACGTTAGCAGTGCTGAGCGCTGAGCGGCTGAACGGCGTTCAATGGCAAGTTGCTAACTTAGCACTTGCAGCGGCTGAGGTATTGAACACGCCTCTGGATTTATCTTTTGTTTAGGATAGCCTTATGCCTATCCCATGCCTGCTTAAACTCAATTACTGTTTTGGCCTCTACCACTTCAACTGAAAGGCTGTTCCATGTATCCACCACCCTCTCAGTAAAATAATGCTTCCTGATGTTACTTTTAAACCTTTGCCCCTCTAATTTAAGACTATGTCCTCTTGTTTTGCTATTTTGTTTCCTTTTAAATATACTCCCTACCTCTACCTTGTGGATTCCCTTTACGTATTTAAATGTTTCTATCATATCTCCTCTGTCTCGTCTTTTTTCCAAGCTGTACATGTTAAGATCATTAAACCTTTCCTGGTAACTTTTCTCCTTCAAGCCGTACACCATTTTAGTAGCCCTTCTCTGAACTCTCTCTAAGATGTCTATATCCTTCTGGAGATACGGTCTCCAGTACTGCACACAGTACTCCAAGTGAGGTCTCACCAGTGCTCTGTACAGTGGCATGAGCACTTCCCTTTTCCTACTGCTAATACCTCTCCCTACACAACCAAGCATTCTGCCAGCATTACCTGCTGCTCTATTACATTGACTACTTACCCTTAGATCCTCTGAAATAATAACCCCTAAATCCCTTTCCTCAGATGTTGAGGTTAGGACTGTATCAAATATTCTATATTCAGCCCTTGGGTTTTTACGTCCCAGGTGCATTATCTTGCACTTATCCACATTAAAACTCAATTGCCACAGCTCCGACCATTTTTTTAGTTTACCTAAATCATTTGTCATTTGGCTGATCCCTCCAGGAACGTCAACCCTGTTGCAAATCTTTGTGTCATCAGCAAAAAGACATACTTTTCCATTAATACCTTCTGCAATATCACTAATAAAAATATTAAAGAGAATGGGTCCAAGTACTGACCCCTGAGGTACCCCACTGGTAACAAGACCTTGCGCCGAATAAACTCCATTTACCACAACCCTCTGTTGCCTGTCACTCAGCCACTGCTTAATCCATTCAACAATATTGGAATCCAAGCTCAAAGATTGTAATTTATTGATAAGCCTTCTATGCGGAACAGTATCAAAAGCCTTACTGAAATCTAAATAAGCAAAGTCTACTGCACCACCTGTGTCTATTATTTTTGTTACCCAATCAAAAAAATCAATAAGATTAGTTTGGCATGATCTCCCTGAGGTAAACCCATGTTGTTTTTAGATGTTCAACAATCCTTTCCTTTAACATGGTTTCCATTAATTTCCCCACTACTGGCATAAGACTAACTGGCCTCCCTATTCCCGATTCCTCCCTACTACACTTCTTGTAAATGGGCACAACATTTGCTAATTTCCAGTCTTCTGGGACGACTCCCGTTAACAAGGATAGAAACAGAACAACGACACATCCCAATAAAGTTTGTGTCATATAACATGCAGCAATGGTATGTGTGATTATTCCATACGGTGCAAATACAGCGCAAATCCTAGAGTTATATGCATGCTATATTTGAGATGATATTCCATATTGCACATGCAAATGCACCACATAACCAAGTGTCCTTGTGAAAAAAATAGAAAGAAATAAAAACAATAAACACTCAATAAATACAGTCGATGTCCGGTGTATCTCCTATTTCTTACGGTTTCTTAAAGAAAAACAACATAAAAACAATAGTGCAGAATGAAAGCGAATGCCAGTCCAATTCTTAATGTACCAAGAAAGAAACTCACATTTCATAGAGCTGTATCTTTCGCTACTCTAGATAATAACACTTCCGGGCCAAATAAAGAGTGGCGCAGCCCTTCTATTCGTAATGTTAATTACTTCGAAGGAATAGAGAAACAGAGACAAGTACTGTCAGAGCAACCAGCCATTAAACAGGGCCAGATTTACAACTAGGCAGAGTAGGCATGTGTCTACAGGCACCTGCCACAAGGGGACGCCTTGCTCTGTAAAATATATATATATACACCCAGAATTCCTTGCTGCATATGAGGAATGTAGCACAGGGGCTCTGTGATGCAGTTCTTTGAATTGCTGTGATGTGCAAATGGATTCTGTAATAATATATATATATCCGGAATCTGGATGGATGCACGCAGGGCTTCAAATATAATTAAAACAAGAGGCTTTATTAATAAATCATAGTAAAATAGTGCCTGCGGACATCTCCTATGTCCAAACGGACTTTTTGCACCTGGGCAACCTTTTTTCTCGGCATTTGCAGGTTCAAACTGTAAGCCATAAGAGCTAGATGTAGATATGAGGTATCATTGAAAATGCCAGATTATGGCCGTTCCAATGGTAACAAATAGAACCAGGTTAGATTTATGTAAAAAATAAAAATATAAATTAAGGGGGGGCGGAGTCTGGACGCCGACCGAGCCGGACGCATGGTGTAGGAGCTCCTGCACCTAGCCGTCAAAGCGGAGCATAGCAGCAGCACACAGATCAATTTTACCCACCATCTCGATTCCCCCTTACCGGGAACATGCCGGGAACCACCCGAGGGGGCAAAAAACCGGATCCACCGACCCCTGTAGTGGCGCCAATTTTCCAGCGCCGCGGCCTGGATGACAGCCAAGATGGCGGTCGGATCCGCGGCGAGGACACAGGGATAGACTCGGTCCGGGAGGGTCCCAACCAGCGTCTAGAGCTGATATATCGCAGATTCTGGCCAGGATGGGGGACATGCAAACGAGTCTGGCGATGGACATTGCTAAAATAGCCACAGAGGTACGTGCTGAAGTGGGGGCTTTGGGCCTACGCATTGGAGAATTGGAGGAAGGCACGGGGGACCTCGTGGCGGCTCACAATGCGCTGGCGCGCACTACTGACACGTTATCTCACCGCATGGACCGTATGGAACTTGCTCTAGAGGATGTCGCCAATAGATCCCGCCGCAACAACATCCGCCTGCGGGGATTGCCCGAATCTGTACAAACACGGGAGCTACACGAGACTGTGCTGGGCCTTCTCAAACGCTTGGTACCAGAGGTGCCCCCGGCGAAGTTACTCATGGACAGGATTCACAGAGCCCTGAGAGCTCCCCGGGCGGACTCCCAACAGCCTCGAGATGTCATATTCCGCCTTCATTATTACACAGTTAAGGAGGAAGTCATGCGTAAAAGCAGAGACGTGGATCTGGTGTATGAAGATGTGAAGCTCGCTCTGTTTCAAGATCTGGCACCGGAGACCTTGCAGCGCCGTAGGGCCTGGCGCCCCATCACAGCCCACCTGGGCCGTCATAACATCCGCTATGCCTGGGGCTTCCCGTTCAAACTCTTGGCCTTCGCAGGTGGTAAAACCTCTACTCTCACCCTACAGTCAGACCCGCAGCAATTCTTCACCCGCCTGGATTGCCCCCTTTACCGGACGCGGGTAACCTGCTCTCGTCCCCCTCCCCGGCACCTCAGCTTACACCGCGCTGGGAGAAGGTGCCCTCCCGGATTCGAGAGGAGGGAGACAGGGATCCCGGCTGAGATGAAGGGGAAACCTCGGTGGTGATATTTTTTTTTCTCTTTTTTGTTTACTTGCCCACACGGTATCAGGTGGTTGCATTAGCTGAGTTGTAAATGTTCCCCAAGTGATATATAACCCTGTAGTGTTCGGCTGTTAATGTAAAGTATTGTAATGCTGTTTTTAGATAGTTTTTTCATGCTCCGTTACTGGCTCGGTGACGTCCGTTCTGCGATCCTACTGGTCTTCAACCAGGGTCGCGTCTCCTTTCTGACCATCCCCATGGTCGTTCTGGCAATGGATAAGTCCGGAAGTTTTTTCTTTCCTTTTTTCTTTTTTTCTTTATGTGTCTTCTTTTCCTCTCTCATCTTTTCCTCACCTCCCAGTCCTTTACCCCCTTGGTCCCTCTGTCTCCTTTCCCCCCATTGGGGTCCTCAGGGGTGCCGCCCTGTCCTGTGTACCTGATCTGGCCTGCCCGTGGCGTTCCCCTCCACTCCGCCCATGATTCCGGAATGCCATATTTGTGTCCCAGAATGTTAAGGGACTAAATTCCCCTACGAAGAGGAGACTGGTCCTCCGAGAATTAAAACGCGCACAATGTCAGATAGCATTCCTGCAGGAAACGCATTTTGCCCGGGCACGCCAGTTCAGTCTTACAGACCGCACCTTCCCACGCTCCTTTTTCGCTTCCAGCACCGGGAAACGCCGGGGGGTTGCGATTTTATTACATAAAGCATGCCAGATGACGGTTCAACATGTGGATAGAGATGATGAGGGCAGGTATATCCTAATCCGGGGGACAATTAATAATGTGGCTATCTCTTTGTTGAATGTTTATGCCCCCAACACCCCGGAAGATTCTTTCTGGGCCCATCTTACGACGCTCCTGCAGTTGACGGAAGGCTCCTTTCTGGTCATGGGGGGGACTTTAACGCGGCCCCAGCCCCAGCAATTGACAGGAAATCAGGGGCGTTAGGTGCCAGACTTACGGCGTCTCCTCAGGATGCGATGCTAGCTCGGTTCATACATGACGTGCAGCTCCTCGACATTTGGCGACTCCATCACCCAGGAGACCACGATTTCTCCTTTTATTCTCATCCCCACTCCTCATACTCAAGGATAGACCTGTTCTTATTGCCAACCAGAACGATCCCATTAACTACCCGCTCGGCGATAGGCTCCATTAGTTGGTCTGACCATGCGCCCGTGTCTGTATGGGTGACATTGCCGGGTACTCGATCGGGTTGGTCCTGGCGCCTCAACTCTTCCATCTTACAATCGGCTGCAGTGCTGGAAGAAGTGTCTGCCCACCTGAACAGGTATTTGAGGAGAATGACCTGGACGATATCGGTCCTGACTCCTTGTGGCTGGCCCATAAGGCGGTCATACGAGGTCACCTGATTCAGATTGGTAGCAGGCTGAAGAGGGAGAGGATGAGTCTGCTGGTGGAACTTCAGGAGAGGCTAGCGGACCGGGAAGCAGCGCACAAATCCTCTCACTCTCAGGCTGATTTTGATGCCCTGACAACTGTACGTCGGGAGCTCCGGTCAGCCTTACTGACGGATGTGGCCCGGTCCTTAGCCTGGACCAGGCGGACCTTTTATGAATATTCTAACAAGGCGCATACTATGTTAGCGCGCAAATTGAGGAACCAAACTAGATCTAAATTGGTGACCTCGGCCCATACGTCCCAGGGTTCGATCACTACTATCCCCAGCGAGGTAAACCAGATTTTTACTGCGTACTTTGAGAAATTATAAACCACTCCCCGGATCACTCCCCTCCGCAACCCGGAACATGTGCGGGAGGTGCAGGAATTCCTGGCCACGTGGAAAGGCCCGGAGCTCCCTCCCCTCTTGCTGGAGGGGTTGGGGTCAGAAGTATCAGAAGCCGAGGTGGCTTCAGTGATTAAACAAATGAAACCCCATAAGGCCCCGGGCCCGGACGGGTTTACGGCCTTTTATAAAAAAATTCTCTCCTCACTTGAGCAAATATCTAGTTAAACTATATAATGGAATCCTGGAGGGACGACCGGTGCCTCCGGATTTCCTCCGATCCGATGTGATTTTGATTCCTAAAGAGGGCAAGGATCCTTCCTTCCCCCACAATAATAGACCGATCTCTTTACTGAATGTTGACTATAAGATATTTACGAAAATCCTGGCCAACAGACTAGGAGCACTCCTCCCCTCCATCATTCATCCGGACCAGGTCGGGTTCATTCCCACGAGACAGGCATACGAAAATACAAGGAGAAATGTGGTCCTGATCGAGAGAGCTCGCGCAACGGGGACGCCTTCTCTGCTCCTCTCCTTGGATGCGGAGAAGGCGTTCGATAGGTGGGCTGGCCTTACTTATTTCACCTACTGGAGCACTGGGGATTTCCACCTGGTTTTTGCGCTGCTATCCGGGTCCTGTATAATTCCCCCCTTACGAAAATAATCACCACGGGGGCCTCCCGGAATCTTTCCCCATAGGTAATGGAACGCGACAGGGTTGCCCCCTGTCACCCATGCTTTTCGCTCTAGCCCTTGAGCCCCTGCTGGATAAATTACGGTCCTCCACGTCTATCACGGGTTTACAGATTTGGGGGGAGGAATTCCTGGTGTCAGCATATGCGGACGACCTTCTCCTGACCCTCACGGACCCGGCTCATTCTGTACCCCATTTGCTCTCCCTTCTTCGGGATTTCTCGGATATTTCCGGGTATAAGATAAATATAGATAAATCTCGCGCGATGCCGATAGGCATACCGAAACCGGAGGTCGACCGGTTGCGTATCCTCACGGATTTCACTTCTCCACCTCCTCTCTCACGTATCTGGGAGTGAAGCTGACTAGTGATCCCAAAGCAATGATTAGAGCTAACTACGATGTTACTGATCCAACGTCTTATAGCTGATATGGACACTTGGGATGCCTTTAATGTCTCCTGGGTGGGTCGCATTGCTAGCGTAAAAATGAATCTACTTCCCCGAATCCTGTACTTGTTCCAAACCCTCCCGGTGCCTGTCCCTCCAGCCTCGTTGGCGCATCTACAGTCCCATGTGGACCGGTTCATCTGGCATAATAAACGACATAGGGTGGCTAGAAGAGTGTTACATAGACCGAGGGTGGTGGGAGGCTTGGGAGTTCCGAGTTTGTTACAATATTATCATGCTGCCCAACTAGCACAGTTTGTTACCTTTCATGCACCACCTGGTACGCACCGTTGGGCGGACTTAGAGTCGCATCTCTTTGCTCCGGACTTGCCGCAATTCTATTTTTGGCTTCCCAAAACCTATCGTCCTATCCTTCGCTCCACTTGCACTGCCACCATTAACTCTCTCCACATTTGGGACACTGTGAACCGTCGCTTCACTTTAGCCAAAGAACACTCAGCTATGATGCCTTTTCTCCGCAACCGACAGTTTCCACCGGGCTTATGCCCTCGCCCTTTTGCAACTCTGGAGGACTTGGGCCTTCAGAGGCTCCACCACTTTTACTCAGCGGGGGCACCACTTCAGTTTTGAGAACATCCGACAGAGAGGTCCGGTAGGACCAGCGGACTTCTTTCGCTACCTGCAGGTCATGGACTATGCGCGGACGCCTGAAGTCCGTACGGCTGCCACGTCTTCCTTGACGGCGTTTGAAGCTCGCTGTAATGACGCTCGCATCACGAAATCAATGATATCCTCGCTTTACGTCTCCCTCTGTTCAGGCTCTCCAATCTGGGGGGACCCAACTTATGTTGCACGCTGGGAGCGAGATGTGGGGGATGCCCTGCCCAGTGAAGAATGGGAGGATATTTGGGACAATGTGGCACACTGCTCCATCAATGTGGCCCATCAGGAACAGGCTTACAAGATGCTGTTTCGCTGGTATGTTACCCCCTCACAACTTTCTCACATGGACGGGTCTTCCTCTGACTTATGTTGGAGAGGTTGCGGCACTAAGGGCTCGTTCTACCACATGTGGTGGACATGCCCCTGATCCGACGCTTCTGGCTTCAAATTCATGCTCTCATTCAAGAGGTCCTACAGTGTGGAGTGGCTTTCGACCCATGGACATTCCTTCTTCACCGCACCCAGGACGCCCTATCGAGACCGGAGAATAAGCTAGTGCATAAAATGGTCTTGGCGGCTAGAAGAGCGGTGGCCCAAGGCTGGAGATCTGTGTCCCCTCCGACTATGGCGCAGGTGTATCTTCGGATCAGAGATAATATGGACATGGATCGTTTATCGGCTCTTGTACATGACACCATGCCCCAACATAGTAAGATTTGGGCCCCTGGCTGGAGTTTGATGTGGGTTAAGAGCTGGACTGCTTGTTTTTCTGGCGGATTATGATACCTGGGTTATGTACTCCTTTGGGGCGGCACCCTATTCCCTTCCCCCTCCTCCCCTCCCTATGAGGTCTCTTCCTCTCTCTTTTTCCTCCATGTTTGTGTTTCTTTGATCTTTTTCTAATTTCTTCTTTTACCCCTCCTCGGGGTCTACCCCCTGCGGTCCTTTGGCAGGGGCTCCTCAGGGCTAACCAGTAGCAATCTCTAACATTGTGGTTTTGTGATAAGATGCCCTTTTTTGTATTTGAAAAATGGAAAATAAAGAATTATAAAAAAAAATAAATATATAAATTAAAATAATATTTTTCTCTTTTTTTTTCGAATGCAGCACTATTGTTCAGTTTACAATTATAAAGTAAGCAGTGATGCTGCGCTAACTCACCTTTTCATTTCCCACACTGCCAACAAGTGTGGAAGTGATGATGCAACACATTGTTTCATCGACAGCCACTAGACCATGACACTGCAGTGAGGAGAGACAGGGGGACTTTGGAACCTGTATTTCTGAACTGTACATCGCACAAGGTTAAGTGAGGTGTCACTGGAAAGGTCAGAGTCTGGTCTCTACAATGATACCAAATAAGACCACCGGCTGGGAGGAGTAGAGGTAACATCACTGCTCTGCGTGGAGAGAGCCTGTGGAGGCAGGTTCAATCCCGGCAAGAGCACCTCTCCAGTAAGAGTCCTTGGGCAAGACACCTAACGGTACATACTCGCCACCCAGGACATACTTGAAAACGAGAGAAATCTCAGTGTATCCTTCCTGGTAAAATACTTATTTAAAAATATATATAAAAATTGTAAAAGTAAATGCAAAAGGTATTTTTTTCTCTGTTCTACAGCAGAGGTAATATATGTTTTTACATATAAAACAAACAATGCTGCTACACTAACTCAACTAAGGCAACAGATTCTGCCCCTTCGTTTGATTTGAATGCAGAGAGAAACTACATTTCAGTTTTTTAAAATGATTTAAAAAAATCTTCTAATCTAATGTCCTTCGAATACATCCCACATAATACAATGAGGTTTGAGAAAGTGATCGACCAACAGACTCCATTATACGGCCAATGCCACAGAGTGAAGAGCAAGCGATGTAAAGATACTATAGGGGAGGGGGAGCAGTTTACAACACAAAATATCACACAATGGATGCACCCCGGGACACATATAGAGTAAATTAATATGTGTCTATGGGACAATTTCACTGCCGACAAAGGATGCCAAATTGTTCAATCCCGGCAAGAGCACCTCTCCAGTAAGAGGCCTTGGGCAAGACACCTAACGGTACATACTCACCACCCAGGACATACTTAAAAATGAGAGAAATCTCAATGTATCCTTCCTGGTAAAATACTTTCTCAAAAAAAAATATATATATAAAAATTGTAAAAGTAAATGCAAAAAGTATTTTTTTCTCTGTTCTACAGCAGAGGTAATATATGCTTTTACATATAAAACAAACAATGCTGCTGCACTAAGGCAACAGATTCTGCCCCTTTGTTTGATTTGAATGCAGAGAGAAACTACATTTCAGTTTTTTTAAATGATTTAAAAAAACTTCTAATCTAATGTCCTTCGAATACATCCCACATAATACAATGAGGTTTGAGAAAGTGATCGACCAACAGACTCCATTATACGGCCAATGCCACAGAGTGAAGAGCAAGCGATGTAAAGATACTGTAGGGGAGGGGGTGTAGTTTACAACACAAAATATCACACAATGGATGCACCCCGGGACACATATAGAGTATATTAATATTTTCTTAACTAAACATACAAGAGCAAAACAAAGCATATGTAAGATATCAGCAAAATAAATAAACACAATAAGGACATTTCATTTTTTGGAGGTAGTGGCCCTTTAAGTTTAAAGGTATATGAGAAAAGTAATGATGTTTCCTCCTCTTAGGCTCATAATGTCACTCAAGGCTCATTATTATTATTTTGTCTGCCACATTTCACATTCCCATTGTCAGAGTTAGACTGCGGACTATTAAATATAGCCTTGAGTGTCATATTTAATTGGCCATTGTGACTGAGCATCTTTTTTTCAACGAGGTATTTGGATGGTGTAGGCGGATATATATCGGATTTCACATTGTGAAAGTTTAGGAATAGTAAAGTGAAGCTTGTTTTCGTGTTTTATGAGTCCTACATGCTTAGAATATTGGGACAAACATGTCATACTAGCAAGGCTGGATTTATAACTAGGAAGAGTAGGCATGTGCCTACAGGCGTCTTCCACAAGGGGGCCCTTACTCGGTAAAAAAAAGGTGTTTTTTTTACAATTTATGCAGGTCTATTCACTAAAGGTGAAACTGAGGAAACTGGCAGGAGAAGTGAAAAGTCTAGGTCAAAATAGTCAAAACCAGAAAAATTCTCCCATTTATCTCACTTTCCAAATTTTCTATTTGGTCTAGATTGTTCTCTTCTCCTGCCAATTCTCCAGAGTTTCACCTTTAGTGAATAGACCTGAGGATCATTTAGACCCCTATATCTATGATGCCCTATGGGCTAGAGGCACATATGAGGTATCATTGGAAAGGACAGATTATGGCCTTTCAAGTGATACCAAATATAATCAGGTTAGGTTTATGTGAAGATAAAATGTTATTTTTCTCTTTTTTTCTAACTCTGCACTATTATACAGTTTACAATTATAAAGTGAGCAGTGATGCTGCCCTAACTCACTTTCTCATTTCCCACACTGCCAGCAAGTTAATGCTGATGATGCAATGCATTCTTTCTTTGATAATTCAGACTGTGGTGAGGAGAGACATGGGGACTGCATCTCTGAATTGTAGCACAAGATTAAGTGAGGTATCGTTGGAAAGGACAGAGTCTGGTCTTTACAATGATACCAAACATTACCATGTAATGTGTAAAAATAAACAACTGAAGAAATGTAAATTCAAAATATTTTTTTTTCTGTGTTCTATGGCAGAGGCAATATATGCTTTTACATATAAAACAAACATTGTCACTGCACTAACTCAACTAAGGCAACAGATGTTGCCCCTTCTTTTGATTTGGGTGCAGAGAAAAACATTTTTCCTAAAAAAAAATATTTTGCCTCAAAACTAAAATTTTAAAAATCATTTTGGCTTATTTCATTTTTTTGTTGGGGGGAGGGGGTGCTCCACATTTCTAAGCCTACAGTTCTGACACTAGACCTTAGCTTAAATCAGGCCTGGACTGGGACAAAAAATAGGCCTGGGCATATTGGTCTAAGCAGCCCACTGCCGATGGTCCGCCGACCACTGCACGCCACCAAATAAACCTAAGGCTAGGGTCAGACGAGCGTGATTTCTACGGACTGTACGTCCGTGCACACGGACGTACGTTAGTAAGGAAGACGCAGTAGTGGCCAGACAGTCCGTTTTTTTCACTGACGTATATATTTTGACGGATGTAGGAGGGAAAATAAATTAGAAAGCAAAACCATTTTGTCCGTGAAAAATGCTGGACGTATAAATGCAGTCCGTCTGACCACGTTCCACCACTCACACACAAAGCTATGCGGATGTTGCAGACGCAGCGCACTTTGTGCGGCCGTTCTAGCGGTTGTACGTTCTTGCCTGCCTTGCGTCCGTGGGCCGCGGCCGTTGTGCGTCCGTAGTTCAGTGCGGACGTACTTCGTGTAACGGGCTCCGATGGGCTTCCTGCCATGCTATCACGGACGTACTTTTAGGCGCAATCACGGACGTGAACACTACGCTCGTCTGACAGCAGCCTAATTAGCTGCCGAACGGGGCTAAAAAAAATTATTTAAAAAACTGCTATTCTTGAACAGGCATTTAAAACAATAAAAATGCATGAAAATAATAAAAGGTCATATTAAAAAATATATAAAACGGCCTGTTAGAAATTAATAAAAAAAAACACCATAAAAAAATAAGGGAATCTAAACGTTCGCCTAAAACAAATCCAGTAAAAGACCTAAAAACAATTAAATAAAAAAAGCCTTTTTGCTAGAACTGAAAAGAATAACCGGTTGACTAAACCGAACTGAAGCACCGAAAAATCAGTGGGGGGGAGGGAATTTCACCAACATTTCAGTGCAGTTCAGCATCTATGAATAGATTAACTATTACTTCTCTATGGGACAATTTCACTGCCGACAAAGGATGCCAAATTGTGGCAATCTGAGGTGAAATGCAATGTATTTCTCTGTCAATTCACTAGTATTTGGAGAATTTACAGCTCTCTGAATAGCCAAACGGCCACGAAATTGCACCGTACAATGGAATTCACCATTCGGTGCTCTTTAGGGGGTATTCAAAGACTACCGAATTGGCCACGAAATTAAACAGAACAGTGAATTTCCCCATATGGTGCAATTTTGTGGCCATTCGGCTATTCAGAAAGCAGGCGCTTTCTGTGAAATACAATTAGCGCTTTATAGAAATACAGTTAGCGCTTTATATGAAATACAGCTGGCGCTTTATAGAAACTGTAACTGCTGAGTGTGTATTATCCTGAAGGCTGCCGAATTAAAAGGATTAATTACTTGTATTTAAGAAATATGTATATATTCTTATTTGCTAAAATGCGTCTTTTACTTGTCTGGGTTGAATTAAGTTTACTATAAAAAAAAACAGTAAGATGTTTAAATACTATTATCATTACCTGGCTATTTTTTATATTGACCAGTTTGCTAATAAAAATAAAATTAAAGGTTCACTGCAGTGCTGTAATAACATGTCCTAGTTCACTAGTGTCGGCCTACGGAATCGTGTGTTTTACCCCCTGCAAAGGGTTGAAAAACACAAAATTGCACAATGGAATGTTGCCTGCTTATATGTTTGACAGCCTTCAAGGGAAGTAACCCCTCCATCAGCAAAGCAGAAGGCACTCTTGAGCCTTCTTTAAAATCAAATCTTCAATCTTTATTATTCCATAGTACATTGGCATTTCGGCTCCACTGAGCCTTTATCAAGATAACCTTAAAATTTCAACATTTGATTTATATGCATAACACAATTGACTCACTAATCGGGCCTCCTTTCACGACCTCGATGAGTGTTTAGTCAATCCAGTAAAATCTAATAATTTTACCCATCTGTCAACAAAATGAGTGACCTGTTTGTTTGCCAAGTTGACAACCAACCTGACTGAGCAGTTAATTTTGAGACATTGAAAAGGCGCCAGCAGGGCAATGATCTTCATGGTGAAATGACTGGCTGGTCTGAAGGCTAAAAAAATGTAAAATAAGCTTACTGTATGTAATAAATATCAGTTTATGTGACACAAAGGGGCTTGACATAATGTTTCAGAAGTTTTCTCTCACGTATATACATGTTACGAGAACAGTCCGAAGCGCGGTTAATCTTGAGATTACCCGGGTAATCCTGACATTACCCAAAACGGCTGGTTAAAGCATAAAAAAAAAATGAAAAATTCAGAATTTACCCGGGTAATTTTAGGACTAACCAACCGCCCTTGAAAAACAGTCTGGAAGAGCTGAAAAATTTGCACTTTACCCAGATAATCTGCAGACTATCCAACCCCGTGCGGTTAAAACCAAATTTTGTTATCGTTCAGATAAAAGTCTGTAGCTTCACCCGGGTAATCTGAGGACTATCCACAGCTTCACTTGGGTAATCTGCAGAGCATCAAACCCCGCTTGGGTAACAGTGAATTTTGCTATTATCTATGGATATTATCAATGAAGATGGCAAAAGACAAACATTAAAACGTACTAAGGATATAATGAATATACAGAGTAACAGGATATGTTTCTAATATGAATGTGAAAGAGTTACATGATCTTTATTATGTGCCATGTGCTTATATAGCATTTATAAAACATAATAACCATCAGGTTACTCTTTATATAATATATTTATCTTCATAAATTAATTTTCAGAAAATTAATGCACAGAGTTACATGACAGTTATTTAGTGGGGTTTGTGACTGTGGATACAATTTGGTTAAAAATAACAAAAAACACAATTTTGTTATAAGTCAGATAACAGTTTGCAGCTTTACCCGGGTAATCCTCGGAATTCAGTGAACTGTAACCTGCTGAAAACCCAAGAAAAGCGGAGTACCCAGAGGCATTTGGATACTTTGTAGTTTACCCGGATAAAGTCAGATGTTTCATTGCACATCGCACTTTATCCAGCAAACACAAGGGTAATGTGCAGATTACCCGGATAAAATAGCAGAAAATCGGAGTACCCAGAGGCCTCTGGATACTTTGCAGATTACCCGGTTAAATTCCGAAAATTCATTTCACTTCAAACTTTTGCTAATGACGCCTGGGTAATGTCAGGATTACCCGGGTAATCCTAGGATTAACCACACTTCTGGCTTTAACCGTAACATAGTATCATACACTATATTGCAAAAGTATTTGCTCACCCATCCAAATAATCTGAATCAGGTGTTCCAATCACTTCCATGGCCACAGGTATATAAAATCAAGCACCTAGGCATGCAGACTGTTTTTACAAACATTTCTGAAAGAATGGGTCGCTCTCAGGAGCTCAGTGAATTCCAGCGTGGAACTGTGCACCTGTGCAACAAATCCAGTCGTGAAATTTCCTCGCTCCTAAATATTCCACAGTCAACTGTCAGCTGTATTATAAGAACGTGGAAGTGTTTGGGAACGACAGCAACTCAGCCACGAAGTGGTAGGCCACGAAACTGATGGAGAAGGGTCAGCGAATGCTGAGGCGCATAGTGCGAAGAGGTCGCCAACTTTCTACAGAGTCAATCGCTACTAGGCTTGTGCACCGATTTTTTTTCGGTTTGATTCGATTCGATTTTTCGGATTTTTAAACTTTTCGATTCGGCTCGTTTCGACCTATTTCTGTTTCGATTCGGTTCGGCTCGATTCGTTTTTAATTTTTTTTCGGAATTTCGACCATTTTTCGTATTTTCGTGTCACTTAGCTCGTTTTTTGTATCGACTTTTCGTATTTTTGGAAATTTTCGTTTTTTCGGAACGTCTGTTCTCCTCGTTTCAAAGCAATAAATTTCGATTTGACACATTTCAAGTGCATTCGAAAATTCCGAAAATATTTCATTTCAGCTCAGAAAACTTTTCGGATCTGCCATTTTCGGATCTAAAAATTTTCGGAAAATCGGCCGGATCCGAAAACACGAATCGGGAAATTTCGTGAAAATTCCGAAATTCCGAAACCCGAAACGCACATCCCTAATCGCTACAGACCTCCAAACTTCATGTGGCCTTCAGATTAGCTCAAGAACAGTGCGCAGAGAGCTTCATGGAATGGGTTTCCATGGCCGAGCAGCTGCATCCAAGCCATACATCACGAAGTGCAATGCAAAGCGTCGGATGCAGTGGTGTAAAGCACGCCACCACTGGACAATAGAGCAGTGGAGACGCGTTCTCTGGAGTGAAGAATCGTGCTTCTCCATCTGGCAATCTGATGGACGAGTCTGGGTTTGGCGGCTGCCAGGAGAACAGTACTTAACGGACTGCATTGTGCTAAGTGTAAAGTTTGGTGGAGGGGGGATTATGGTGTGGGTATGTTTTTCAGGAGCTGGGCTTGGCCCTTAGTTCCAGCGAAAGGAACTCTGAATGCTTCAGCATACCAAGACATTTTGGACAATTCCATGCTCCCAACTTTGTGGGAACAGTTTGGAGCTGGCCCCTTCCTCTTCCAAAATGACTGTGCACCAGTGCACAAAGCAAGGTCCATAAAGACATGGATGACAGAGTCTGGTGTGGATGAACTTGACTGGCCTGCACAGAGTCCTGACCTCAACCCGAAAGAACACCTTTGGGATGAATTAGAGTGGAGACTGAGAGCCAGGCCTTCTCGTCCAACATCAGTGTGTGACCTGAACAGAACAGTTGAAGCTGTTATAGCTGCAAAGGGTGGACCAACGTCATATTGAACCCTATGGATTAGGAATGGGATGTCACTTAAATTCATATGCGAGTCAAGGCAGGTGAACGAATACTTTTGGCAATATAGTGTATACAGTATATATATATTGCATATATAATGTTTTGGGGTAATAAGAGGTCGAGGGAGTCATTTACTCTATGTAACTTTATCAAGTAAATAACCTCTCTCCTAGAAAAACTAAATACAATAAAACATTGTATCATTTGTGCATAGATACAGGTACTTAGTGGATAAAATATAGTTTTAATGCCTTCCATGTTGATAATGTTCTGTTATTTTGGTGTAATTGGAAAGCAAGTGGGAAACAAATATGCATCTTGGTAATTGTTTAACTGTCACACATAATGAGGATTTGGGGACTGCATCACTCAGCAAAGCTTCGTCTCTCCTATCTCTTGTGCAAAATAATGCAAAATTTAAGAGTTAAAGTTAGGACTAGGGATGAGCCGAACACCCCCGAGTTCGGTTCGAGCCCGAACCCGAACTTCCCATTTGTTCGGGACCGAACCCGAACCCGAACTCCCATGCAAGTCAATGGGGCTGAAAATTTGGTTTTTTAGAGTGCCCTCCAAGAGGGCATATCTGATACATATTTGCCATAAAAGGTGTATGGGGGTCCGGGTAGTGCCCTGGGGGACAGGAAACAAGGACAAAAAGTTTTAAAAAAAACTTTTTAAAGGGACAGTGAGTTTTCCATGAAATAAGGGTTAAAAATAAAAACCAAAAATTCCTTCAAATATCGTGCCTAGGAGGTCCCCATAACCTGCCCGTGAAGTGGCGGATTTCTAGGATGTATAGAAACACTTAAAAACAAAACAATGACGTTTCATATGACGGTAAATGCTTTTCCTTTAATCTATCCATAAACAACTGCTTGGGGCGGCAGCCTGTATGAAAAGACATTTTAGGACGCGCAGAAAAAGTTTAGTGTTTTTTTTGGCTAAATTATTGTGAAACTTATGCAGGCTTTGGATGAAAGTAACAATAGGTGCTTTAAAATTGGGCTTTTAGTGTCCCCAACAGTGCCGTCACACCGTAACCCCTCTGAGGATATGAATCTGATACAGGCGTCAATGGCAGTGCACCCAGATATTGTGCCTTTAATGCCAGGCCAGCAGGTATCATCATACAGTAACCCCTCTGTGGTATTGTGGAAGAGTGCAGGGGTGGACCATGCGGTCCTATATTAACCACTTCAATGCGGAGGACGCGCTTTTTTTTGGTTCGTTAATGCAGCAATATTGTTCCCATTTCAATTATAATGTGAACAATGATGCTGCACTAACGATTTTTGTATGCGGTGCGTTTGTTAAAAATCGTGTAATTTTCCCCAAAAAAAAATGTAACGAGACCCCATCTCTAATTTTTTTAACAAGCGCACCCCATACAAAATATAACCGCAATTGCTCGCATGTTAAAATGTGAAAAAAAACACTTTACACGTTGTAAATTATTGAAAATACATATTTTATTGCATTTTTTGTTATAATATACAGACATGACATAACGTATACATATAATAATGACATATTATGAATCTACCGAGTCTGACGGAAAGAACGATATATAATATGTCTGGGTAATATACTAAAATAAGCCTTCAAAACACGTTTAAACATGAGCAAAACCGGTAAAAATGACCTCAGCACAGAGGTGTGAAAAGCCTCAGCAACGAAAGGGTTAAAAAGATATGAATCTGGGAATGGGCGTCAGTGCACACAGATATTCTGCCTTTGGTGCAAGACTGCCAGGCCAGCAAGTATCATCATACAGTAACCCCTCTGTGGTATGGTGGAAGAGTGCAGGGGTGGACCATGTGGTTCTATATTGAAAAAGTTTTTGATCTGGTAATGGGCGTCAGTGCACCCAGATATTCTGCCTTTAATGCCAGGCCAGCAAATATCATCATACAGTAACCCCTCTGTAGTATTGTGGAAGAGTGCAGGGGTGGACCATGTGGTCCTATATTGAAAAGTTTTTGATCTGGTAATGGGCATCAGTGCACCCAGATATTGTGCCTTTGGTGCCAGGCCATCAAGTATCATCATACAGTAACCCCTCTGTGGTATTGTGGAAGAGTACAGGGTTGGACCCTGCTGTTCAAACAATTAAAATGATATAAATCTGGCACAGGCGTCAGTGCATGAGCCAAATATTGTGCCTTTCATGGCAGCAAGTGCATTCACACCGTAACCCTTTTGTGGTATTGTGGAAGAGTTCAGTGCTGGAGGTTTTGTGCATGCAGAAGACATACCCGATCTATTCCGTTACTTCGGCATCAGGGGATTGATAGCTGCTGATCCAGGACTGATTCATTTTTATAAATGTCAGCCGGTCTACAGAGTCGGTGGACAGACGCACTCTTTTGTCTGTGACAAAACCTCCAGCGGCACTGAACGTCCTTTCGGAAAGCATGCTAGATGAAGGGCAACCTAGTAGCTGCATAGCATATTGGCTAAATTCTGGCCAGTGATCCAATCTCAACACCCAGTAAGCCAGTGGATCATCTGCTGGAAACGTATCCAGGTCTGCCCTTGCCCCTAGGTAGTCCTGCACCATAAGGTGAAGACGCTGGCAATGGGTGCCTACATTTGACGTCCCTGGGCGTCGAGGACTAAAAAAATTTAAAAATGCATCAGTCAAGCGGCCCTGGCCTTCACCGCTATTCCTCTGATCACCTGCAGCCTCAGAAGCACGTGTGTCAGCACTTGGTAATCTAACAGTGCCTGGAAAGGTGTTACACAAGTTTCGCTTTAGAGCGTCCTCAAGTTTTGTCATCCTGTGCTCCCTCTGTGCGGGCAGGATGAGCTCTGCAACTTTCCCCTTGTATCGTGGATCAAGAAGGGTTGCCAACCAGTAATGATCCCTCTCCTTGATAGCACGAATCCTGGGGTCCTTTAGCAGGCTTTGCATCATTAGGGAGCCCATGCAGCATAGGTTGGAGGTGTCATTAGCTGCTGAGTCTTCCTGGTCAATGAGGATGACCGTATCGTGCACTTCCTCCTCCCAGCCACGCACAAGCCCTTCTCTTTGTGGGCACACAAAACCCTGCCTTGAGGAATCCCCACCTTCAATGCCCCCACTACTTAAATAGTCCTCCTCCTCCTCATCCTCCTCCTGTCTGATCTGAGTAGGACCCACTGGAATGCTGTCTGCGGAAAGACTGGGGCCTTGAAAGCTAGGAAAGGCCTCCTCTTCCTCCCGCTGCTCTGCCTCTAGAGCCACATCTATAATTCCCCGCAGAGTGTGCTCCAGCAGGAACACTAAAGGAATTGTGTCACTGATGCATGCACTGTCCCTGCTCACCATCCTCGTTGCCTCCTCAAATGGTGACAGTACAGTGCATGCATCCTTGATCATCAGCCACTGCGGGGGGGGAAACCAAGTTTAACTGAACCTGTCCCTGTGCCATACTCACACAGGTACTCGTTCCAGCTGATGAAGCCGCTATTTGTGCGGCGAAACGCGTTCTGGTGGTTATTTTAATCATGTTTTAAATAAATTTTATTTTTTTTCCATTTCCAATCCTGTTTCTGCTTTGCTGTTTCCTGGATCATTGGCGGTTTTTCCTCTGGGTTTTTCCCTACCTAAAAAAACCTATGGGCATACATCCACGAGCTATGTGAGCTCCCCAGAATGTGAGTACGATTCCATCTGTGTACAACATCGTGACCTTTGTTTGTGGATCTGCACAAGGATTTTCTTTTTCTTCTCTCCACTGCATAAATTTGGATAGAAAATTTGCTGTAAGGTGGGGGTCACCTGAGAAATTGAAGATAAATTACCCGCACGTCTGGACCCACTCAGAGCCAGTGTTACGGCTCTACACTTGTGAGTGGGATACATATTATATACATCTAAAATTATTGCATATATCAGTATAGCACTATTATTGTCTCCTTTTTTTATATATACATATGCGAGGCTCCAGAACCCCAGAGAGCAACATTTGCGCCGATCCAGGTTATCTCTTTCACTCGTTGATGGCCCTCTGCTGCTTGTGCAGACGCTGCAGCATTGCTAATGTCAAGTTCCACCTGGTGGGCATGTCACAGATCAGACGGTTTGTGGAAGGTGGAATTCTCTTTGAATTTCTGCCAGGCGAACGCTTGCTGGGAATGACCGTCTGAAGTGGCTGCAGACTTTTCTGGCCTGGATGAGAAGCTCTGGCAGCCCTGGGTACTTGGTTAGGAAACGCTGTACCACCAGATTTAGGACGTGTGCTAGGCATGGTACATGCGTCAATTTACCCTTGCGTAGGGCGGAGAGAAGGTTGCTGCCATTATCGCAGATGATCATTCCCAGCTCAAGCTGGCGTGGTGTTAACCATCTCTGCACCTGCCCCTGCAGAGCTGACAAAATTTCTGACCCGGTGTGGCTCCTGTCCCCTAAACAAACCAGCTCAAGCACAGTATGGCATCTTTTTGCTTGAGCCATTGCGTAGACCCTGTCAGGCGTGGGTTTAACTGCCACTTCACCAGAGACAGAGAAGGAGGAGGAGGAGGAGGAAGAGGTGGTGGTGGTGGAGCAGACAGACCTCATACAAGCAGCTTTCTGGAGGCGTGGTGGATGAACAAGCTCCAGCACAGAGCCCCGTCTTGGATCCCTCCCAGCTGCAATCAGAGTTACCCAGTGTGCCGTGAAGGAAATGTAACGACCCTGTCCATGCTTGCTGGACCACGTTTCTAAAGTGACATGCACCTTGCTGCTGACTGCCTTTCCCAATGACTGGATAACATTGTCTTCCACGTGCTGGTATAGTGCTGGCCTTGCGTGAAAAGTAATGGTGTTTTGGAACCTGCCACTGTGGTACAGCGCATTCAGCAAATTCATGGAAGGGAGCAGAGTCCACCAGCTGGAAAGGCAGCAGCTGCAATGCGAGTAATTTTGCTAAGCTGGCATTTAGACGCTGTGCTTGGGGATGGTTGGGACTATATTTTTTCTTTCGCTGCAGCAGCTGCGCAATGTAATCTGACTGCGTAAATCTTCAACTACTGGGATGATGTCACATTGTGAGGAAGGACCTGCTGGTACATCCATTGCTGTAGCATCATCCCTGTCGGTGGAGGTTGTAGGCAATTGCATGGCAGGACATACAGTGTGGGTAGAGACAGATGAGGAGGAGGAGGACCTACGCAAAGTTTTGCCCCAACGGGATGTGTGGCACTTGTTCATATGTCGCCTCAAGCACGTGGTACCCAAGCGTCCGGTGTTTATCCCACGCTTCAGCCTCCTCTGACATAGATTACAAATAGCAACGGTGGGGTCTGCTGCACAGTTCTTAAAGAACTCCCAGACAGCAGAGTTCCTGCATGTGTTCTTTGAGACAACAGCACTCTGCACCGGAGCAGCTCTGAGATGTGATGCCTTGGACTGGCTAGTGCTACGATTGGTCACAGAGGATGTTGTGCCTCGTGTTTGCTGTGCCTCCTCCTCCTCCCCCTCCTCCTCACTTGATTCCTCAGTTCGATCTGTCACCCAGGTGGAGTCAGTGACCTCATCATCATCAATGTAATCTTCACCCCCTATCTCCTCGTCACTGGAGCCAACTTGGCAGTATGCTGCAGCTGCTGGGGCAACATGAGTGCCAGTTATTTGTGTGTCATCACTGGCACCCCCTTCCTCTAGGTTTATTATACTCCCTTGCTCAACCTCAGAGATTGAATCAGAGCACTGTACTTGCTGCGCATCCTCAAGCAGCATGTCACTCTCATTGTAGTCAAACAATTCAGCTGACTCCTCCGTGTGTGATAGCGAGGCTACGGCAGGAGTAGCTGTGGACATGGAGGCTGCATTAGATGCTTTGGCAGCTGAGGTGGACTGTAAAGCACTAGAAGCCTGGCTGGCAGAGGACTCGGAGGATGAGGATGGCCTGGTTAGCCAATCCACCAAGTCCTCTGTTTGTTGCTGCTGCTTAAGACGGCCAGCACCAGTTAGAAAGGACAAGCATGCCCCTGCAGAGGATGCACCACGTCCACCATGACCAGAGACACAGCCTCCCGACACAGGGGCTGCTTGCCCTCTTATCTGTGGCTGGGAGCATCTGCCTGTCCTTTTTGTTCTTTCAGACATGGTGAGTGATATATAGATTAATATATACAGAACTCTGATTCAACTCTGGTATAAAGATTTAAATAACTCTGGTATAACTCAGTGAGACACACTGATAGCTGGCAGCCAGTGACAAGAGACAGATCACCTTAATTCACAAATGTTTTAAAGAAACTAGTGAGCCCCAAAAAAAATTGCTGGCTGTGTGACGAGACACAGAAGATCACCTTAATTCCCAAGTGTTTTAAAGAAATTAGTGAGCCCCAAAATACAGCGTGATAATTTTTGTATGACGAGACACAGATCACCTTAATTCCCAAGTGTTTTAAAGAAATTAGTGAGCCCCAAAATACAGCGTGATAATTTTTGTATGACGAGACACAGATCACCTTAATTCGCAACTGTTTTAAAGAAATTAGTGAGCCCCAAAAAGATTTGCTGGCACAGTGACAAGACCCAGAAAATCACCTCAATTCACGAATGTTTTAAATAAAGTTGTAAACCCCAAAAAAACTTGCTGGCACAGTGACAAGACACACATCACCTAAATTCAATGATATTTGGTATAAATGAGACCCAAAAAGACTTACTGGCACAGTGACAACACCCAGAAAATCACCTCAATTCACAAATGTTTTAAATAAAGTTGTAAACTCCAAAAAAACTTGCTGGCACAGTGACAAGACACACATCACCTAAATTCCCTGATATTTGATCGAAATGAGACCCCCCCAGACCCCCCCCCAGTAGCGTAGCAGACTGGCAGTAACAACACACACAACTATCTTCTTTGAAATCTCCTCTGAAATGCGTGCTGAATCAGCGCGTTGAAACCTTATATAGTGTGCTGCGGGACTTAGCTCTGTGAGCCCATGATTGGGCAAAATTTGCCCAATCAGGACTCTGAGCGGTGATTGGCATAGTCTTCAACCAGTCTTGCACCAGACCTGTGGTTAGGTGCAAGGCTGTAGCCAATTACGAGCTTCAGGCAGTGGGAAAATGCATTGTGGTCCATTGTGGTCGAACATGCGGCGAACACCCGGAAATGTTCGGGGTTCGCGATCTGCTCGACAGGCTAAGTTCGGGTCGAACCCCGAACCGTCCGAACCCGAACAGCTCATCCCTAGTTAGGACGTGCTTAAAGACTCTGTTTTTTATTCCCAGGAATACTAAATACAAGCTACGATTTCTGAAGATAATGATACTCGAATGCGGCTTTTGTTGAATGAGGTTAACTAAGGAAGATGTTGCTCACAACTCGATAGCACTCAAACGTGACCTTAGAGCAGTTCCATTAAGTGAAAGAACTAGAAGCAGCATCATAAATCCTGTTATTTTTCAATTGCTCCAGTAAATTTAAGATGTCTTTAAGTAACTGGTTTGAACCCTTTATCTCTCACTGCGCTTATACAGGGAACAGTAGTGGCAGACCTCTGACTATTTAATGAGCAGTCTGGTGTGAAGGTGTTGAAAAACTGTCAATACTAGGCACACTCAAAGTACTTCACTCTATTATGTCAAAGTAAATAATCAAATTCAGGATAAGATAGTTAACCATTCAAAGAGTTTAGAACAAGAGGTCTCAGGGCCCTGTATAGTGCAAAATCAACTTTCAGATATGGAGAATGATTGGTTTCCCCTGATGGTTCACTTGGTTAGCAGCTGCAAAAGGATTGAGCACTCAGATGTTTGCATCTATTTACCACCTTTTAGAAGGGCTTCACCCAGGACCCTCAAAAGGCTGTTTTTACCCCCTCGTGTATTTAAAGCAGGGGTCATCAAACATGGCCCTCCAGATGTTTTGGAACTACATCTCCCATGATGCCTAGACACTTATTAGGTTAGCTGAGCCCCATGGGAGATGTAGTTCCAAAACATCTGGAGAGCTGAGTTTGATGAGCCCTGATGTAAAGCCTACTTTGTAACTCTGTTGATCAGTACACATATTATTATTATTCTTTAGTTATATGAAGCGCCAGCATATTCCGCAGGGCTGTACAATATACAATATATGGCACAGTATAGACAGAGTTACATTACATTGAACAACATTTGACAAACCACTACAGGAGGAAACGGAGGCCCTATTCCCGTGGGAACTCACAATCTGGAAGGGGTGGGGTGGAAGGAGGAGAGGACTGCAAGGTGAGAGTGACGGACTGGTGGGAGTGATGGACTGGTGGCGTCAGTGAGTCGGTGGTAGGCTTCCCTAAATAGGAATGTCTTAAGGGAGTGATTGAAGGAAGGGAAACTAGGGGAAAGTCTAACAGTACGAGGGAGAGAGCTTTCCAGAGGATGGGGGCTTGTTATTTGTATATAAACAGAATTGCACTGGTGTCTTCACACTGATGTTCCTTAGGATTAATGGTATTTTAGCTCAAATGACAGCTGTTCATCAATGGTATAAATCTATTTTGTTATTAATTCTGTAATGCGGTGGTTCCCAACCGTGGTCCTCAAGTACCCCTAACAGGCCAGGTTTTCCAGATATCTGAAGCACAGCACAGGTGATATGATTTTCTGCTCATTGATTGCAGGATTCAGTCTGCATTTCCCCAAGGTAATCTGCAAAACCTGTTAGAAGTACTTGAGGACCGCGGTTGGGAACCACTGCTATGATGTATTGTCAGTGTATTTTGCCAAACAGGATTTATTTCACATAAACAATGTGAACGCTGATACTCAATATATTATTTTCTGCTCGCAATGCTTATGGCTTTTTCCAGGTATTCTTTGAGTCCTAAACCAGTTGGACATCCTGTATTTACAAAATACTAAATTTCTTGTTTTGAAACAACACACATGGTATTGAAAAATATTTTTTATCCTTAACACGACCTTTATTCTTTGTTCTCTATTTTGCACATAGTTTCCTGTCAAGTGTCAATTGCATTTTTACACAATATGTATGCATTATTTCTTAATAATACGACCAAAAAAAAAAGGTTTACAGAGTAACAATAAAACACAATTTTATTAAATATTGTAAATATTATAAAAAGTGAAAAAATTATACATACAAAAAACACAAATAAGAGAAATCTACTCAGGTTTTGCTACAACCATAAAGCTAATATAGAGGTTATAACCTCAAGGGTGGCGCGCATACAGTGCTAAATCCCTCTACCTTACATCTCCCGCTGGAATAGAAAACCAGAGTAATCAGCGTCAGAGATCCCATAAATCATACCTGGCAGTGGCCAAACGTGTTCCACTAATCCATCAAGAATAAAAAAAAACTGAATAATCAAACAACACCTCCATGATCAGCAATTCAAGGTGCCTATACCAGACTCATTATCAACCTATAGATCATCCCTTCACATCTCCCAAATGGTGCAGATGGTGTCAAGTATTAAATGGCAACACCAAAAGCATCATATACAAATTTATAAAGCCCAGAACTCCATTGTCAATATATACTTGGCTTACCCAAACAATTGCGAAAATTACAACAGTGGCACATGGAGTAGCCAGGGTTGTCTGTAACGCAGGGCAAAAGGGGCCGTTGCCCCGGGCCCAGTCATTGTTGAGGGGCCCAAAGCAGCTGCCCCTTGGGCTCGTGTAAACCATGGATGACCGCCGTCGCCCTATTGTAAACTTACTTTACATGCTAGCACTGCGATTCCTCTCCCCTTCCCAATATAGCATGGCCGTGTGACGTCAGGAAGACATCTCCCGTGGGGTTAGGAGAGACCGCCTTCTCCTCTCGTCCGCTTGGGACGTCAGCGTCGCGCAAGGGCGGTGGCTTCTGATGTTACCATGTCGTGAAAGGATTCCAGGCTCAGGGCTTGGCTGGCGAATGGTGAACTGAGGGCCAGCAGGTAGTCTGGGCATCAGTGGGAGGTGAGCGGCCACATAATTTGTCAAAATAAATTAAATATTAAAACAAAGCTATAGTTTTAAAGTTGAATGCACTACACATTCCTGTGCGTTTTATTGCTGCGGAGCTCTTATATACTCACACACACTGCACGTTACTGTGAGTGTTATTGGTGCGGAGCTCTGTGATACAAACACTGCACGTTACTGTGAGTGTTATTGCTGTGGAGCTCTGTGATACACACACTGCACATTGCTGTGAGTTTTATTGCTGTGGAGCTCTGTGATTCACTCACATACTGCACATTACTGTGAGTTTTATTGCTGCGGAGCTCTGTGATACACACACTGCACGTTACTGTGAGTTTTATTGCTGTGGAGCTCTGTGATACATACACTGTACATTACTGTGAGTTTTATTGCTGTGGGTGGGCTTTGGGGGGGCAATAAAATGTTTGCCCAGAGTCCAGTCATTATTAAAGACGGACCTGGGAGTAGCACAACCCAAAAAAAACACGTTAGATTAATGTGTTATGTGATTCTGCAGAAGCGCAATCACTTACCACTGGAGTTTGAAGGACGTTTCAAACCTGAATAATGTCAGACACAGATCTGGTTGGAATAACTCGTTCTCCATCTGCTCAGGGCACATACAAAGTATAGGAGACGTTAATGTACAGTGAACTGGCGCTACATCCTAGGTACAAGCTCAGTTTGCGTCTCGGGTGGAATAGGATGAGTTAAGAATAAACACAGCGTTCGAGTCTTTATCCTGTACAGTAACTAGTTCTCTTATATTGCAATTGTTCAGCAAATGGTAAGTTCTCTAATGTATTTTTCAAAATGTTCTGTTTTTGGCCTAAATTTAACAATTCTCCATTCAGTTCATCACAATTCACTACAGAAAAAAAATGGCCGTGTGCCTGCAACATGATTAGGGACTAGGATGGAGTTTTAATACATGTTCGGAATGCCCACTTCTTAATGAGTTTCACAGCAGGTAAGATAAAAATCAATTCTACTTTTGGCCCTGTTTGTCCAACTGTTTAACTTCCCAATTATTCCTTGGCCTGCAGCCTAGAACCTCACAGAGATCCCTTTCCCAGGGCAAGCTCTGTTCTATTCTCTGCTTTCCAGTGATAGCTTTTTCAAACAGATTTACTTTTACGAGGAACATTAACTGCCTCTCAAAATAGATGGATCAGATTATACTTTAAATCTTTATAAAGCAAGGCATACATCCTTATCTATTCAACCCTTCGGTACTACACAACAAAAATACTAAATTGATTCCATGATTTAAGTGTAAGCTGCGATTTTTGCATAGCTCAGTTACTATTATAATGTGAACATATATATATATCATGTTTTCACTATTTTAAATCTGAAATATTGTCTTCAAATTCCAGACCTGCCACCGTTGGCAGGTCTACTATGGGGGGGGGGGGCATGACTCGTTTTTTGTCACTGGCAACATCCAAGCCCTAGAAGAGGCATGTCATACCAAGATGATTCACGCCAGGATGACAGGATGCCTCTCTGGGCAGCCAGTCAAGGCTGCTCGTACACCCATACACAAACCCTGTCTTGGCGCACGTGTACTGTAACTATTGAATCTTGGGTGATTGCTAGTATTCCATAGTGGAATCAGGCCCCAGAATTCTTGGAGATATTTGCGTTTTTCAAGTGGAGGTATAATCATAAAATGAGTTTAAATAGATGATTTTGGTTCCAGGTTATTTCTTGATACATTTTCTGAAGGGAAGTTAAACAAGTCACTGGATTATCATAACATTAAATGACAAAGAGGCTTGTGGAATTTTTTCTGCTGTACATTTTGTGATATATTATCTGTCATGATTAAGCTTAACCATAGTTACTAGATTCTAGAGGCCCTATTTTTGGCCGGATCATAACTAGGACACTAAGCACAACGCTCAACACATAAAATAGAACAGCTCAAGTGCTATGCTTAAGTTTTTCTCATCCTACTCCGTCAGAGATGCAAGATCAAATTGCTTCTCGATTGTTGCTCCGTTTTACTGTACATTAACTTCTATACTATACGAGAGACATTAATGTGTCCCTACCAGAAAAAAAAACAAGCTATTCCAACCAGCTTCTTCTCCATCAGCACCTGACATTATTCAGAAATGAATAACGTCTTCCAAAGCCTGCTGCTGATTGACTTGGCATCAACACAATCTCTTAACACATTAAGCCAACTGCACCAAAAAATCCCATGCTCACTTCAGACCCCTCGGTGTAGATCGGCGCGATCCACTGCTTCCTTGCTCTGCAGGCAGCTGAGTCCTTTGTGACATCTGCTGTCCTGCTTGCAGAGCTCATGCAAACTTCCTATGGACTCTTGAAGCTTATTATTATGTTGCAGCTCGAAAGTATCATGATTCAAGCTACTGAAAAAGTGTCAAGCCGCAAAAACAAAATGGCGGAGGCACGTTTTCTATTCACATCTTACGTTTAACGTCTGAGTTGTGATCTTGCCTTTTATCTCCAACGTTAGCCTGTAAGCTATAACACTTGCAGGTTTCCAATGTTATTCTGGTTTGAACACTGGCAGTTTTCTTTTAAGTGCTATTGTAGCTACTGGTAAGATTCACCACCAGTGGTATTAGCTATGGAGTCCCATACAACTCCATTCTATTAAATGTGAAATGACTCTTGAGATAACTAAAGCCCCAGCCGGAAATTAGCATTTCATTTTATGACCTTGGAGTTCTTCCTGGAACAAGAGGAAGGAGAGGTGATGAGTCATGATTGTGTTGACACTGGAGCCAGACAGTTACATATACTTGGTAGTTTTCACATTTTTGTTTTTGCTTGTGACTTCACATTCCCAAAATCCAGTGGTGGGTTTTTAATTGGGTGGAATGGGCTGCATCCCCTGAAACATTTTTACCTTTAAAACCAATATTTATGATTATATTTCCCACTGGGCTCAGCCAGCGGGCAGGACTAACTGTCAGTAGACTAACTGACCATTCTGCCTGCAGGCTGGTTGAGCATAATGGCATATATCATCCTTAAAAAGAATACTGGGACATAGGCAACAATATAGGACTCAGACAAGGCCATGGCTATTATCTTATTACAGATAAGGGAAAAAGTCATATTGTCTCTTTAACTGTCAGAACAAAGTCCCATGCACATCCTCCCCAGTCAGCAGCTATGATGAATAAGCCACCTTAACGTGAACAGAGCCTGTACCAGCGCTTAAGCATAGGACATTAGAAGGGCTGCCGGAGCAGAGTTTCCCCACTCACTGACACATGATGACAGTTAGTCTGATTAATGCCTCTAAAAGGAAGAAAAAGGAAGCCAGACAATCCGATAAAGCAATAACAATGTATTTAAGAGGTAAACAATATTTTGGCTGTTCACGCAGTCTTTCTCAAGCCAAATACCTTAGGAAACAGCATTCGCTTATGTAGTTTACAATTTGTATTAAAGTGAAAAGACAATAAGGAAATGACTTACACGCAATTAAAATCAGATATGATCAGCGATGTCAGTGGTAAATTGTAAGCACTGTAATAAAATCACAATCCTGGGAGGGATAGTACTTCTGGGTTTGGAGAGCACTATGGATCATTAACTGCAAATGAACACATAGAGTCCCCCAAACTGAGAAATCCTGTCCCCCAAATTATGTGGCATTTTTTAATACCGTATCTGTGACTTGTCAAGGACTTCATTGATCACGTCTAACTTCGGTTGCTTTCTAAGGGCACTATCCTGTGCCTCTGGCTAAAATGTGGACGCTAAGGGGAAAAATTTGCGCTCTGGGGGCCTCTACAGATTTCTGTGCCTACAGGCTCCTGAGATGTAAATCCGACTCTGTCCCTCAACCACTGACACGCTCACTTGCACTCTTTCACGGTTTACATACTCCCTGTCTCACTCAAACTCCCTCACACAGTCACTCCCTCTCACACTCTTTCTTGTGCTGTCTGTCTCTCATGTGCGCTTTCTCTCACTGCACCTTTTCTTGTGCTCACTCTGCTTTATCTTGCCGTCTTTCTCTTTTTACCGTTTTTTGCTGTGTTTCTGTGCTTTTATTTATTGTCATTCTCTCTGCCGTCTTTTTTCTCCCTGTGTGTATTGATTTCTTTCTTTCAGTAGCTGGGGGTGAAAGTTCAGCCCCGCCCTCCCCTCAGCTCACACGGCAGGAGGGAGGAGGAGCAACTCCATCGCACATGCTCAGTGCGTTTTATATGTATACCTAGGTATGCACACTGATTGGTTAGCTCAAAGTACCTCTTGAGGTGGGCATGAAAAACACCAAGAAAGAACAGCAGGTAAATATGAAAAAATATATTTACTTGCTTTTTATGCCTGCTGAAGTCCAGTGCCTGATAAAGAGATTCATGAGCCTGGAGCTAAAGGTTTACGGTGCCTCTGCCTTATACTTTTCAGCTTTCATCATGCTGTCAGCTCCCTGCTCTCTCTCTCACTCTTGAAGGGGGCTTGAAAGGCTAATTCAGACAACCAAAAGCAGGGGCTTAGTCCTGCCCAGGACCACAGCTCACTGATCCCTCAGCTTAGGTTTCTTGGGTTAGAGAATTTTGGGAACCGGCCTTATCCAATGGTTTCAAAGCCTTCCTGCATTGAGAGCCACTGGATTGGCTGGAGCGCCTAGCTTCCCCTGCAGTCATATGACTTGCTGAGCTGGATGCATATCATATCCTGCAGAGATCAAAGGGGACCAGCGCAGGACTCAGGGGAGTTTTTAAAGGAAACTAATGTGTTAAAAGGGGAGGTAGAGTGCAGAGGGGGTCAGAAGGGATTAATATTTAACCCCTCAATTTCTTCCCCTTCCTGTTTTAATCTAATAACATCCCTTTAAGCTTACATATCACTTGCAATCTAGCCATGTACCTAAGTAAGTACTGATTTACCCTACGGGCCAAGCTTCAAACTGCAACTGGTCATGCCTAGCTCCTGATGAAGAGGGTCCAATAAACCCGAAACAGCGCTGTCCCTGAGTGGCTTTGACCAGATGCATAAACCTGATCTCTGCTAAAAAAAAAAAAACATCTAGTATGGAATGGCATTGATTGAAGGGTTCTGTGTGAAAACAGACCCAGGATGCAAGAAAATAGGCAATTGCAGACATCATTTACATGTCTTACCTAGAGTTCTGTACTGCATGTTGGGAATGTAGCACATGAGCTCTGTGATGCAGTTCTTTGAATTGCTGTGACATGTAAATGGCCTCTGTAATAATAAACTTTATAATTTGCAGTGTGGAGGCTTTTAATCTCATTTTTTGCCTTCCACCACAACCTAAATAAGTATATATATATATATATATATATATATATATACAGTCAGGTCCAGAAATATTGGGACATCGACACAATTCTAACATCTTTGTTCTACACCACCACAATGGAGTTGGAATGAAACATACACAATGTGCTTTAACTGCAGACTGTCAGCTTTAATTTGAGGGTATGTACATCCAACTCAAGTGAACGGTGTAGGACTTACAGCAGTTTGCAGATGTGCCTCCCACTTGTTAAGGGACCAAAAGTAATGGGACAATTGACTTCTCAGCTGTTCCATGGCCAGGTGTGTGATATTCCCTCATTACCCCAATTACAATGTGCAGATAAAAGGCCCAGAGTTCATTTCAAGTGTGCTATTTGCTTTTGGAATCTGTTGCTGTCAACTCTCAAGATGAGATGCAAAGAGCTGTCACTATCAGTGAAGCAAGCCATCATTAAGCTGAAGAAACAAAACAAACCCATCAGAGAGATAGCAAGAACATTAGGCGTGGCCAAAACAACTGTTTGGAACATTCTCAAAAAGAAGGAACGCACCGGTGAGCTCAGCAACACCAAAAGACCCGGGAGACCACGGAAAAGAACTGTGGTGGATGACCGAAGAATTCTTTCCCTGGTGAAGAAAACACCCTTCACAACAGTTGGCCAGATCAAGAACACTCTCCAGGAGGTAGGTGTATGTGTGTCAAAGTCAACAATCAAGAGAAGACTTCACCAGAGTGAATACAGAGGGTTCACCACAAGATGTAAACCATTAATGAGCCTCAAAAACAGGAAGGCCAGATTAGAGTTTGCCAAACAACACCTAACAAAGCCTTCACAGTTCTGGAACAAGATCCTATGGACAGATGAGACCAAGATCAACTTGTACCAGAGTGATGGGAAGAGAAGAGTATGGAGAAGGAAAGGAACTGCTCATGATCCTAAGCATACCACCTCATCGGTGAAGCATGGTGGTGGTAGTGTCATGGCGTGGGCATGTATGGCTGCCAATGGAACTGGTTCTCTTGTACTTATTGATGATGTGACTGCTGACAAAAGCAGCAGGATGAATTCTGAAGTGTTTCGGGCAAATTTTTCTGCTCACATTCAGCCAAATGCTGCAGAACTCATTGGACGGCGCTTCACAGTGCAGATGCACAATGACCCAAAGCATACTACAAAAGCAACCAAAGAGTTTTTGAAGGGACAGAAGTGGAATGTTATGCAATGGCCAAGTCAATCACCTGACCTGAATCCCATTGAGCATGCATTTCACTTGCTGAAGACAAAACTGAAGGGAAAATGCCCCAAGAACAAGCAGGAACTGAAGACAGTTGCAGTAGAGGCCTAGCAGAGCATCACCAGGGATGAAACCCACCGTCTGGTGATGTCTATGCAGTCCAGACTTCAGGCTGTGATTGACTGCAAAGGATTTGCAACCAAGTATTAAGAAGGGAAAGTTTGATTTATGATTATTATTCTGTCACATTACTTTTAGTCCCTTAACAAGTGGGAGGCACATCTGCAAACTGCTGTAAGTCCTACACCGTTCACCTGAGTTGGATGTGCATACCCTCAAATTAAAGCTGACAGTCTGCAGTTAAAACACATTGTGTTTGTTTCATTCCAACACCATTGTGGTGGTGTATAGAGCCAAAGATGTTAGAATTGGGTCGATGTCCCAATATTTCTGGACCTGACTGTATATATATAGAAAAGCCAGGCATAGGAGCACACTGGGGCTTGTGAAAAAATAACAAACTTTATTGGTTAAAATCCGACGTTTCGGTTCCTAAGAACCTTTATCAAGGAATAAAAGCAAGGCTATAAAGACAAGTTTAAATAATGTAACATTAACCTCACCCCCCAATCCTACCCATGTTAAAGTGAAGCCCATTAAAATGTCTAATTTTGTTAGAAGCTTCAAAACACTTTAGTTTGCCTCCATATTTTATGTCAAGTAAGAATTGGCATGAAACTCAACATGCGGCTAAACCATAAAACAGTAACTTTGTAAACGCGGATTTCGCTATGTAGTTCCTAAATGTACTTAGTTGATCTGCGTGTTATGCTGTCAATTTGACAGATTGGATTAGTTTCCACCAGCATGTGTGCTACCCTATATTTATCCATGTTTTGTTTATATTTCTATTCTGGACTAATTGCTAAAGTTGGCTGAGTTTGACCTTGCGTCTGTTAACAAAGCCCAAGTTAATTTTAGTGTGCGCATCTACACCCTTTGCGTGTCTCTTCCTCTCGTCACTTCTGTGATTAGATCTTTGGTGATCTTGGCCCAGTTTTAGACCTTGATCCTAACCCGCCACGCACGTCACACAGTGAGCTCATACTGTGGCTATTTCAGTAACATCTTTCCAGTGCACCTGCCAAAATACCAATTAGTCAGCTGTCCTTCATCGAGAAGAGCTGAAGGTTGTAAAATGCTCTCTAATACAATCCTACCATGGCTGCAGCGAAGAAGTATGGAGGGTTGAGCTTTCTCTAAAGGTTCGAGTTAAGGCTTTACAGGAACATGGTAAAATATTGATTTATTACAGTGTTTCCCAAACCTGTCTTCGGGACCCTCAACCAGGCCAGATTTTGCAGATCACCTTGGGGATAAGCAGACTGAATCCTGCAATCACTGAGCAGCAAATCATATCACCTGTGCTGTGCTTCACATATCTGGAAAAAGTGGTGAGGCGGAGGGTCCTGAGGACAGGTTTGGGAAACACTGATTTATTATAAGGGGTTATTCAGAGAGAGCCGAATTGGTCACGGAATTGCTCCAAATGATGAATTTCCCTGCACGGTGCAGTTTCGTGGCAGTTCGGCTATTCAAAAAGCAGGCAATTTGCCAAATATTGGCGAATTGCCAATGAAATACGGTGATCCTCGGCGGCAGTGAAATCCCCCATAGAGAAGTAACGGTTAATCTATTCAATCTGTCACCGAAATGACAGTGAAATGCCCTGATTTTTGATGGTTTCATTCAACAGGTTTAAGCAGGTGAGTCCCATAGTTTTCAATGTAAAGAAAAATCCCTATTTTTCTTAGATATTTATTCAACCGTTTATTCTTTTCATTTGCAGAAAAAAAGTCTATTTACTTTTAAGGAATTTTTCCACAAACTTTTTTTCCAATTTCTTTAAAATGGCAGGTTTTTCTCTGTTAACAGACCTTTTTATTATTATATACAGTATATATATTATAATTACAGACCTTATATACAGTATTGTTTCCATGTATTTTCATGCAGTAGTTTGTTTTTAAAAAGTGCCTTTTAAGGCTGGTGTCAGACGAGCGTAGTGTTCACGTCCGTGATTGCGCCTAAAAGTACGTCCGTGATAGCATGAAAGAAAGTCCATTGGAGCCTGACACATGAAGTACGTCCGCACTGAACTGCGGACGCACAACGGCCTCGGCAAACGGACGCAGGTTAGGCAAGAACGTAATACTGCTAGAACGGACGTGCGGAGTGCGCCACGTCCGCAACGTCCGCATAGCTTTGTGTGTGAGTGATGGAGCATGGTCAGACTGACTGCATTTATACGTCCAGCATTTTTGACGGACAGAATGTTTTTTCATTGTAATTTATTTTTCCCTCCTACATCCGTCAAAAATAACTTCAGTGAAAAAACGGACTGTGTGACCACTACTGCGTCATCCGTACTGACGATGTCCGTACTGCACGGACGTACAGCCCGTAGAAATCACGCTCGTCTGACCCCAGCCTAAAAGTTGCAGTTGTTTATTTTTTTTTAGCTCTTTTCGGTGGCTGGTCGCAGTGGTCGGCTATATTTCAGATCGATTCAGCGGTCTTTTTGGTGGATCATCGGATGCATTCGGCGATTTTTCGGTGGGTTATGGGATCGATTCGGCGGTTTTGTGGTGGTTTGAGGATGCGTTCGGCAGTTTTCCGTCTCGCTGGGCGGTTTTGCAACCGTTTTCTGATTCTGGCTTTGCGGTGGTTTGATGATGCGTTCCGTGGGTCGATTCCCGCACTACGGGGCCCTGCGGTGATCACTGAATTCACTGCAGGGTCTGCGAATTTAACTTTCCGAAGTGCGGCGAACAGGTGCTCTTTGAATAACCCCTTTAATGTGCAACTTCCTGTCATTTAATTAACACAAAGCTGGAGACAATATAAACTCTTTTATTGGTATTATTAGATTGTGTTACAAGATACGCTTTTATAGCAGGCACAGGTCTTGTCCTAAAATAATAAGTGCAGGAGCTCTCCAAAATTTCTGCTCCTCAATTAACCATTGGCTTGTTGCACTTAACTCACCACTCAACATGTAAATTTGATATCATTGTTTAATCATAAATATAGGCTGGGTTTTTGGGAATCCTAATGATATTTGTAATACATATCACATATTTCTGGTGACTTCATTTGGAAAAATATTATTGGAACCTAATTAAAGTCTCTCAGTGTTTGGGTCAATAAGGAACTCCCTGCCCTCTGTGTGAAAATAGTGGCGGAGCTGCGTTCCCATGCGTTCCTGCTCGACTTGGCCGCTGATATCAGGCATATTATTAGTGGCATTATATGCATTGAGAATATGTATATTTTGGGAGAACAAGTGATAATTTTGTGTTTTGTATCCTATAATGACTGAACATACCTTACCTTTATATAGTTAATCTGTTTTGATGAAAGTGTTCAGAAGCTGCAGGAATTTCCTACAATATGTAACTTAAGTGAGTTCCAGCAATATTAATGCATGTTAATAACAGTAAAGTGTCCATTAGGCCTTTGGGCTAGGGCAGGCATGTACTGGCCTTTGGGACCACCGGGAGGATCCTGGTGGGCCGATGGCTCAGTGGGCCTGTGTGACCAGCTTCCTGCCCAAGCCCCTCCTAGTAGCATTGTGCGAGCCCTGAGCCCCGTTCAATACCTCAGCAGCTGCTGAATTGCTGCAGCACAGCAATTCAGTTTGCTGCAGCAGTGTCATTGAACGCTTTGGATGCGAATTTTGAAATAAAATGGCCGACGATTTCTTAATGAAAGATTCAGATTGTTTTTCATAGGACTCGGACAAAATATGATAAAGAAAAGCAGTCAGCACAATTCCGTTGTGTATGCACACACCACAAATGATAGTTTTTATTGAATAAACGTTATGTTTACTTCTGAAACAAAATATAATTGAACTGTAATATATGTCTATGTGCAGGGGTAAATAATAAATAAATATTTTGTACTTTGGTGAACAAAAACCTCAAAATTAACATTGCCGTACGGAATTGTTACTTGCTTCATGGCGGCGGCCATCTTTACTACGTCACACTCAGCTACTCGCAGCATCTCCTCGGGTCGCTGCAAGTGCTAAGCTAGCAGTGCTGAGCGCTGAGTGGCAGAACGGTGTTCAATGGCAAGTTGCTAACTTCGCACTTGCAGCGGCTGAGGTATTGAACACGTCTCTGCAGTCTGCATGTGTGCTGCTAGGAACCACATATGCAGTGGCTGGTTTCTGAGGGGACAATTGAAGGAGTGCGTCCAGCTCCAGCACAAGAGCAAGGCTGCAAGTGAAGCGTTACACTGTGCAGCATATGGTGTCCACTGTAACATGGCTCCGCCTCTTCCTGCCTGCTGACGGGTGTTATGTTTGGAATGGAGTGACAGGAGAACCGCTGGTATGAAGCTGCACTGGCAGAGACACAAACCTCTAGCACAGTGTAAAGAAAGAGAGACAGCTTCCTCCTGTGCTGTCAGCCTTGAGAATCCTCCTTCTGGTCTGTCTCAGAGCCCATACTGGCAACTCCACAACAGCAGACAGAAGGAAGTAAGCATTGGACAGGGGGAGAGAGAGCTCCTAGAGCGTGTGCCAAGTGAAATACCCTGAAGAGGGCAAGCTGTCACTAACCCATTAATCACTGCACCAGTGCATTAATCACTGCAGCCTTACACTGCTCAATGATTGTGAGGACATGGACCTACAGTATATACCTATGGCTGACAGTCATGGCCGCCACACTTAAAATAAGAGAATTTTTGGTTCCTGGTGGGATATCATTGCACAGTAGTTTTCTGACACATCTCTTGTGATAATCCAAGGTTTGGAATATAGGCTTCTTTGGTCTCCGAAGTTGATTTTTGAGGTTGATTTAATAAATGTAATTATTTTCAAACATTGAGAAATGTGTGTTCCTTATATTTATCTGCTCCTGGCCTATATTCAATCACAAATTCTATGATATCATAATAATAATTCTTTTAAAGTGGTTTTTTTTTCTCCCAACCCTCACCTTTGTTGCCACTGAAGACACTTCTTTAGTCCTATAGATTGTAAGCTCCTGTGTTCAGGCCCCTCTACAGCATTCTGTCCTCATTTTGCTTATAATACTTCCTTGCTCTATGCTTGGTGTCAGCAAACAATGGCTTAGCAGGCGGCACAGATGCACAGTAAGTTTAAGGCTAGGGTCAGACTAACGCATTTTTCACGTTGTCCGTGAAAAAGTGCGTTTGAACGAATGGACGCATTTTTTCACGGAATACGCAATAGCGGTCATACCATGCGCATTTCCGTCCGTGATTTTGTTCGGATCATTAATAAAACCCTTTTTGTGTCTGGACGTTATGTTGACCGGACATTAGCAGCGTCTGACGTCTCCTAATCACGCACACATGCCGCTAGCGGACACAGCACACGCTGTACATCAGTACTAGCGGTTTCACATTCTCGAAAAAATGCGTTCGTTTGCCACTTGCGTTGCGCAGCCGCACTTTTGTGCGGCCGTTCTTCGTATGCTGCCTGGCATTGGACGTCATTTGCTGCTAGCACGGCCATGATTTAGTGCTGCTAAACGCACGTTGATACTGCGTTAGTCTGACCCTAGCCTAAAACGTACTTTGTGTCCGTCGTGTCCAGCCATCAGCTCCTTAGCGGCAGGAAGTGGAAATAGCTTAGCTAAAATTTCTCTTTGGTAGCACGGCCATTTCTAGGGACCGGTATCCCTCCGTCTTATTCCTTTTTTTTTATCTCTTTTCAACAATAAAGCGCAAGGTTTTCTTTGCTGTTGAAATATCTAAACAATATATCTAAAATATCCAAAATCTACACCGAAATAAATATCTAAGCCACTCAGATATCATCTAGAATCCTCCCATACCCCTTCCCCGGATTATATCCCTTTTGATTTTACCTATTTGATATAAGCGATTTCCAATTATTTAAATTTTTTATTTGAGAATAAACAGTGAGAGAAAAAAAAACACACCATCAAAGGGGGGAGGAGCATATAGATCTTAATCCGGCCCTGCATTTTTGCATATGTGGAGTGGGCCAGTCTGGATGAAGTCCAGGGCCAATTTTATGTTCCAGTCCAGCCCTGGGCAGGGGTCTGCATCCCGCGGCTCCGGAGCCGAATGCGGCTCTTTCATCGCCCTGGTGCAGCTCCTGGGCCGGCGCTACCGCTCAGACGCTGCCGGCTCTGACCGGGTTCCCCCAGACTCCGCTGGCCACTGTTAGCCCTGTTCCCATCATCACGCTGCGCTTGCTCCTTGCTCTAGGCGCAGTGTGATAGAAGACATGGGCTCACGGTGGCTGTACAATAGAGAGTGAAGGGAGCGGGATAACCCCACCCCCTCAGCATGATGGATAGCCACCGCGTCCGCCTGCTAGAACAGGATGAGGATGATGGAAACGAGGTATGTGGGGACCTGGGGATTATTCATGTATATATGTGGGGATGGGGAATTTTATATACATGAATAATCCCCAGGTCCCCCTTATATATGTGGGGAATTTTATATAAGGGGGACCTGGGGATTATTCATTTACAGTATTGTAGCGATGTGTTAAAGTTTACTGTGGCAGTACCCATTTTTAGCCACAAGATGGAGACAATCACGATTAAAGACTCTGGACACTCGAACTACATGTCCGGCATGCTTTGCGAAGAAACAGGAAGTGGGTGGGTTTGTGGAGACGCTGTACATCCTGCACCTCGTGGAGAACAGGCAGAGCGCGCCAGGGAGCAGAGGAGAGTGGATGCACACACAAAGAAGGAGAGACCAAAAGATAGGCCGGAGCGCAGACAGAGTGGATTGGGCCTTAGGATTGGGTCACTCAGCCTTGCGGGAGACAGACATCACCATCTATATTATCCGAGTGCAGTGCTGAGGAGAGAAGACCCCTCGAGTAAGGAGTACCGCGGTCGATTGAAGCGGGGAGCAGGCAGTAAGCTGGCTGAGTCGCGGCTGACAGACAGAAGGCCAGACAACAGATCCGGTGGTCGGCGTCCCCAGTCAATATCGAGCGGAGAGACGTCCTGGGTCAGCGGAACCTCAAGCTTGCGCTGGATGGGTGAGAGGCCCCCAAGGCCGTATGTAAATAAGAGCGTACGCTGCTGTTTTCCTTCTAAAACCCACAGGGCCCCAACTGACTAGTCGAAGACATCATTAAAGTAAACTCACTGGCCAGTTGACAAGTACCCGGGTACCCTACACACACGAATATACACCACTTCACGTTCTGGGACTTAACCTGTGCAGGACTCAGTTTCCTTTTTTTCCTATCCATACAAGGGGGCAAAGTTAAAGTTACATTTTGAACCATTTTTCCTTTTTTTTTGTTCCCGCTGCGCGTTTACCGTGATACGAGAACTGTGTATTTTATTGTGTCCCGCTACGGGGTTTTTTCCTCGAATTTCGTATCTTTCAATTTTCTGCTCGGTCGGGGTTTTTCCGAACATACGAAGCCCTCGTGTTTTCGTTTCTTTTACCGCTACGCGTTTATCGTGTTACGAAAGTACTGTAAATTTTCCTGCATATACCGTGTCTCAAGAACTGCAAACCTTTTAGTAAACCTTTTAACTTGTAAAACTTACAGCGTGTTGGAGTATATTTATTCCCTAGCGCGGGGAGACTGACCCGTGGTTCATTTTCAGCGGCTCCTCCGGGAGTGAGCGCTACACGTGGGGGCTCGTCCGGGAAGAGAAATCCTTCAGGCGGGGAGAAAGGGCTTATGCACAACCTGCAAGATATAACGACGGTCTGCAGCCTGAAAACGACTCGTTAGACACCTATGGATCTGACCTGGATGAACAGGAGCAGTTAGTCGGTTTTAAATTCATCGAAAAGGCTGCTAAAGAATCGAACTCTTCCGAACGAAGCGAGTTGTTCAAGACTGTAAAGAAGGTACAGGAAGCTCAAACTGAACTGCAGCAAGCGCACGCTGAACTGTGCAGGGTGTTGATGAAGGTGACCGAGATGCAGGGGGAAATGCAAAAGTTCCTAACAGGGATGCAGACGACTGAAGTAGCCGTGGCGTCTGGTTCAAATCTCTTATTAGAACCTCAACAAGCAACTGTGTCTCCACTTTCGAGGAAGAGATGTTTCGGTTGTGGAGAAATGGGCCATTTCCGTGCGCAGTGTAAAGGCCGGAAGCCTGAGAGGGATAAAGTTGAGTGGCTGCTGAAAGCCCTAGAGGGACTGTTATCTACTCCACCAGCGGGAAACGCCAGAGGGCACCAGTAAAGGAGCAACCTAGGTGCCCAGAAGTTGAACCTCGCTCCAAGAACCAATTTAAAACTAAGAGGGCAAGAGGCCCAAAGCCAAGCCAACTGCTGAGCCTGCCAGAATGGAAAGAGTCACTCCTTTAGCATCCGGGTCTACGTCATGGGGAAGCAATGCACACCCAAAACCTGCACGGGCCAAGAAAAAGGCCAGGGTCCAGCAAACAGGGTCTAAGCGTCCGGATACCTCCACCAAGTTTCCTGACCAGCTGATAGGTCCTTCTCCAATTGTGCCAATCCAAGTGGAGGGAGTCTACACCAAAGCCCTGTTAGATTCAGGGGCTCAAGTGACTTTGATTTATAAAGACTTCTATGAGAAACACTTAAAGCACATTCCTCTGCAAGAATTGAAGGATTTGGAAATATGGGGGATCGGCACTGAGAAACTCCCTTATGACGGGTACCTGCAAGTGAGGTTGGAGATCGGATCTGAAGTCATCGGGCAGTCTGGGGGTTGTGATGCATTGGCCATTGTGTGTCCCCGACCCTCGGGTGCGAATAGAAGCTCTCTGATAGTGGGGACAAATACGGATCTAGTGCGGCGTCTCCTGACCCCCATCGTAGTGGAAGAAGGGTCAACTCAAGGAGTGCACCCCCTGTTACGACCGGTCTATCAGAGGATGGTTGAAGAGCGGAAAGCACCTGCTGAGGTGGGAAGACTGTGGAGACTGGGTGGGACAGAGAAGGTTCTGCAAGCAGGAGAAGTAGCGAGCTTCCGGGTTTCAGTCAAGTTGAACGGATCGCAACCAGGTCCCTATGTGGTGCTGGGAACCGATGTCAATCATGGGGGTGAAACCGGAGTCGAAGTAATTCCTGAAATAATCTCCACCAAAGCCCTGAAGAGAACCCGAGGAAGAGTCTCGGTCAGTGTGTGCAATGTGACAGATTCTCCAGTAGTCCTTAAAGCACGAATGCCTATCGGGCAAGTAGAGTCTGCTACACCCCTCTCCACCGATTTAGGAGGGGGAGTGGATAAAGAGATTCCAGATGAAAGGTTCTACCCTAAAGACGCCCCCATTTCACCTGAGTGGAAGAAACGTCTTCAGTCTCAAGTTCTAAAGTGGAAAGAATTATTCTCGAAAGATGAGTTCGATGTGGGCCTGGCTAAGAGTACGGAACATCGCATTCGGTTGCAAGAAGACAAGCCGTTTCGTGAAAGGTCAAGGCGAGTTCCGTTGGGAGACTTGGATGATCTGCGAGAATAGCTAAATGAGTTGCAGAGAACCAATGTGATTCAAGAGTCCAGAAGCCCATATGCATCTCCAATAGTGCTGGTCAGGAAGAAGAATGGTTCTGTCCGCTTGTGCATAGACTATCGCACCCTGAACCGAAGAACCATCCCCGACCAATACGCCACTCCTCGGATTGAAGATGCCTTACAGTGTTTGTCTGGAGCAAAGTGGTTCAGTGTATTAGACCTGCGAAGCGGATATCATCAGATACCGATGCACCCTGAAGACAAAGAGAAAACTGCGTTCATTTGTCCACTGGGGTTCTTTGAGTTCAATAGAATGCCTCAAGGTCTGACGGGAGCTCCAGCCACGTTCCAACGGTTGATGGAGAAGACAGTCGGGGATATGAATCTAATCGAAGTGTTAGTGTACCTGGATGACATAATTGTGTTCGGGAAGACTCTGGAAGAGCATGAGCAACGTTTGGAGAAGGTCTTGAAGAGGCTCCATGAAGAGGGGTTGAAATTGTCTCTGGAGAAATGCCAGTTCTGTTTACCGTCAGTCACATATCTGGGACACGTGGTCTCGGCAGAAGGTGTTTCGACAGATCCTCGAAAGTTGGAGGCCGTAGCTTCTTGGCCTAGACCTCGAAACGTCACTGAACTTAGATCTTTCTTGGGATTCTGCTCATACTATCGAAGATTTGTGGGAGGATTCGCAAAGATAGCTCAGCCGCTGAACAAACTCCTACAGAAAGAAACCACCGAAGAAGGCTGTAAGGTCTCTGACCGAAACCCCTCCGCTCCAGGACCAAGGAAAGCTAAAGAGTCCATACAAGGTGAATGGACTAGTCAATGTGAAGGTGCGTTTGTGAAGCTGAAAGAGAATCTAACCCGAGCTCCTGTTCTGGCCTACGCAGACCCTCACAAGCCGTATGAACTACATGTGGATGCCAGCCGAGAAGGTTTGGGAGGAGTCCTATATCAGGAGTATGATGGATTGCTGAGGCCTGTGGCGTACGTGAGCCGGAGCCTTGCGCCTTCTGAGAAGAACTATCCTACTCACAAACTGGAGTTCCTAGCCTTGAAGTGGGCAGTGGTGGACAAGTTGAAAGACTATCTGTATGGAGCTGAGTTCGTGATCAAGACGGATAATAATCCTCTCACCTATATCCTTACTACTGCGAAACTGGACGCAACGGGACATCGGTGGTTGGCCGCTCTGTCAGGGTTTCGGTTCAGCCTGAAGTATCGCCCTGGGGTGAACAATCGAGATGCTGATGCTTTATCAAGAAGACCCTACACTACAGAATGGACTCAGGTGACTCCAGACGGGGTGCAAGCTTTGTGTCAAGGAACAGAACGCCGGGTCAAGGGAGGAGTTGAAGCGGAGGCCATAGGAGTCATGGCCGCGGCTGTTCCTGAGTTCTACTGTAACCCTTCACAATTGAGGGATGAAAATCTGCCTACCTTTTCCAAGCAGGACCTGAAAGCGGATCAAGCTAGAGACCCTTTGATTGCATTGACCATAAAGGCCCTGACTGCAAACCAGCGAGAGATTCTGTTAACCAATTCCCCGGATGGGGCCAGATTGGTTTACAAAGAGTGGGAGCGGTTGAAGATGTTGGATGGGGTGGTCTACCGAAGGGGCCCCTCGACCAATTCCGAAGAGATTCAACAGTTATTTCTCCCCACTAAACACAGGGAGAGTGTGTTGCGATCATTGCATGATGAGCATGGACATTTGGGTGCTGAGAGAACTTTTAAGTTGGTGCGAGATAGGTTTTATTGGCCTTGCATGAGGGCTGAAGTTGAGAGTTATTGCCATTCCTGTCTGAGGTGCATTCAGAGGAAAACTCTACCAACCCGAGCTGCTCCAATGAGCCATCTACAGAGTCAGGGACCCTTGGATTTGGTGTGCATTGACTTCCTGTGCTTAGAGCCGGATGCTAGTGGGCAAGGGAACATTCTGATAGTGACTGATCATTTCACCCGTTATGCCCAAGCTTTTTCTACAAAAGACCAACGCGCTCCGACAGTGGCGAAAGTGCTGATGGAAAAGTTCTTTGTTCATTACGGCCTGCCAAGAAGAATACACTCTGATCAGGGAAGAGACTTTGAAAGTAGATTGGTCGGGCAATTGCTGGAGTTGTTGGGAATTCAAAAGACTCGAACTACGCCATACCACCCTCAGGGTGATGCTCAGCCTGAAAGGTTTAATCGCACGCTGCTAAACATGCTGGGGACCTTGTCTAATGTAGAGAAGCAGAGTTGGAGTCGTCATATAGCTACTCTGGTGCATGCATATAACAGTACGGAGAGTGATGCAACTGGATATTCACCGTACCGTCTTATGTTCGGAAGAGAAGCTCGACTGCCGGTTGATTTGGCATTTGGGTTATCTCTAGACCAGACGTCGGTAGCTTCTCATAGAAACTACGTGGATAGACTTCGGAAGAATCTGGCTTCTGCGTTTGAACAGGCCCGTTTGACTTCCGGTAACAGGGAGCAGAGGAACAAGAAGAACTATGATTTGAAGGTTCGAATACAGGATCTACAACCCGGTGATAGGGTTCTGTTGAAGAACTTGGGTGCTGCTGCGAGACACAAGCTGGCGGATAGATGGAGTTCTCAGGTTTACATTGTTTGCAAACAACTGCCAGGTCTGCCGGTGTATCAGATTCGCCCTGATGGAAAGGCTGGTCCCCTCAAGAACTGGCACCGAAATCACTTGTTACCTTTGAGAGAGGCTGTGAGGATACCAGTGGAAAACGAACTTCCTCCGGAGAATCCGCATGCTCCACGTGTTCCTCCTGTCACTCGGTCTCAACAGACTCGGGTTGTTGGAGAGAGCGAAAGAGACAGCGACGAAGAGAGTTTCTGTTTAGATTGGATACGCTCACCAGAACCTGAAGAGGTCGTCCCAGTTCCTTGTCAGTGGGAAAGTAACTTGAGGGCTGAAGCTCCTGAATTTCAGTGGGAATTCCCCGAAAATATGGAACTCCCTGAAACCCTTGAGCTTCCGTTAAGGGTCCCGGATACTGTTAGAGACCCTGTAGCTCCTGAAGACGAGCCTTACGATTATAGTTCTATGCCTTCCCTGGAGGGATCGTACTCGGAGGAAGTGTCTGCTCCAGTGGCCGACATAAGGACTGAGCCTATACCTATAGTACTTCCACCTGAAGAGGAACGGAAGGAGCCTGAACAGAAACGCTCTATTCGACCGCCCCAGCGACTTACCTATGACTCACCAGGACATAGCACTGAAGAGGCCATCATCACTGTGCAGAGATTGCCCGAAGTGTCTGCTATGTTAGCTGAGGTAGCCCAGAACATGAGTCAGCTTGAGAAAGTGTTTCTAACCCACTGCATGTATGCTGCTGAACCTGTATATGCTGTATAAACTGTGTGCATATTGTAAAAGGATAATGTAACTGTTGTACCTCCTTGGAGAGACCCAAGAGTTCTAGGAGGGGAGAGTGTAGCGATGTGTTAAAGTTTACTGTGGCAGTACCCATTTTTAGCCACAAGATGGAGACAATCACGATTAAAGACTCTGGACACTCGAACTACATGTCCCGGCATGCTTTGCGAAGAAACAGGAAGTGGGTGGGTTTGTGGAGACGCTGTACATCCTGCACCTCGTGGAGAACAGGCAGAGCGCGCCAGGGAGCAGAGGAGAGTGGATGCACACACAAAGAAGGAGAGACCAAAAGATAGGCCGGAGCGCAGACAGAGTGGATTGGGCCTTAGGATTGGGTCACTCAGCCTTGCGGGAGACAGACATCACCATCTATATTATCCGAGTGCAGTGCTGAGGAGAGAAGACCCCTCGAGTAAGGAGTACCGCGGTCGATTGAAGCGGGGAGCAGGCGGTAAGCTGGCTGAGTCGCGGCTGACAGACAGAAGGCCAGACAACAGATCCGGTGGTCGGCGTCCCCAGTCAATATCGAGCGGAGAGACGTCCTGGGTCAGCGGAACCTCAAGCTTGCGCTGGATGGGTGAGAGGCCCCCAAGGCCGTATGTAAATAAGAGCGTACGCTGCTGTTTTCCTTCTAAAACCCACAGGGCCCCAACTGACTAGTCGAAGACATCATTAAAGTAAACTCACTGGCCAGTTGACAAGTACCCGGGTACCCTACACACACGAATATAACACACTTCACGTTCTGGGACTTAACCTGTGCAGGACTCAGTTTCCTTTTTTTCCTATCCATACAAGGGGGCAAAGTTAAAGTTACATTTTGAACATTTTTCCTTTTTTTTTGTTCCCGCTGCGCGTTTACCGTGATACGAGAACTGTGTATTTTATTGTGTCCCGCTACGGGGTTTTTTCCTCGAATTTCGTATCTTTTAATTTTCTGCTCGGTCGGGGTTTTTTCCGAAAATACGAAGCCCTCGTGTTTTCGTTTCTTTTACCGCTACGCGTTTATCGTGTTACGAAAGTACTGTAAATTTTCCTGCATATACCGTGTCTCAAGAACTGCAAACCTTTTAGTAAACCTTTTAACTTGTAAAACTTACAGCGTGTTGGAGTATATTTATTCCCTAGCGCGGGGAGACTGACCCGTGGTTCATTTTCAGCGGCTCCTCCGGGAGTGAGCGCTACATATATATGTGGGGATAAGAAATATAAATAAATGGCATCAATCATGACATGGCTGCATTAAGCCCTCATGCAGGGTCCTCTCTCCTACTGTTCTGTGTATGTATATTTATTATTCGGTTTCTCCCATTGTACAGCGCTACGGAACTTGTTGGTGCTTTATAAATACTTGTGTAGCGCTCACTCCCGGAGGAGCCGCTGAATTTAACCTCGGGTCACTCTCCCCGCACTAGGGAATAAATATACACCAGCACTGTTGTGGATTTTATAAGTTATATAGTTTACTGGTCTCAAATAAACTGGCATATATAAAGCAGCACGGTATACATATATATTTACAGGAATTCGTAATGCGAGAAACGCGCAGCGGAAAAGAAAAAAGGAATTTTAACCCCTTCGTTGCCGGAGTGTGAGTCCCATACAGGTTGTGTCCCAAGAAGGTGTGTGCGTGTATGCGTGTGTTGGTACCCGGGTACTAGATTCAACTGGCCAGTGAATGATTTCAATGTGTGTTCGACTAGTCACGTTGGCACCCTGTAGATTTAGACAAACTGCAGCGTGCTTTATTACTGTACTGTGGCCTGGAAGGCCTCTCACCCATCCGCCAGATACTCTGCACTCTGCTCGACCCAGGACGTCTCTCCGCTCGATTTGGCTGGGACTCTGTGCCACCGGATCCGCTTGTCTTGCTTGTCCGTCTCTGCCACAAGATGCTCAGTTCACCGCCTGCACTCCCATTAGATCATCGCGGTCTCCTAACTCGGGGTCCAATCTGCAGCTCTGTATCTGTGTAAAACCTCTCAGCGGTGGATTACTAGGTCTCTGGCAAGTCACTGAAACCGATCTCCAGCGTCCGCAAGGCAGCACCTGCGCTCCGGCCTGGTCACAATCGCTCCTTGTCTCACCTGCGTCTTGCTCTGTTCACCCCTTGGCATGTGCACTGGCTCTCCTCCGCACGAAGGTTGCGGATGTGTCCCAGTTCTCCCCACCCACTTCCTGTCTCTGCCCCAAAGCATGCTGGAAAACGTAGTCCAAAAGTGTCCAGTATTGGTTTACATTGCGCTCGTCTCCCCCTGGTGGCCAGAAACGAGTAATTACAGCAGCAGAATTAAACCAGCGCTACACTTGTAACTGTAGTTAATTAAAATTATTTTTTATTTATATTAATGTCATGGCAATTGCCTGCTGTATGTGGTCTTAAAGTTATCATTTTTTTAATATTATTAAATGTTTAAGTTTAGACTTAGAGTACCCCACGCCACGGCAAATTGTTGTATTTGTTATTTATTTTGTGCAAGTAAAAGAAAGTATGTTAATTTACCTAATTTACTCAAAGTATAAATGTATATAGGCTGCCTGCGTACATGTATTAACTTAAATTAAATTAATATGTGTATTTTGTGCATGTAAAAAAGTAACAAATACAACAATAATATAAATAACAATACACTATAGTTTTTTTATATACATAGCATAAAGGTAAAAAACGATTTATGTAGTACTATCTTCATTTTACATACTTGAAAACGAGAGAAATCTCAATGTATCCTTTCTGGTAAAATCTTTTATAAATAAATAAATTTTAGATGCCAAAAGGGGTTTGCGGCTCCCAGTGGATTTTTTTTGTGGGAAACGGGTCCAAATGGCTGAGTGTTTAAGGTTGCAGACCCCTGGGCTAGGGACTTTGCGTGTGTTGATCCTACAGGTCTTCAAAGGTCTAGGGATGTGTGGAGGGCCGGCAACTGCTTACTTTTGGAGGATTGCAAGTGGGTGCACATTTGACAGCCTCAGACCTATAAAGGCGTCTTCAGGTTAAGGAATGTATCGCTACATTGGGTATTTCTTTGGACACTTCCAAAACCCTAAACTATTTTGAATCCCTGTGTAGGCCTGATATCTTTCATATACAAAGGGCTGAGCTCAGAGTCTGTGGGCTACCTCACGTATTGCGACCAATGGGTGTCTGATCTCTATGTAAACAGGGTAGGACTGGGAGGATATATGGGACGCCACTTCTTAAATATCTATTTGTGGTCAGGGACAAAAGCCGTAGCTTAATAGGGGTAGGAAATGTTTGAGGGGTGCCAGAACCAAGTGTCGGGTTAAGCCTGTATTTAGAGAAAATAGTGCCTACCAGTGTTTGGAGATGATGGAAGAATATGGAAATTAAAATGTGTAAGGGGAGGTGGAAAGTACGCAAAAACTGACTTGACACTAGGGAGAGTGGGGATTGGTTTGGTCACAAGACTGTTAACCCCCCCCTCACAACTTCAGATGTCTGTCTGCTCTTTGTATGTGACGCATATAGTAAGACTTAAGATGCTTTTCCAGTGGTACTCCCCTTGGTGCAGTTTTCTTGGGTGGGCAGGATCACCACAGATTTTTGTTGGTGTAACTGTGGTTGGAAAGGCACCTCCATATGCACACGTGGTGGGAATGCTCGGCTCTCAAAAATATTTGTCACGTTTTCTGCCCAGGAGAAGGAGGAACCGAGGAAAAACCATGTCTAATGTCCAAATCTGGCTTTATATAGATGAAACCAGAATGGCTTCACTCAACTGGGACTTTCAGAAGTTCAAGGTTTAAATAGGTTCTGCAATGAGGCACCTGTGGCAGAGATGTGTCCAAAGCCAGAGAGGGTGGAGGGTGGTCAGTCCTACAAATTTAACATACAAATGCACTAAGGCTGAACTCAACCTAAACATATATCTTTCATAAGGGTGGGTCTGAGACCAGTGAATAAAATATACCAAAGACAGAGCAATCTGATTTAAAATAGTTTTAAAGATTTTAAAACTAGACTGAAGAATTCACAATAGATATTTTGTTACAAAATATGTTCATGCATTAATTATGCCTGCTCCAATGTCAATGTACCCTATTACAATTTAAGTTCAGCCATTCTGGATTGGCATAGTACATTTGGAGAACTGCAAATTTCCTCTCTTGTAATGCACCCGTCTATGTCACCGGTGCCTCGTTGCAAGACCTGTTTAAACCTTGCACTGCAGATAGCTCCAGGAGAATGTATGACCAAAGAAAGTGGGTTAATCTCATAAGAGCAGACAATAGGCTAGGAAGGAGAGGACCTGTCATGATGGCGTACATTGACATTGTGGCAGGCTTATGCAATATGTGGTTTTATTTTGTAGCCAAATCCCCTTTAGTTATGACTTAGGTGTTTTTAAAATCTTTAAAACTATTGAGTTTTAAAGCACAAGTTGAGTGCTGTAAAACGTGTAAGTGTGTCGCTCTGTCAGGGCGTGGGTCCAGGGAGTGAGGGTATGAGCACAAGGTGCAGCGGCACAATAGGTAGAATCAGGAGTAAGGTCCAAAAGGGGATTTATTATGGCATACACAGAAATAATAACAGACGCATGGCAGAGAAATTATCTGGGAAGATGATGAGGGGCAAGGCAGGAAAAGGGCTGACTGTTGGACAAGGTAGGAAGGAGAGACAGAGGCAGGGTAAACTGGAGACAAGGCACAGAGAACAAGACACTGAGGTCAACACACTGGGAATTTGCAAGAGGTTAGAGACAGCAGACAGGAGAGGAAAACGGCTGGCCGGATACTGACAGGAAAACAAGGATGGATAATGGAGACTGAGCAGGAACACAAATGGCTGGCAGGAACATGGATGGAGGCTGTGAGCGGCTGAGGGCACAACAGGAGGCTTGAGGGAACACAGCAGGAGATACGCTTCATAGGGAGCACACACCAAGTACTAGCAACGCTGAAGCACCTCACCTAGGGAGCTCCACCCTTATGTAGGGGTTCACAGGGCTTGATAGTGAGAGTACCTGTGATGACCTGCAGGAGAAACAGTGATTGCATGATCTGGAACATAGCATGAAAGTGGATGCCAAGGTTCCCAGGTTCTCTATCTAGTTTCTTTTCACACCAAAAAGTTTTTTTCATAGAAAAAAATGGTAAACCTATGAATAAAACTAAAACCATTATTCGTCTCCGCCGTCTTTTAGATGTCATATTGTTTTGTTATATCATCGATGTGTTCTGTCTTGTGACAGCAAGTACACACAAAGAAAGGGTGTAAGTATAGAATATAGAATATAAAATTATCATATTTAGTGCTGATTGTAAGTTTTAAATAAACAGTTTACAAAATCAGTAGAAATATTAAAATAAGCAGTGAATCAGTTGAAAGAGCTCTGCAATGTACCTGTGCTATTCACACCCTCGTTTCCTAACTGTAAGATTTTATCAAAGGAATCTTTTAAATCATAAAAGAGGTTTATGGGAAGAAACATAAATAAATATTTCCTAGTAGAACATCCATTAATCAATAATGCCAACCAAGACTGATTATGCTGATCTAATTTCCCAGAGGACGAGAAGGACAATTCCTCCATCACTCTTGATTTGTTTGACTTCTCAAACTTCTTGAATCTCCTGGGAGTGATATCTCTGAGACAATATTTCTGTATGACCAATTTCACAGCATTAATTTCTCAGATAGCTATGGATTTTCTTTACGAAGAAATGCTATGTTGTGAAGTAAATATAACTATAATTTACTTAAAGGGACACTCTAGGGGCTCTATTACGTTCTTCGCGCATACGTTTGCGCCCGCGCAAAAACGCATTAACGCGAGGGACAAAACCCTTTGCACAGAACGTCGTATTACAATCTCAGCGCAACAAACGCGCGTGTACGTCTACCGCGGGTGAACCTGCGCGAACGATGCACGAGCTTACTGTACTGCGCATCCTATACTTAACATTGTGAGCACAAATGCGTTTGTGCGCTGGTATGCAGATGGTATTACAATCTATGCGCAGTTTGTAACGCACAGCATTTGTGCGCATAATTTTAACGTCTTTGAAAAGCTGGTGGTAATGGCAAATTCTATCAACCTGGCCGAAACCAAATACACCAGCCCAAAAAAAATATGCAGCAAAGTATAGTTACACATTCTACTCATACCAAACCAATAAATTTGAGAAGTTGTGTGTGTTTTTTTATTGATGCAGCATATATACTCAGATTGACTTTGACAGGCGCAAAAACTTAACGTGAGACAATTGGGGTTCTTAATTCTGTTTGGCTGAATCGCGTGAAAAAACCGTCCGCACACTGATTTCTGTGCACCACGTTGCTGCGCGTGCATTTTTGCGTGTCCGTTTTACGTGTTATTTTTTGACGGATGAAAAAATGCGTGAGGATTGTAATACCAGTGTTGTTTTACGTACGTTAACCTTTGACGAGCAAAAATTCACAAGTTCTGCATGCGTTTTTGCGTGAAGAATGTCCTATGTGTATTACCTATTGAGAGATGGCCACCCTATTAGACATGCAGCGCTGCTTTACAGGGTCTTCGTTGCAGTCCAAGTTTAAACTTGTGCTACAGAGAAATCCAGGAGCAAACAATTCATAAACAATTGTATTACGCTATAGAGCAGGAATTAGGTTTGTACAAATAGGAATGCGCCAGGATGGAGTACATTGACATTTTGACAAGTTTAAACAAAGTATGATCATATTTTGTAACCAAATCTCCATTATTCCTTTAGGTGCTTTTAAAATCCTTATTATTCCTTTATATAGGGCAGTGTTTTTTTGCCCTGACCTATATGATGTAAAAAAAATGATATATTCTGTTTTTACATTATCCTGCCTCCATGTGACTGCGGCATGCCGCTGTGAAAAGATAGTCATCCTATAGGACCATCCTCTGCTTGCTGTGAGTGCTGTGCTCTTTGCCTGTAACAATCTGAGTGACAGGCAGCGCAGCACACTGACTGTTAAAGGGGGCTGTGCTGTTAGACAGCTCTCGGCATGCTGTGCTCCCTCCCCCTGGGCAATAGGCTTTGAGGAGAGAGAGAAATGTTCAAACACAAATCTCTGGTTTTTACACTATATAGGGCTGCGGAAAAGACGCTGACCTTTATAAAGGGTGAACTGCGCTGTCAGATGGTCCAAAGTCATTTTGCCCATGGCAGGTGCACTTTGATTGCTGTATTCGTGGTATGTTGTGTATATAAAAATTTTTAAAATAATGATAATCTCTCACTTATACAGCAATTCAATCTGTAAAGATGTGTCATTACATTATCCCTATTATGATGGCATATATTTACGATTTAATTTGGTTGGAATGTACCACTGTGCAAAAGGAACCTTAGATGTATGGATCTAGACCAGTGTTTCCCAAACCTGTCCTCGGGACCCTCAACCAGGCCAAATTTTGCAGATCACCTTGGGGGAAATGCAGACTGAATCCTGCAATCACTGAGCGGCAAATCATAGCACCTGTGCTTCAGATTAGGGATGGGCGTTCGGTATGATTCGAACATGAGTTCGATTCGAACATTGCCCGTTCGGTGAACTTCGATCTTTTCAGGACGTTTGCAAAGAGTTCGGAAAAAAAAATAATATTTTTTTTTTTTTTTTAAAAATGCTTAAAAAATCCTAAAAAAAATCTAAAAATAGACTCTTTACTGCAGAACATTATAAGCAACGGTTTATTAGATATTGAATTAAAACGGGAATATTTTTAACATTGAAGCCTATAGGATAAAACAATCTTGTTGCTAAAACATCAGGCAGATGAGGCCCTCTAATCAGGCACTGTAGAGGGCAGCCCGCCGGGGCCTCCCAAGGATCCCTTGAGGAGCAGCGGCCGCCGGATGACAGAGCTGCGACTGTGAGAGCTAGCCGGCCGGGTGCATGTGGCAGAGAGGGAGCCACTGGCAGGGAGGGAGCCACTGCACTTGCGGCCACGGCAGACCCCCCCCCCCACAACCAGGATCTAGGGAGCCTCCACTGACTGACCACCAGGCTAAGGTAAGGCGACATTTTTCTAAATTTTTCTAAAAATTAAATCTGAGGACATTTTTAAATGTCCAAAGGAACATAAAAAAAAAACTTTTCTTCTTTCTTTCTAATACTCACCTGATTCCTGGATCCACCAACAAGTGCGGCCTCTCGTCTTCCACGCTGTTAGACGCTGCATACACCGCCGCGCTGTGTGAAGCTTCTGAGAAGATACTCTATTAGTGTAGAGGGAGCGATGCAAAATGCGCAGCCGGCTTCACCGCTACACTAATAGCGTATCTTCTCAGAAGTATACTTGTTACTTACCCTGCTTGTTCTGAGGACCCGATCTGTTGCCGGCTTTGCCTGCCATTTGACTATTCTCTCTGCGTACTCCCTGCCTGTTCTGTTTGCCTCCTGTTGCTACTGGTGTACGCCGATTCGCACCATATATAGTAGCGCAGTACAAGTGCCTAAACGTTGCTGACTCGGTTTTGTTATAACAACTACTCTCACTCGGCGCCCCTGTCTGATATATTCCGCTGCTTGTTACTGCTGGTGCGCTTCCATCCTGCCATATACTATAGCGCAGTACAAACATATATTGATCTCAGTCTGTGGTGTATATTGTTGGTGCTGTCTCCCTGGTCTGTGTGGCTACTAGAGGTTAGATTTAGTGGTCCCGAGTCTCGACCATCCTAAGGATCGGAGGGTTAGAAGTCTGTTACCAGGGATCCTACCAGGTCTGTCCTGGGGAATCGTTACAAATATCCGGTGAACGCCGCAACAAATGTTAATGCTCATGCAATTTCAATGCACCTGTTGTTACTTTCATACAAAGCCTGCATAAGTTTCACCATAATTTAGCCAAAAATGACTAAACTTGTTCTGCGTGTCCTAAAACGTCTCCTCTTTTCATACAGGCTGCCGCCCCAAGCAGTTGTTTAATAATAGATTAAAGAAAAAACATTTACCGTCATTTGAAATGTCATTTTTTTCTTTTTAAATGTTTCTATAACACTTCATGGGCAGGTTATGGGGACCTCCTAGGCATGATATTTGAAGGAATTTTTTGTTTTTATTCTTAACCTTTATGTCATGGAAAAATCACTGTTCCTTTAAAAAATTTTTATTTTTACTTTTTTTCCTTGTTTCCTGTCCCCCAGGGCACTACCCGGACCCCCATACACCTTTTATGGCAAATATCTTGCATATATGCCCTCTTGGAGGGCACTCTAAAAATCGAACGTTCGAGTCCCATTGACTTGCATTGAGTTCGAATTGTGTTCGCGTTCGAATTCGAACTTTTTCAAATGTTCGTGTTCGAATGCGAACCGAACATGGGGGTGTTCTGCCCATCACTACTTCAGATATCTGGCAAACCTGGCGAGACGGAGGGTCCTGAGGACAGGTTTGGGAAACACTGATCTAGACAATACTGGGTGTAATCACTAAACTGTGAATGAACATGTGTCACATTTTCCCCCCTCAGGAGCCAAAGGGGGTCCTTTGTGCTGTGTGTTTTAGTAAGTCCTTTAGGCAGGTATGTGTCTTTCTGCATGATGCAGAACCCTGGACACAGGATACAATAGAACCAGAGGAAACAGGACAGGATACAAACACAAGAGGAAAGCCCTGCACTGGGGTAAGGTCCTTGTATGGCCTTCTGTCTATACACAGTACAGGGTGGTAAGTAAACACAATGAATAACAGGGGTAAACCAGAAATGACAGGAAGGGATATCTAGCAACAATGTTTCTAACTAGAAAGAGATCCTTGAGGTGGTCTCTATAATCCAAAGCAATAAACTACTGTACTAGATACACTGCAATACAGGAAATACAGAACGGGAAACAGGAACCAGAATATCGATATACAGAGTCAGGGGTTAATTATCAGAAACATCAGGAAACATAGCCAGGAGTCAGGAACCAGGGATATCAATATACAGTACCAGGGACTAATTGCAAGAAACGCCAGGATACAAAGCCAGGAGTCAGATACCAGAATAATCAAAATCAAAATACAGAATGCAGGCACACAGCAGAGAAGACCTATACTGGACCAAAGAACTAGTGCACTGCTGGCCATATATAAAGGGCAGTGCAGGTCATGTGACAACAGGTCTAATCAGACACTGAGACTCCAGGGGCGGGGAGCCAAAACAGATTAACCCCGAAAACCATGAGGGCTGAGAAGAGCTCTCAGCACCAGGGGGCCTGTCTGCGCTGGGAAAACGTGACAACGTGGTCATGATATTAATCCCAATTTCACCAGTATCCCAGACAAACCATAGACATGTTTTTTTTTCTCGGCCAAATCTCCAGTCTCCTACCACTACCACATGTTGCTGTTTCCCTACTTCACGTCTAGGCACCATTCCGGAAAATCTGCTATAATGTCCTTGTCTGACCTATCTATTGAGGGCTGGAGTATGGCAGCAGTGCCAGATCATAGTATAACAGTCTTCAGACCTGTCAGATCTGTCTACCTCCCACACAAAGCCTGCACGATGGCCCTGCAGGTGGCTGGGAGGAAAACAAAACCTTAACCTCTTACAGGAAACAGCAGCCACTGGGAAACATACAAGCAAACACAACTAAGGTTCAGCGCTAAGCAATTACCCTAAATATTGTTTATATCCAGGGCTTTACTGCCCCACATCTACACATTTGAAGGTAGTCTAAACCAGTATTGCAACTGCGGTGATATTTTTAACTGTTGTTTAGTGAATAGCCCCAATGTCTTTTCTTACAATTATCAAGCTGCATGAATTGTTACTTCAATGCTAAGGATGCGTCTATAATGTCAGGTCCATTACCAGAGGAGCTATTGAATGAGAGCATAAAACTCTTGTTTTTTCTTTACTAAACCATCAGCAGTTTATTGAACACCTTTATGCCCCACGGTTTCGGCTAAGAAAGTCTCTACAGTCATTTTACCTTTCAGAAACTATAAATCTGTCTCATGCAGCAGTTTTACTATTCCCATTAGCGTGGATTTATTTTTGAGTTTCAGATGGTAGATGGAAAATTTGATTTCAGGGACCCAGAACCCTGCTGCAATTCACCAGTATCAGATTTTAATTTCCGTGTGTGTTTGCATTTTCTGGCTTTTGTCGCAGATCATCTTGAAAAAGTATACCCACTTTATCTTAAATCCGAAAATTAACATATGTATTGCATTTTCTTTTAGTTCTATTGTTAAACTTTTACCGCCGCGGGGCCTACTATGCAATTCCTGTGGCGGGTGGGCCTTGAAGTCACAAGGGCGGCATAGCATGCCCTGCTGACTTCAATGACCCTCTGTGCTCCCGCCCAACAACTGGCTGCTATGGTAACTGTGTAGGCAGGCCAGAGGAGGGGCCTGCCGCAGCAGCCAGCCAGTGGGGAATACTGGGATGCCCCACCGCTGTTAACGCCTCTGGGCACAACCCTATATACAGAAAAAGCGGTGTCGTGTCTATTCCCACCAGGGCGGTTGCAACAACCAGGAGTAACAACCCAGTTCAGGTATAAAATCTAACAAGAAAAAAAAAGTGTCATCTGCGCTCATTCATATAGCGACCTGTGAAACAAAACACAATCAGAGGTTTTGGTTTACTTGAATGGCCATTAAAGTGTAAGCTCACTTGCCCCATCAAGGCACCTCTGGCAACCCGCCGGTCGATAACATATAGTATAGTAATTCTTGTACAGCCCTACCAAAAATACGGGTTCCTATTCAGAGTTGAGGGGGGATCTGTAAATTATTCCCTCTATTTTCCTGCATGAAAATCTATTGATCAGTGCATTTTAGCACTTGATATCTTTATGGATATTGGAGTAACGATAAACTCGAATTGGATCGCTAAGGCTGATATCTCCATCAAAATGTATAGCTGTGAGAGACAATATTTGAACTGAATTTTTGTTGGAAATTTGGGTTGGAAAACCCAAAAATGGCCAAAATGCAACTAAAAAAGTTCTAATTAAAGTAAAGCCTATGTCCTTTTATTCTACGAATATCTATTAACCATGATGAGTCGTCGCAAAAGAATAGTTAAAGGAAGTTGTATAAAAATTTCCAGAAGCCAAATTAAAAAGAAAGTTCGTATATTAATAAATCATCTTGTGCACTTGTTAGAATATCTGTACTATAACTATAGTCAGAAATTCACATTCCCGACTTCAGTAAACTGTGTCATTTTCAAATGATTGCATAGTGGGGAGTGTGCTTAACCCCCCCACAAAGGTTTAAATGCACAATTAAAGTCGCTTCAGAGCCGTGGGACACAAGAAATTATTGGACAGTCGATCGATCAGTCAGCAGGTTACAATCGACTCATGCAATCAATGGCTGTGTCCCGCTCAGAGCACGATTTAATGGTGAATTTAACTATTTTGCTGGGATTCGACACACACACTGACACGGGGCATTCGAGTATAAATGACAAATAGGAAGTGTGTGTTTTTTTTTTTTTTTACTAAAATGGACAGGATGCATCCAAATTACCATAGGTTCCAGCAGATCTTATATAACAATAATCGTGATATTAATAATATGTGACTGAAATGAAGATGAGGTTCTAGCTGTAAAATATTCACAAGGTACTGATGTTTTTCAAGCTCTTGAAGGAATACTATAGGGTCAATAGAAGAGCGGGTAGGAAAGAGGTTAAATATGTATTCCTCGTGACCCCCTTCCCATTTTAAATCTTCAGTTTCCTTTAAAAAACTCTCCTGAATCCTGCATTTACCTCTCTGATCTCTGTGGGATATGACATGCTTCCAGCACAGCATTTGACATAGGGAGGCGGGTGCTCCAGGCAATCCAGTGGCTCTCATTGCAGGAAGGCTTTAATGCCATTGGATGCAGCTCTCCAAGCCCAGGAAACCTTCGCTCTGGACTCCCAGTGCTGAATCTGGGCAGGACTAAGTCCTGCATTTGAGAGGCTGAATTCGCTTTCCGAGCTCTACCTCCGAGGGAACAGGGAGCTAACGATGCACTCCTTACCTGGTGTGCCTACCTATTGTTGAACCTCCCTTCATTTGAGTCAATGTTAAAAGGTAAAGCTACTACTAATACTGTACTAACAAAAAAATAGTAGCTGCAGGAATCAGGTATAGATCCTATCATTAATTATGGATGGTGACACCTGTTAGGAATCATTGTTTGCAAACTGGTACTCATCGTTTCATTGTCCCGTCAGAATGGTAAGAAGGCATATCATGTGAGAAACGCTAACGTGGTAAGAAGGAAAAACTGTTCAGGACTCCTTTTACTAACTTAAATGGTGAGGATTGACTTTACGAGAACGTAAAGGCCACAATGATGAGTGATCTTCACTAACCGCCTAGCAGGTGGCTAACCACAGTGGAAAAAGCTCATAGTAACACTTCAGAAATTGAATATCATGTTCTCGATCTGCTTTAAGGCAATTTCCTAAAGGTTAAACTGCTACTGTTACACATGATGGTATATGTTTGACCATTAAACTATCAGGCAGGTGGTAAGAATGTGTTTTATTGTTTTTTTCATTAAGCACATAATGCAATTAGGAACATTCTACAGGTACTTCATCAGAAATATTACAAAATTCCACCGATAATTTAGAATGTATTTGTTCCCTGTAATCTTAATCCTAATGTTCAACATCACAAAGGGACACTCCAGGCACCATAACCATCTAATGGAATGTTAATGGTCTGTTAATGACCTTAAGGGGTTATTCAGAAAGCACCGACATTTCAGTTAAATTTCAGCGCACTTTGGCGATTCCATTTCACCGACCCTGCGGTGAATTCACTATTCACCACAGGGTCTCCGAAGTGCACCGAACATGGAGTCGCTGAAGAGAGACGAAACAGACTGCCAGACTGACTGCAGAAAAAAAAACGGAACTCTGATATTCTTCTAATACTGTTTAAACAAAAAAAAATACATGAAAATGTGTCTAAATAATGAAAAATGTTCTTTAAAAATAATAAAAAGCTCTGTTACAGAATTAAAAAAACACCTTTAAAAAAATTGTTAATCAAAACATATAGGGCCATATTACAATGTTGGTGCTAACTTAACCAGAGCTGTTGTAAACTTAAAACCTCCATAGGCTATAATGGCTCTGGGACGTTTACAACAGCTCTGGTTAAGTTCGCACCAACTATGTAATATGGCCCATAGAAAATACATAAACAGTTTGCTGAAAATGTAAAGAATAAACAGTTGAATTAAAAAAATATACATACAGGGTTATTCAAAGAGAATCGAAAAGCCACCACACGTTCGGTGACTTTTCGTTCTCTTCAATTCGGTGCGATTTGGCGATCCCATTTCGGCGACCCTGCAGTGTATTCAGCAAGTACCACAGGGCCGTCGTAGTGCAGGAAAAAGCCGCCGAAAACCTGCCGAACACTCACCGCAAAGCCCAGGCGAATGCACACCGAAACCTGCAAAAACATCTGTATTAACCCCGCCGAAGACACCGGAGAAACCCAAGCAGGAGCCAATCGCAGCGCAGAGCAGCCGCCGGAAAAACCTGACACCGCAGATGGATGGAGTAAAAAAAAAAACAGTACGCTTGAATGTTTGAAAAGTGAAACGCTGTTTGCAAACAAACTACTGAGTGAAAATGTCTGAAATTCACATATGAGGTCCAATGAATGATAATAAAAAGGGCTGTTACAGAAAAAACGATTTAAAAAAAGATGGAAATTTTTTTTGCAAAAAAATCCCCAAAAATGCCTAAAAGATCCTAAAAAAATCTAAAAATAAAGAGACCTTTTACTGCAGAATATCATAATGAACGGTTTATTAGATATTGGATTAAAACGGGAATATTTTTAACATTGAAGCCTATGGGATTCGCTTGAATAAACCTGCCGAATGAAACTACCGAACAGCAGGGAAATTCGGCAACTTTTCACTGCTGGTTTTTGTTCTCTGAATAGATGAAGCATTGCTTCTCTATGGGGATTTCACTGCCCTTGAACAGGTACCATATGTGCAGGCAATTCGCCAACATTTGGCGAACTGCCTGCTCTCTGAATAGCCGAATAGCCATGAAAGGTAACCGTACGCTGAAATTCAGCGTTTGGTTACCTTTCGCCAGCACTTCGGATCTCTTTGAATAACCCTGAATAAATTATTGTGAGCTTCGTCTTTTAAAATCTACCAAAATATAATGCAAACAGAGAAATGAAATAGCAAGGGTCATATATGTTTATTAGGTGTAAGAGAATTTAGTTTTTGTGGCTGTGTTTCTTGTTATTTCACTGTATATATATTGTACACGGCAGTACTTCTCTGCAAAGACTGAGGTCAGTAAACCGTCCTCAATGGGACAGAGCTATGGTTAAATATATCAGTTTCATTCTTACGCTATATTTCTGGTAGCATCAAGCTAGATACGAAATAAAAATGCTCTCTGATACCCAACCTGCTTGTTCCTTCTTTGTGGTTACTTTTTTTGGGTTCCTGTTATATAGAATAAAACTCTGCACATAAGCGAGTCATGCAACATCTGCGGCTTCCTCTTCTTCTGGTACAAGATTCTAAAGTCTTAACCCACGAAAACCAAACAACGTCTTTTCTCTGCGCAACACATTTTCTAAGTAATGCAAACCCCTCATCAACATAAAACGTCGATCTCTCTATCTATACTGAATTTTGAGAGACCCCATAATGATGAAACTCCTCATACATTCGATTTCATTTGTGCTGAGTACACACATGCCGAACATTTATTGTGCAACAAATACATGTGAAATGTTTCTTAATGATTGTGAAGAGTAAAATGCAACATTTTTTTAATAATGAATTAAATCCTATAGTAACAAAATAGGCAATAAATAGCATTTTTTAATGGAATTTAACGATCACCGAATAAAAAAAATAAATGAACGTGCACTAATTTTGTGCAGAACTATTTTCCGAACTGCCCATTTTTCGTCTAAATTAAGCCTGAACAGTTCATAGATTATTCTGAAACAAATGACAAGACCTGAATGAAAGCGTGAATTAATCAACCAATTCATTTATGCATTAGTCTATCATGATACTGTTGCAAGTATTATGTATTATGTTTTCTCCACCTTTACTGTCATTTTTGTGTAGGCATTATTAAGACTAATTCCGCTAACAAATAACCAATATGTAAATTTCAAAAGAATTGCAAGATATTTGCAATTTTTCAGGTAAGATCAAAATTCAGGGAAAAATCATATTAAATCAGTTCTTTGTAATTCTCCAAATTGCTACTTACTTGGGGATTAACCACTTGTTTGTTTGCTCAGCCTGGACACCGATAGTATCGACTTCAAAAATTCTACAATTTATAAGCATGTGTGAGGTTCAACTGTGGTGACTATAGGGAGAACCCAATTGCAGTAATAAAAAATAAAAAAAACACATACACACACGAGACGAACGTGAAGATGGAATTGCAGAAAAAAAAATATATTAGGTAACTGAATACAGAGTGGCAGGATATTTATAAATAAACACCAGTCTTTGATGAGCAATAGGGATAGTAGGATATGCAGGCTGGATGGAGTAGAGGTAACATCACTGCTCTATAACCGTGGAGTCACAGGTTCAAATCCTGACCAGAGCACCTCTCCAGTAAGTGTCCTTGGGCAAGACACCTAACAGTACACACTTGCATACCACACAGTATTGGCTGTGGAGTCCAGTGGTAACATCTCTACCCTTCGACCGTAGAGAAGCAAGTCAAGGTCCCGTTCGGCACATCCCTCCGGTACAACTGTGGAGAAGTCTCGACTTTATGAGAAGCGGGTTTCATCCTAACCACCAGGTTGCTGATCATCGCTACAATCATGGAAAGCCAACTCGACCCCACTCAGAAGACGCCACCAGTGAGTGTCTTTGGGTAAGACATCTAATGATATGGATGCACCTACCTCCCAAAATACTTGTATTTCTCAAAGATTGTAAGTTCCCTTGGGAACAGGGACCCCCTGAATCAGACCATATCATCCATGTGTGGTATTCTAATGTATCAATACCTTGTACACTGAACTTGTAAATCGCTGCGGAATATGTGGTGCTATATAAATAAAGGATAATAATAATAATGCAGCCACTTAATAAAACATATGAGAACTTCAAGACACTAAACTGAAAAAACAATCTGGATTTTACAGTCTTGGGAACTTGGAGGGTCTTGAGATGAAGGAGAGTCTGTAAATGCAGGAGGGTCTTGGTGACTGGAGAGTAGGCAGAGGGATCTGGGAGTTGACTAGGCTGGATGCAGATTCCTGGAGCAACTCCAGACAAGTCTTCACCATGTGAAGAAAAGGGCCACAATGAAAGAGCACTGGCTGGATGTGGGAGTAGTCCACTGGCACGTGCAGCCCGCTACATTAGGTTGTGCACCCATAGAACATTGATTAACTGAGATCTTATGTTTAGAAGATATTTGCACAAAATTCACATTTTACATTAGAAATAACAAGCCGGTAATCAGAGATAGTCAATTTGTGCTATTCATCAGGAGCCAGCTAAGGGACATCTAAAATGACAATGTAGGAGGTGAAAGAGGACCTCTTTACCCAACATTAGGGTGTGCCTGTGCACACCAGGCACTCCCCCCTGCGCACGCCTATGGAGTAGTCCTTTTATGGAGGACCAGCCAGCACTAATTAGACACATGGTGTGGGAGTGCTGAGTGGAATGAAGGCCTAAGGGGTTAATAGCAAGGCAGAGAAGCCACTATATATATATATAAGTGCTACCAGGGCTCTAGTTAGGCTGTAGCAATAATGGAGTTGGCCTTGTGGTGGCGACGCCGCAAAACCTTACAGCATGTTACCATTTGGCTTAAAACCAGAGTCACAGATTTTAGTCCAACCTTGACATATTCTAAAATTGTGACATTGTAAAAAGCCCAATGGGTGGTTGAATAATTTTTTTTTATTTTATTTTTTACAATTTTAAAGCTTTGTAGAGAAACTATGAAATAAAACTTTGGGCCTGAAATCTGTCATCCCTTGTGAAATGTAGGATATTACTTTACATAAATGAGAGTCGGGAAATGCTTCACAAGAAATCCTCATTTACCAAAAAATTAAATTCCGTCATATCTCTGCAAACATTAAAAAAAACCACTTTTCAACCTAAAATGCAAATTATCGATTCCCTATGTCCCCACACATATACTGCCTTTAGACAAACTCATTATCTTTCCTCACTTTGCTTCTTATTGAGGTGTTTCACCTGCAAGATAATTTAAATAACGTTTATCAGAAAAACTAGGTTATGGTTTTTTTTAAATATCCTTCTATACTATGATTAGATCACTGCTCTCTAAGGAAGCAAATGTTAGGAAAAGTTAGAACTTGTATATTAATAATTTTATTTTCAATCCTCTTCATCGTGTTACAACTTGAATAATTAGGGAACTTTTTTACACTTGCAGATGAATCATTCATTGAACGAGTAAAGACAGAAAATGCAATCAAAAATATGGAATGAGGAGTAATATCAGGGTTATCCAAAGAGATTCGAAAAGTCACCGCACGTTCGGTGACTTTTCGTTCTCTTCAATTCGGTTCCTTTTGCCGATTGCATTTCGGTGACCCTGCGGTGTATTCAGCAAGCACCACAGGGTCCCCGAATTGCAGGGAAAAGCTGCCGAAAACCTGACGAAAACTAACCGAATGCACGCTGAAAACAAGCAAAAACATCTGGATTAACCTTCGAAGAAGCCGAACAGGAGCCGAACAGGAGCCGAACAGGAGCCGAATCACACAGAGCCGAAGCAGCTGTGACGTAGAGGAGGCAGTGAATAAATTAGAAAAACCATTTGTATGAATCTGGGAAAAAGAAACGCTGTTTGCAAAGAAACTACTGAGCGAAAATGTCTGAAATTTTCACAGGAGGTCCAGGGAATGATAATAAAGAGGGCTGTTACAAAAAAAATAAGTAAATTGGAAAAAAAAAGAAAAAAAATCGGACTTTTTAAAAAAAATAAAAAAAATCTGAAAAATGCTTAAAGTATCCTAAAAAATCTATAAATAAAGAGACTTTTTGCTGCAGAATTTTATAATGAACGGTTTATTAGATATTGAATTAAAACGGGAATATTTTTAACATTGAAGCCTATGGGATTCTCCTGAATAAATTTGCCGAATGAAACCACCGAATGGCAGGGCATTAGGGGAACCTTTCACTGCTGGTTTATGTTCTCTGAATAGCCGAAGCAGTGCTTTTTCATGGGGATTTCACTGCCCTCGAACAGGCACCGAACAGGCACCGTATGTTCAGGCAATTCGCCAGGATTTGGCGAATTGCCTGCTCTCTGGATAGCCGAAAGGCCAGGAAAGGTAACCGAAGGCTGATTTTCAGCATTCGGTTACCTTTCTCAAGCAATTCGGATCTCTTTGGATAACCCTGAATATGTACTAGGAATTAAGGAAGGATGGATTTTTTGTTACTTGGACCAAAAGCTGGTATGAAAAAAACAAAACTGAAGGTCATCTGAAGGGCAAATTCAGCTCTCACAAATGTAGGCTAGCAGACAATTTTCCAGCAAACTCATGAATTGTAGCTATTGAATGTCAAACTCAGGATGGAATCCTCTGAAAGAGTTTTTGAAAACATTGGCCCGTGTCAGACGAGTGCAGTGTTCACGTCCGTGTTGCTGCACATTTTAACGTCCGTGGTAGCATACAATAATGATCAATAGAGACCACACACGACGTACGGCCGCACAGAGTGCGCTGCGTCCGCAACGTCCACATACCTTTGCGTGTGAGTGATGAAACGAAGTCAGACGGACTGCATTTATACCTCCAGCATTTTGACGGACAAAATGTTTTTCATATTAATTTTAATTTCCCATCTGCATCAGTCAAAAAAAAGTCAGTCACAAAAACGGACCGTGTGGCCACTACCTTGTCGTCAGTCAGAATGTACGTCCGTTGTGCCCAGATGCACAGTCCGCACAGAATGCGCTCGTCTGACACGAGCCTAAGCGGTAAATTACAAATACTGCCAAAATAGTACTTTATTTTTACAAACAAATAAGAATGAAGTATTTGCTCAAAATTGCCATATTTACAAACATGCACTTTGCCCTCTCCACTACTAACAGGTCTATTCAATGGAAAGAGAATTGGCAGAAGTGAAAATTCTAGGTCAAAATAGCCAAACCAGAAAAATTCTCCCGTTTATCTCACTTTCCAAATCAGCTATTCAGTCTAGATTGTTCTCTTTTCTTGCATATTTTTACCTTTTATTGAATAGTGATTTTTCATAAATAAAGTCAAGAAAATCACATTTCATTAAATATCCAGTAAAAAAACATTGTTAATATTCACAATGTATTTTTTACTGCGGTTTCTTATTTGACAGGTAGAGGTCACCATCTGCTGGCCAAAAATCGCTACTGCAGCTGGTGCTGCATAGTTTATATTTGCAGGGTTATTCAGAGAAAGGTGAAAATTGGGAGAATTGGCAGGAGAAGAGAACAAGCTAGACCAAATAGCCGATTTGGAAGGTGAGATAAAAGGGAGAATTTTTCTGGTTTGGATGTTTTGACCTAGAATTTTCACTTCTCCAGTCATTCTCCTTTCTTTGAATAGACACGATAGAGTTCTAGCCGCTCAGACAGTCAAAGCACCTCTGCTGTGACATCTGAGGTGCTTCAACTTTCGGGCACACTCTGAAGCCCAGCCACATACAAATTTTGTTTGCAAGAAGCAGAATTCCTTTGATTTGCTCCAGAATTAGACCAAATTGAGTATAGTTGATATTGAAGCACTGACAGATGCTTTGAAGACTGAGTGTACTCGATCTTGGTAGTGGAGGGGTTACTGTAATAAAGCAGAATACAAATATTCATTAAAATGACTGTCTATCAGGGTTATTCAAAGAGCTCTGAATTGCTGGCGAAAGGTAAATGAATGCTGAAATTCAGTGTTCAGTTACCTTTCCTGGCCATTTGGCTATTCAGAGCGCGGGCAGTTCGCCAAATGTTGGCGAATTGCCTGCACATACAGTGCCTGTTCGGTGCCTGTTCGAGGGCAGTGAACTCCCCATAGAGAAGCAATGCTTCGGCTATTCAGAGAACTAAAACCAGCAGAGAAAAGTTGCCGAACTGCCCTGCCATTCGGTTGCTTCATTCGACAGCTTTATTCAGGCGAATCCCATAGGCTTCAATGTTAAAAATATTCCCGTTTTAAATCAATATCTAATAAACCGTTTATTATAATATTCTGCAGGAAAAAGTCTCTTTAGTTATAGATTTTTTTTAGAATCTTTTAAGTATTTTTCGGGATTTTTTTGCAAAACTTTTTTCCCGATTCTGTTTTATTTTTTTTTAAACGTTTTTTCATTTTTCTGTAACAGCCCTTTTTATTATCATTAATTGGACCTCATATGTAAACGTCAGACATTTTCACTCAGTAGTTTCTTTGCAAACAGCGTTTCACTTTTCAAACATTCAAGCGTACTGTTTTTTTTTTCACTCCATTCGTCTGCGGTGTCAGGTTTTTCCAGCGGCTGCTCTGCGCTCTGATCGGCTCCTGCTCGGGTTTCTCCGGCGTCTTCGAGGGGGTTAATCCAGATGTTTTTGACGGTCAACAGGGTTGACGTTCCTGGAGGGATCAGCCAAATGACAAATGATTTAGGTAAACTAAAAAAATGGTCGGAGCTGTGGCAATTGAGTTTTAACGTGGATAAGTGCAAGATAATGCACCTGGGACGTAAAAACCCAAGGGCTGAATATAGAATATTTGATACAGTCCTAACCTCAACATCTGAGGAAAGGGATTTAGGGGTTATTATTGCAGAGGATCTAAGGGTAAGTAGTCAATGTAATAGAGCAGCAGGAAATGCTGGCAGAATGCTTGGTTGTGTAGGGAGAGGTATTAGCAGTAGGAAAAGGGAAGTGCTCATGCCACTGTACAGAGCACTGGTGAGACCTCACTTGGAGTACTGTGTGCAGTACTGGAGACCGTATCTCCAGAAGGATATAGACATCTTAGAGAGAGTTCAGAGAAGGGCTACTAAAATGGTGTACGGCTTGAAGGAGAAAAGTTACCAGGAAAGGCTTAATGATCTTAACATGTACAGCTTGGAAAAAAGACGAGACAGAGGAGATATGATAGAAACATTTAAATACGTAAAGGGAATCCACAAGGTAGAGGAAGGGAGTATATTTAAAAGGAAACAAAATAGCAAAACAAGAGGACATAGTCTTAGATTAGAGGGGCAAAGGTTTAAAAGTAACATCAGAAAGCATTATTTTACTGAGAGGGTGGTGGATACATGGAACAGTCTTCCAGTTGAAGTGGTTGAGGCCAAAACAGTAATTGAATTTAAGCAAGCATGGAATAGGCATAAGGCTATCCTAAACAAAAGATAAATCCAGGTAAAGTATCCATGTAATTGGGCAGACTAGATGGGCCGAAAGGTTCTTATCTGCCAACATTTTTCTATGTTTCTATGTTTCTATGTTTCGGGGTGCATCTGCCTGGGTTTTGCGGTGAGTGCTCGGCAGGTTTTCGGCGGCTTTTTCCTGCACTACGACGGACCTGTGGTGCGTGCCGAATACACCGCAGGGTGGCCGAAATGGGATCGCCAAATTGAAGAGAACGAAAAGTCACCGAACATGTGTTGACTTTTCGATTCTCTTTGAATAACCCTGTATATTTCTTGCAAATGTAAAATAAATAAGTGAAACATACACTGTGTTTTCTGTTTGGAAGTAAGTAATAGTGCATTCACGAGTGTTTAAACTCACGTTTTCTAGAGCATCTTTCCTGCTCACTTCACAAAGTGACCTTAAGGTATGCTTAGATAAAAAGAGCAGTTTAGGAGCAGAGTTGTAACTTATTATTTAGTATCTCTTATAGCTCTGAGGCTGGTGACTTGCTACTTGTTCTGCAGATATGTTCAGTATTCAATGAGTGATCTGCAAGAGGACTGAATAATAAAAGCGATGACACACATCTCAATAACTGCTGTGCCAGACATACAAAGGGTGTTATTGACATTGAGGCATCACGTTGCTTCCATCACATTGTGTTACACTTTGCATCATCTAAGACATTGCTCTGTGATGCTTCTCCAGTGAAATCCAGAGAATAAGTCCATTGTTTAAGTCAGACACAAGACAATTACTGGCAACATGACACGATGGAGGAGAGCCAGCCTCAAGTCATCAGACCTCTATTAACGTAATGATTTATTTCTATTAGTCTAGATAGGAAAAAATAACTCATATTATCAAACTTACTAATTGAAACTTGCGTGTGTAATATAATTATTTTGTGTGGTTTCCAAAGACATAAAGGTCATCCACCTGGTCCTGCTGCATCTTCAGCTATCAGACATTATGATACATTACATTAAGAAACTATTCAGTCTCTTCGTTTTTTTCCACATGTCTTTATGCTGTAGCCTTATGCTATTTTTTTTATTTTTTATTAATTATTTTCACAGTAATTTAATCTCAAGGCCGGCGTAAAAGCAAAGCAAGAAGCAAATTTATTGAAACTAAAAACCAGAAATATTTCAGGCGGATTTCAGTATGTAATAACATCTGAAAGATTATCCAGAGAAATGTGATGCACCTGAGCTACATTTCAAGTGTCAAAGCAAAGGATCTGAATACTTATGTCAAAGCAATATTTAAAGGGGTTATTCAAAGAATGGAATTTCAGTGCTCTTTCATTCACCGCACTTTGGGGAATCAAATTCCCTGACCCTGCGGTGAATTCAGCATTTACTGCAGGGTCCCCGAAGTGCAGGGAAAAGCCGTCAAATAACCGCCGAATCGAAAGTAAAAACCGCCGCAAAAACGCCACAAACATCGGATACGATAAGCTGCCGCAAAAGTGCTGGAAAACATCCGATCCGATCTGATAACCCACCAAACACACCTGACGATCCACCACAAACCCGCCAAACGCGTCTGAAAAAAGCTGACGTTCCGCCGAACAGACCGCCGACCAGCCAAAGAAACGGGGTAAAAATAAAAAAAATGCAGCGACTTTGAAAAGCTGTTTGCAAAAAACTACTGCACGAAACTGCCTGGAATTAATATATAAGGTCCTATGAATTATAATAAAAAGGTCTGTTACAGAAAGAATAACAGTAAAAAAAAAAATCAGCAAAAAAATCTCGAAAAATGCCTGAAAAAATAAAGAGACTTTTTGCTGCAAATTAAAAGAATAAACGGTTTAATAGTTATTTGTTAAAAATGGGAATATGTTTAACATTGAAACCTATGGGATTCGCCTGATTAATCCTGCCGAATGAAACCACCGAACATCAAGACATTTAACTGACATTTCACTCTCTGTGTTCTCTGAACAGATTAACCATTGCTTCTCTATGGGGATGTCACTGCTGCCAAAGATCACCGTATTTCGCTGGCAATTCGCCAATATTTGACGAACTGCCTGCTTTTTGAAAAGCCGAATGGCTACAAAATTGTACCGTACAAGAAAATTCACTGTTCAGTTAAATTTCGGGGCCAGTTCGACTCTTTCTGAATAACCCTGTTAGTTTTTTGATCAATAACCGGGTAATTCAAAGAGATTCGAAAAGTCTCTGCACGTTCGGTGACTTTTCGTTCTCTTCAATTCGGTTCCTTTTGCCGATCCCATTTCAGTGACCCTGCGGTGTATTCAGCAAACACCACAAGGTCCCCGAATTGCAGGGAAAAGCTACCGTAAACCCGACGAAAATGAACCGCAAAACCCGGCGAATGCACGCCGAAAACCCACAAAAACATCTTGATTAACCTGCCGAAAACCACGGAAAACTCCGAGCAGGAGCCGATCACCCGCAGCGAAGCCTCTGGAGAAAGCCGAGACCGCAGACAGAGTGAAGTGAATAAATTAGGAAAACAGTTTGCTTGAATGTTTGAAAAGTGAAACACTGTTTGCAAAGAAACTACTGAGCGAAAATGTCTGAAATTTACATGTGAGGTCCAGGGAATGATAAGAGGGCTGTTACAGAAAAAATAAGTAAACTTTAAAAAAAAAATAAAAAAAAAATCGGACTTTTAAAAAAAAAAAAATCCAGAAAGATGCTTAAAATATCCTAAAAATCTATAAATAAAGAGACTCTTTACTACAGAATTTTATAATGAATGGTTTATTAGATATTGAATTAAAACGGGAATATTTTTAACATTGAAGCCTATGGGATTCTCCTGAATAAACTTGCTAAATTAAACCACCGAATGGCAGGGCATTTCGGGAACCTTTCACTGCTGGTTTGTGTTCTCTGAATAGCCGAAGCAGTGCTTTTTCATGGGGATTTCACTGCCCTTGAACAGGCACCGAATGTGCAGGCAATTCGCCAGGATTTCACGTATTGCCTGCTCTCTGAATAGCCGAATGGCCAAGAAAGGTAACCGAATGCTGATTTTCAGCATTCGGTTACCTTTCTCCAGCCATTCGGATCTCTTTGAATAACCCTGTAAGTTTCAAATTGGAAAATAAAGAATTTAAACTATTTAAACATGAGGCTGGAACATAAGAAAAGTGAAAATAATGAACTGATGTTCCCTGTACATGGAGCAATTATTGCAGTGAAATGGAACGGAATGTTTCCCATATTTATTTCTAATGTTTTGATGTTCCAGAAAGCTATTATTTTTTTACACAGGTCGTAAAGTATGACCTATGCAGTACATTCCCAAATTGGAGGTTAACAAAAAAACCATGACTGCAATAACAAGTACTTTGCAGCTTGATTGCATATTTCCCTTCAGTCACAGCGCTCTGAAATGCCAGAAGTTCTAGACGTTGTCTTCAGTAAACATTTACATGCTTTGCATCCTTTGCATGTAAATGATCACAAGGAGGGGATGTGGGATTATGTTTGATTTTATCTTTTCTACATAAGACCAAGACTCACCATTTCCTGTAGGCTTTTTGCCTTTCTGAAGATAACTGGTGGTATGGTGTGGACCAAGTGTCTCATCCTCTACTATGATCAGCCAATACTTTTCAAGGATCCTTATCAAAGCCTTTTTGTATAACCTTGTTTTTAATAATATTATATATGTTATATAATAATATTTGTTTGTTTCAATATCCTGGGAACATTTGTACAATTTCTTCTAACTCTGAAAAATTCCCTTTATGGTATTCCGTTTGTTTGGGACAATAATAAATCGATATGTGATTGGCTAATAAATCGATTAGTGATTGCTTGTTGAGCGGAGAGAATGACGCTGTATAAAAAGGAACTCTTTGAAGTATCATAGCTACCGGTCCCTGAGCAACATTGAACGAAACGCGTGGGGTGCTATTTTCATAAATTTTTATTTGGATTTTATTATTGGTTATTTGTCTTTTTTTTTTCATTTTTTGGGGGGAAAGTACTGCAGAAGGTGGGGCTTTTATGAATTTTATTGGGGGTGGTTTAATGAATAAATATTTTCATTTTGATGTGGAAGTATTAAACCATGTCTAGGAATCTTCCTTTTTTTATTTCTGAGGCTTTAATGTTCAAAATACTAAGACATTAGAATAAATTATGCTATTGAGACCTCTACAAAAGGCTATTTTACTTAAATTATGCTTGTGGGCTATATATACTAAACGTGACATGAGTTTTTATGAGCATCTAAGTTTTTTTATACATTTATAGAGTTTTTGAAGATTCCTTGAGGAGACTGCCTGGAGTACTCAGGAGGGTTCCTTCTCTCTTATGGTTAAGGATTGGTAACTTGTTTTTAGTCTTATACATCAATCATCATTACACTGCAGGGGATCTGAGGTCTGGCACCTCATTGCCATCCCATTAAATTCATAATGGCCTTTGTAAGAAGGCAATTTTTTCATCAATGCATCAAGCACCGTAATTTAGATGTAGAATGTTCTTACTATTTAAAACCAACAGTAATAAAACATATGCTTAAACTGTTAAGGGAAAAAAATATGAATTTGTGTCTTCATTAATGATCGGTGCATGTCTGGCCATTCTTTGTTTTAGTTTGTATTTTTTTATATGGTTTGTTGCCAATAAGTCTGTGAAAATAGTGAAAAATCTATTGACATTTTTTATGACATTGTAAAAAAGAAAAATTTATTGTACTGCTATCAAGAAAAGTACAGAAATAATCTTCCTATTCCAAGTTATTTATTATCCAATACTCCAGAGTTGGATTAACATAAGGGTCATGGAAGCTGCAGCTCCAGGTCCATGCCCCAAAATAGGCCCAAATTAAACTTTACTACATCAGCAGGGCCGGATTAATGGGCATAGAGCTGAAGATTTTGGCCTTTTTTGTGAAATTTTGTGAAATGAAAACATATTTTAGGTTATTTAATAGTGCAGATACGGGTATATCTATCAACCAAACCTTTGTGGTTATATATTCTACAGAGCATTCTTGTTAAAAAACAGATTGACCTCGAATTTTCAATTCTCCAGTCATTCTCAAGGTTGTCACCTCTCTCTGGGCCTATTATGGGGCATGGATAGTACAGGAGGGGTGGGGTCGCGCCTATTCCCCAATGGGGCAGCTGTAACCTCCAGATGTATCCAGCCCAGGAACATGTATAAAACATAAGAAAAAATATATGTCATCTGCGCTTATTCCCATTATACCGTGTGAAACAAAACACATGACTGATGGGAATAAGCTGAGGGCAATGAATGTTCCTGCTGATAGCAATCTGGATGCTCTACCACTGTCGGTGCAGTTGGGACCTCCCAGCTTTCTGGACCGCTTCAATTTTCACCAACTGAAAATGTACTTGCGCTCCCTCAACAGTGGTTATAGTTCGGCAGCCCCTTCCATTTGAGGCTTACTGGCTTGCTGGCCATTCATTGACGCACGGGATATCGACACTTTATAACCTCTTACAGGTGTCTGATACCACCATTCCGCCTTTTGTTGTACGCTGGGATCGAGAACTGGCTCTAAATATCTCGGAGGCGCAATGGGTCCAGACCTTCGCACTTATACATAAAGGATGCGGTGCGACACGTATCCAAGAGAATTCGTATAAAATTGTGACATTTTGGTACAGATCGCCTCATTTCTTACACTCCTTATTTCCCACGACCTCGCCGGTTTGTTGGAGATGCGAGGTGAACAGCGGTACTTACCTGCACATCTGGTGGTCTTGTCCCGACCTGCAGCAGTTTTAGAATCAAATTCGAGATGCTGTCCGCCAAGTGACAGACGTGACGTTACCCCCTCACACCAGAATGTTTCTTACTTCTTCACATCCCATGCTCTCTCAAAAATCTGAAACGATCGGTCCTGCTATTGATGCTCCTCTCTGCCCGGACTTTGATCCCCGTCCTTTGGAAATCCACTAGGACGCCTTCCTTGCGGGAATGGGTCGGAAGAGTGGAGACTCTTCGATCAGTTGACCGGCTCGACGCAGAGTCCCGGGGATTACTGCCTGAATTTGCCATGAAGTGGTACTATTGGGAGAGATACACTGCGTCTCTACGATTTGATACACCAGGAGTGTAGTCGGTCTGGGCATGACATACGGGACTGATGCCTGAGATGATCTTTCTGGAGTTGGTCCTCTCTGGTGAACGTGGTGGTGGGGGGGATCTCGCTGGAGGGTGGCGGGGGTTGCCGGTGCCCGGGCGGGGGGGAGATTGCCCTCACCTGTGTCTGAGTTGATGCATATGTGTGTGTCGTCCGTAGTGTCTCCCCCCCTCCTCCTCCCGTCTCCTTCTCACTTTATACCCTTTTCCCCCTTTCTATCTCTCTGGCTTCCCTCTTCCCCTTATATTATTTTATTTTCTCTTGCTGTTTTCTCCTATTCCTCCTTTTCCCCACTTTTTTCTAGTCCTGCCACCATGGGCTCAAGACTGTTGGCATTCCATTTTTGTTTTTGAGTGTTGAGACATGATACGCTCTATGGGTTTTTGTAAGAAGGGGCATTTACCATTCGGGAGGTTGGGCTTATAAACTTATCCTACTCTGCACTATGCTATTATAAATGAATGGAAATGATAGAGGTAGCAACCATATGCTGAGCACCCCTATCCGTATCAAGGTCGTCCCCCCCCCCTGTCAAACGGGCCTCCGGTTGTAGGGGACTGACTTATTTTCTATGTACTTTCTTATATTATACCTGTATACTTGTCTTTATTTTCTGTAATCTCTGTCTTCTAATTTTTTACAATAAACTTTGAATTACAAACAAAAGAAACAAAACACAAAGCAGCGTGAGCAGTGATGGTTCGCTACACAGCAGCCTGTGACTTCATTTTTGGATAGGACTCACCCTCACTAGAGGTGCCTTGAAGTTGGCGGGTGAGCTTACACTCTTAATGGTTTTTAATAGAAACCAAAGCCTCTAATTGTGTTTTGTTTCACACGGTATAATGGAAATAAGCACAGATGACATATATTTTTTCTTATGTTTTATACATGTTCCTGGGCTGGATACATCTGGTGGTTGCAGCCGCCCCATCAGGGAATAGGGGTGACCCCACCCCTCCTGTACTATGTATGTTTTATTGTACCTCCAGCCAGGTCATCATTGCAGCATGGTCCGCTCCTTGTCTTTGTATTTTGATTCCAAGGTGGATTTGTTTTTGGGAGGGTATAAATATGAGCCCACCAGTCTGCCTCATGACTGAAAAGCAGCATGAGCAGTGATGGTTCGCTACACAGCAGCCTGTGGCTTCATTTTTGGATAAGACTCACCCTCACTAGAGGTGCCTTGATGTTGGCGGGTGAGCTTACACTCTTAATGGCCATTAATAGAAACCAAAGCCTCTAATTGTGTTTTGTTTCACACGGTATAATGCGAATAAGCGCAGATGACATATATTTTTTCTTATCTATTATGGGGCATGGGCCTGGAGCTGCTGCTCCAAAAGCCCCTATGTTAATCCGGCCATGTACATCAGCTCCAGTTGCCACCAGCACAATGAGATTCATAGAGGATAGGACAGGGAATCAGTGAGCTGTTAGAAGAAATTGTAAAGGAACAATAGGAATTGAGGAGATGGGGCAGAGGCTCAATGGGATATGGGAATGGGGCTAAAGGCAGGTCAATAATTAGGTGAAATAGGCAACTGCGCAAGGCCACACTCAGCCAAGGGCCTTTCATGATAGCTTTTAACTCAATGTCAATTTGAAGATGCTGTTCATATGCATACTGATACATCACACAAATACATACACACCTAGATTTACATACTCCTGTTTTCCAGAAGAGTATGAGGACCCTGTATTCATTCATATTTATTGGGTTAATTTATGCAATTTTTTTTATATAACAATAAAGGCCTCACATTTGTTCTTTGCCTAAGCTTTCATGAACATTAGGGCTGCCTCTGGGAAGTATCAACATCAATATCCCCTTCTCTTAACATCAGTCTGAGAAGATTTAGTATTGAATAGGATTTATTAAGGATTTTAAGATTCTTTAAGCCACATATATGGTTAAATTGTTTTCTTCAATCAAGAAACAGATTAGAAAGAAAATCTCTTTTTATTTGGTATTAATAAAACAACTTGTTACAGTACTAAAGTAGTCATTATTTCCATCTCCACATTTTCCCACAGGGTCATATTAGTTTATCTGTGAAGAATATATCACTTGTCTATATCTCCCAATTCCCTCCACAGACTATTACAAGCAATTATGAGATAAAAATCAAGAATAGGCATTTCAAAAGGTAATACAATTTAGAGCAATTATGTTGTTTGTTTGTGTGTTTTTTTAAATTATCTTGTTCTTACAAAACATTGAGGCTTTTATACCTCTTTGATATTAAAAGATGTGGCTTCACAAAATAAAGAGTCACAAAAGTTAAGATAAGAAATAATTAAAAATATATATTACGAAGCTGATTCATTTCTCTAACATGCACTGTTGTTACAAATGTGTAATTTATTTTTATGTTTATGTGGTTTTTCTATACCTGGTAATTTTTTTATTCATTTTACACAGAACTTTTTTTTAGTTGTTTGTGCCCCGTAACCTTGGCGTGCGTTACAAATTACCCTATATGTTTTCACATCAAACGTTGAAGAATCACTCAGAGATCAGTCTTAAACATCCTTGAATTTGTCTCAGAAGCTTGAAAAAAATCCAACGGAGGCGTCTGCTTTTTAGATCAATTACAACATTATAGATTTTATTGTCCTTCACCAATATGAGCCGAGGGCAGCGGGATGAAAATGTTATTGGATTTCTGTTATTATAGCTACCCTCGGCTTGCTTAATTCAATCTGGCTCTTATTAAAAGGCTTTGTACAAGACTTCTAGAGCTTCCAAGTTTAATTCTTTTTGGAGGTAATACATACTGCTGTGTCTCGCGGCTCATGCAAGGTGAGAACATTATACACTTTAAACAATCCTGCAGAATAATAAACCACAGGGGTCACTTCACTTGTGGTTTTGTTTAATGGCTGGTGTTAAATCTTGATACTTTGTGTTCATTTCTTGATACTGGTTGTGACTATGCAGCGGCATAACTAGAAACCTCAGGGCTCAGGTGCAAGAATCCATGAAGGACACCCTGCCCTTCGAAAAAAATAATCAATTTTTTTTCCATTTTAGCAACATAATATAATTAGCCATTTATGCTAATAATTTCAGTTTACTGTAATATTCTACAGTGTTTATTTAAAAAATAAAATGTTTAACCCCTTTCAAGTCTTAAAAAACACACTTTTTTTCAATTTATTTTTATTTAAACATGGTCATGTTTGGTATCACTGGAAAGGCCATGCTCTGGCCTTTCTAATGATACCAAACATGACCCTTCATGAAGGAACCCCCTATCTTTCCTTAGGAGTCAATGAGGACGTTCCCCACATGTCCTCAGCAGTGAAAGGGTTAAAATAGGATGTCGTAACACAACAGGTCCCAGCCAAGGAATGCGTCATGATACCCGGTGGGTTACAGTACAATAGGTCTGGCATACCATTTTATGAATACCATACAGAAACACACATACAGTATATACACATGACCATATGCACGTACGCACAATTACACACAACCATATACATATAAATGCAAACCTACCAATATCCACATACCCAATTTCACAGTACACCACGTGCACATAATTACACGTAACTATACTATATACTGTATATAGATATATTTACCCATACACAAACACACTCGTCCACCCCATTGTAATTTTTCCATCCAAGCCATTTGTCTTTATTCCATGTTGATAAATAGATTTGGAATTTGGGTTTTGGGGGACAGGGTCTTGGGATGCAGAATTTTGAGTGTATAGCGCAGCACCAAGCCTGAATGTGTCTCTTATCTGGATGGAGACAAGGCTGCAATATGGCTTGCAACGCCCTGTTAGGACATTTTATTTATAAAGGATTTTACCAGGAAGGATACATTGAGATTTCTCTCGTTTTCATGTATGTCTTGAAAGAGAATTAAAGAAATATGTTTAGAAATTGAAGTTGGTATTAAAAAAAAGACCAAAGGATGGTTCAAACTTTCCAGTCTTTTTTTTGAATGGAGATCCAGAAGGAGGAAAAAAAACATTTTCCAACATGCCTATTCACTAAAAGTTGAAACTCAGGAGAATTGCAGGAGAAGAGAACAATTTAGACCAAATAGCTGATTTGGAAAGTGAGATAAATGGGAAAGTTTTTCTTGTTCGGCTATTTTGACCTAGAATTTTAACTTCTCCTGCCAGTTTCACCTTTACTGAATAGGCCTGCAAATGTACCATAAAAAGATCAATCTTTTTGACCCCATAATAACAGTGTGGATGCTTGCTTGGCCATTGTGGTGGTTCCTCACCAGTGTTTCAAGGAGTCAAACTAAGACTTCTTTGTTTTTTTCCCCCAAGGTTTAAGTTAAGAAAAAACCCAAAACAAGGTTCTCTTAGGCGTTTTACCCTTTCCCTGACAGCAGGAACAACTGAAAATGTCAAGAAGACAGTAATCTGCGACCTCCAAATGGACATATTTGTAAATCAGTCCTGTCTCAGAGCACTTTGCACATGCTCTGTCTGTCTCTGTAAGAGTTTTCTGGTCTCCACATTGATTTGCAGTTTGGGCGTCTTTGGCAGAATGACCTGTAAACAATCCAGGAATTCTCATTGGCTTACTACATTGGGAGGGAGGTTCCTCACAGTGTGTTCTCCCTCCCTCTCTGTGTTCTCCCTTCTCAGCTCACTCTGTCTGCATGGAGGAGAGAGGCCAAAACACTTACACATAAAGAACTGATTTTGAGGATTAGGGCTAGCAAGGTGGATTTGTACATCTCTAGGTAAGTGTGAAAGCGTCATAATCACTGTAGTGCTCCCATATACTGGATGCAGCCTGAGACTGCCTGGTACATACAATGTACAGTGATGTAACATTATGGGGGCAGGAAGGCAAATAGGGCTGAGCTCTGTGTTGTCCGTATACATGACTGCTGAACAGGCTGAAGATATGACAGCAATCCCTCAGCCTGCATAAAATCATGGATTATAAAGCAGAGCTGATTGTCTTTTGCTGATTGTGAGTTAAAGGATGACCTTCGCAATACCTAGGGATGTCTTGTTTTCTGTTTATCTGGTTCTGGTGAACCCCCATCTATGACAAAGAGTTAATAGACCAGATGCTCCTTTCTAATACCGATTCTTAGACGTGGCCGATGAGGAGTTGTCAAAAAAAGATGTATAGCCCTGATTTTTCTCTGCAGTTTATATAATGAAAAGTGGATGGAGAAGAGTGGAATGATAACAATCCTTACACTTTAAATATCAAAATAAATGGACAGAGAAAAGAAATGCTGCCTTAATAGAGTTTCTATAATGAATCATTTCTGCTCAGCTCGACAACGCTGGAAAGGAAATTGCGATGTGTTTTTAAAGAACGTTTGACAAATATGCTTTCCCAAGGAATCAATAATGACCACATTTGTCATTTTTCTTGTGCTTTGCATACTCTATATTATGTTAAAAGTAAATAACAAATATTGACTAGTGACTGGAAATTACTGACTGGTTACCAATCATAACCCCAAATAATTATAGCCATTCTATGGACATGTCCATAGGTGAATTATTTATACTTCACCATGTTTAATGTACATCGCAAGCAACCTTAAACCGTGAACCTGGGTGAACCTTAAAGCCACAGGGTGTACTAGTATGCCCCGTTGAATTAAATGGGGCTCCTTCGCCCCGCCCAGCATCAGCTGCTAGATGGGCAGGAGGGGATCCCCTGTTAGTACATCCCACCGGCGTTAACTCCCTCCCGTCGGTGCAACCCACCCGACAGTAAAGGGTTAAATAGACACATATTTGAGTCATATAGTTTCTACTACATATTAACCTCTTCACTCCCAAGATCGAGATAACTCGGGACTCCAAAGGCATCATCAGGTACCGATGTCAAGTTATCTCGATCTGCAGCTCTGAAGGACAAGAGTAAATGAAATTTGTTTACTGCAAAAGCAATTTCATTTGCTTTTGGGCTGCCAAAGGTGCCCCCGAAGTGTTAGCCCTGTGAGCATAATGCCCAAGGTGCTAAAACTGTTTAAATTTCAGCTGAAGAATACCCTGACATATCGGGCTTTCAGCAGCCGATGCAGGGAACAACGAACTGCAGCTCAAACTGCTGTAGCTCCATTTTGCCAATAGATGGCACTATCTGCCTGACAAATAGGTTAATGCTGTAAGAAATACACTGGGAATATTCCTAAATATTTCTTACTGTATAAATAATTAAAAAGGTTTTTTAAAAAAAAACCACTGTTTCCTGAAAATGTTATTTTGGAAAATCAAATGTTTGTCCGTTATAGCATATAATTATGACCAATGGAGCCCCACACACAAAGTAAGTCCTCACCGAACTGCGGACGCATAATGGACGCGGCAAACGGACACAGGTTAGGCAAGAACGTAGATCCGCTAGAATAGACGCACAGAGTACGCTGCATCCGCAACGACTGCATAGCTTTGTGTGTGAGTGATGGAACGTGGTCAGGCGGACTGCATTTATGCGTCCAGCATTGTTGACGGACAAAATGGTTTTCATATTTAATTTATTTTCCCTCCTACATCCGTCAAAAATAACGTCAGTTAAAAAAATGGACTGTGTGGCCACTACTGCGTCTTCCGTTGGAAGAAAGCGCGTCCGTACTACACGGACGCACAGTCCATACTAAATGCGCTCGTCTGACACCAGCCTTAATATAACAGCATTCTGAAGGATGGAAACATATACAGGACATAATGAAAATTCCCACTGAGAGAATGTTTCTACCGCTCTTCCACTAAGGACGCGGGTATAAGATTGTATGATATGATTGAAGTCTTTACGTGGGGATACCTTCTCACGCCTCTCTTGTTCCTGTTTTTTATTATTTCATCTTTATTCTTTCTTTCTCCTTCACATGTCTCTCTCTCCCATCTTTTTTGACTTCTGTTTCCTGATTTATTGTCAGAAAGCTAAGCATGTTCATTGCAGACCTCTTGTCCGTATTAGGCTTTTGTATGATGGATCATGCGCTAAATAAAGTCTATAAAAAAAAAAAACTCCACTGAAGAAATTAAGGCAAAATTAAAAGCTGATCCTAAAGGATCTCACATTCCAGTTATCATTTGTATTCAATGAATTACGTTCTATTTTCTCTTTAATGCACGTATATCTATTGAATTTCCTCCAGGGCAAGCAATCACAAGTGAGATAGATTCCATAGCATGCAATTTATCTCAATTTATTGATAATTTCTTGCAAGTCCAATCTGCAGGATATCATATTAAGGACAGAGAGAGCATTTTTTCACATCTTGGGAAGATGTAGTAGCAGCAGGAATACCTATGGGCTGCTTTTCGATGTGTTCTTATATTATGGGAAAATAGACTGAATTTTGACTGTAGTAAGTTAGGGATGGAAGATGATTTTATTATTGAATATGCCCACTTCAGAGTTTTTTGGTGTAAAAATTACACACTTTATTCTAAGAAACAATGTAAAATTCTTTTTTTTAGAAAGTATTTTACCAGGAAGGATACATTGAGATTCCTCTCGTTTTCAAGTATGTCCTGGGAGGCGAGTATGTACCATTAGGTGTCTTGCCCAAGGAGATGCGGTTGCTGGGATTCGAGCCTGTGTCTCCAAGGTCTCCACCTTGCTCCACCGAGCATGAATGGGGATATTAATTTATTTCTAAAAGGTAACGCCATGGGAGTCACAGGCACCAAAATGTCTGATACAACCATGTTTAAGATTGGTGCTGCCATACACAATTCAAATAGTGCTATTCTGCTGCCAATCCACCAAATACTTGTAACTTTAATGCTGTGTCAGGTCATTTTTCAATATGAAATTGAGATAGACATGCACACAACATTGTCACATGATGTCTGATGTGGATTTTCCACTCAAAAATCGTTTTGAAATTTAGAATATTATAGATTTTGAAATTCTGGAAGCTCTATTCCAACCTTGGCCCAATCTACTGTAAGCTTTCCAGCACTATTAAAGTATATCCGGTTTTAACATTTATAACAGCTCTGGTTATGTTTAAACCAGGGTAGAAATGCAGAAATGTGCCCAAATTTAATTTTATTTAAACTCCTTCACATCTCTTGGTAGAAAGGAGCATAGGAATACAGGTATGTATTTGTCTGGAATGTCACTATTCACGTGGACGGAGGAGTGTATTAGAATGGAATGCTGTTATGTGTATGCATTTGAATGCAAGAGTAGGTTAAAACAGTGTATGTTTTTGTGTATGCAGTTGTCAGGGGAATGGCATGTGAGATGGTATGGAGGGCTTGGAAATTCAGATTTTGCTGTGAACGAAAAGATGTTGGCAAGCTGGAAAATTCAAATGGATAGCTGGAGTGGGGGCAGGCAGCTGGTAAGGGAGGTCAGTTTTACTAGCTGAGGTCAGCGCAGACAGCAGGCAAACATAGTCAATAGGTGCCACGTCTGGAGTCGTCCCAGGGCCATGCCTTCCTCGCTGCTCACTGGCCGGCCGCCAAATGAAGAATCGGATGGACGTGGTCAGGGGTCGAGGATGCGGGCGGGGCGTGATGACACAGTGACCGCCGAGTTTAAATATAGACACCTAAGCCCTGGTTCCTTGCCCTGATGTGGTTTATTACTCCTCAGTGCTCACTTGCGTTTATTCAGTTCTGATTTCACCTGTGTATGACTCCGGCTTGTCTGACGTTTCTCTCCTGGGTCTTAACGCCTTTGCTACTGACTGACGACCCAACTTAGTAACCGACCCCACGGCATTCTCTGATTACCCGATCCTGCACCCAGCCTCTGTCACTTGGATGACTGCCTGTCCTGGCATCTGACCCCTGGCATTCCTCTGATGACCAGACTGGTGTTAACCCCTGGTGTCCTGCTCACGTCACGAACAATCCTTGTGTTTTACCCATGATATTTGGCTCATGAGCAACTCTGGTGTTAACCCTTGGTGTCTGTTGTTCTACTATATCTGTGTATACCTTTTGGTATTGTCTGTATTTCAGAAATAGGTAGTTATTCCGGCCATTTAAAGGAACATCTGTGTTGGATAGCCGTCTGGGTAAAGGGATTAGACATACATAAATCTAGGAGGTACGTGACAATGGACTAGTCTGGGCTCAAGGTGTGGCGTAAAAAGTGTTGGGAAAGGTCCCAGAAAATTTTCTAACCCAGAGCCCCTTAAATGCTATAGGCGGCCTTGTCCAATGAGACTCTTGGTTCCTGCTGAACATGGCCACTCAAAAAATAGTTTCTGTAAGTATAATTGTAAATGTGTACAATCATGTAACAATGTATTTAAACAGCTCATTCTTTTTAATAAACAGAACAAACAACCCCTTTATAATAAGAGGAGAGAAAAGCTCTCATTATTATGATAGCCCGTGTATGTTGTGAGGAGGTTAAAAATACATTTGAAGCTAAAATACTCTACCACAATATTTTTGATAATAACCTTCTTGAAGACAAAACTATTCACCCTACGTGTAAAAAAATCATAAATCATTTTAATGTTTTTTCCCCAACCTTTCAGCTAAAAATCCCCTGAATCCTCAGTAATAGAAGATATTTTTTCAGTGCAATTTCTCCACATTTGCAAATAGAAAATATAAATAAGCGCTTTTAATTTTATATGTTTTGCACCAGTGCTCAGAATCAATACTAACGGGAACTTGACATTCTCGTATTAAAGTGTGCTGGGAAAAAAATAAGCATAGCTCACAGTTCATTGGTTTTCACTGTACTCCTGCATACCAAATTCTGAATTTATTTTAGCAAGGATGGAGGTCTTTATTATTCATGGTTATAGAGGGTGACATACAGTAAGGCTCAGCACTCTGTGATGTAGCTGGATGTTTTGCACTGAAAACGATGCACTTTGTGTAATGATACTTGATATCTACGCACTAATAGACGCCGCGGCAATGTCTGCGATGGAAGTGTTATTGAAAGTATGATGAAAGTTTTGATACTCATTTTGTATACGGATCTGAATAACAACAATAATTTTATCCAATATAAGATCACATCTATCTATTAGTGGGAAAAGTAAAAACCCCATAGTAGTATAAAGTGTTCCCTTAGAAAATGTATTGAATGGCTTGTTGAGTGGCTTGTAAAAGTTCTATATAGTGTGCAGGGTATGCAGAGTGCTTTCCTTTAAATAAGAGTACTGGAGTAAAGCCATCAGCTGCTTTGTGCACAATTATCTTTACTGAGCAAGAGACAAGGCACATCTCCTGGTTATTTCCCTGCTATGCATGGGGGGAGGTTATATGTTGGTAGACCATGATAAAAATCAATTCTGCTATTAATTACCAATATGTCCATCACCTCTCCAGCACTGCAGAGATTCTCCTCTTATTTTTCATAGGTCAAGTCAGATCACATGACAAGTGAATATGAGCTCAACACATACAGGGTTATTCATAGAGAATTGAAAAGCCACTGCACGTTTGGTGACTTTTCGTTCTCTTCAATTCGGTACGATTTGCCGATCTCATTTCGGCGACCCTGTGGTGTATTCAGCAAGCACCACAGGGCCGCCGTAATGCAGGGAAAAGTCACCGCAAACCCGCCGAAAACTCACAGCAAAATGAGGGCGAACGCACACCGAAACCCACAAAAACATCTGGATTAACCCACCAAAGACGCCGGAGAAACCCGAGCAGGAGCCGATCAGAGCGCAGAGCAGCCGCCGTAAAAACCCGACACCGCAGACGAATGGAGTGGAAAAAAAAAACAGTACGCTTGAATGTTTCAAAAGTGAAACACTGCTTGCAAAAAAAACTGAGCGAAAATGTCTGGAATTTACATATAACATCCAATGAATGATAATAAAAAGGGCTGTTACAGAAAAAAGAAAAAATGATAATAAAAAAATAAAAAAAACGGAAAAAAATGTTTGCAAGAAAATCCCAAAAAATGCCTTAAAGGTCCTAAAAATAAAGAGACTTTTTACTGCAGACTATTATAATGAACGGTTTATTAGATATTGAATCAAAACGGGAATATTTTTAACATTGAAGCCTATGGGATTCGCCTGAATAAACCTGCCGAATTAAACCGAGTGGCAGGGCAATTCGGCAACTTTTCACTGCTGGGTTGTGTTCTCTGAATAGCCGAAGCATTGCTTCTCTATGGGGATTTCACTGCCCTCGAACAGGTACCATATGTGAAGGCAATTCGCCAACATATATCTCTGAATAGCCGAATGGCCAAGAAAGGTAACCGAACGCTGATTTTCAGCGTTCGGTTACCTTTCGGCAGCCATTCAGATCTCTTTGAATAACCCTGATAGGGTTGAAATGGCTCAGCAGCAAAAGGAATAATAATACAGCTGGGGTGACGTTCTCCCTTGATGAAAAACACAGATCCCCAAGCTGTTCAAACAGCTTCAGCGCTTTGGAAATGTCCACAGTGCTGAAAATGTGGGCGCACATTCTGGAGCCCATTTGAAAAAGAATTTAGTTTGCAGTGAAAAAAACTCTTTTGCATTGCTCTAGAATATGACCAGGTCGAGTTTACTCAATGTTGGGCTCCTGCATGAGCTTTTGAAGATCAAGATTACTCGGCCATGGTAGTGAAGCCAGAGTAAGGGCCTCCATTTTTTAATTTGTTTGTCTATTCCTACAGACCAGCCTCCGCAGGTGATTTGTTTAATTGGATACACATTATAATAAAGTAAAACAACATTAAGAGGGTCATCGTTTTTGGATATTTCAAAACAACTCATATAACTGGCTGTACTACACTACAAGTAAAATATATCGGAGCTGGATATTGACGGTAAAAGTGAAAAAAAAGCTGTAAATGACCCCTGATGTTTGTTGTTTGCCTGACCAGTCTCTTCCCAGATGTACTGCACTAGAACCTTGCTCTGTGACGAGACTCCTGATGAATGGGATTTTAGACAAGTTGTCATTCCGGATCACATCAAAAGGCCTTTTTTCCTCTCTGTGTAATTTATCTGCACAGAAAACTCATCCTAAACCATATTGTTTGATCAGCATCACCTTCCGAATGTGCTGTGACCTGAACTGCATGAAAAGCGGGGGTGAGATTTATACAGATGGCACACTTTTCACAGCGAGGAATGCGAACTAAGTGGAATCCGCTTGCAAGAAATGTGACTATACCAGATCTCAATCATCTGTAGCTGAAAATATGCAGCTTGTGGTCAACATAGTATTAAAGGAGCAGGTTTAAGTTGTACATCATGCAAGAGGGGGAAAACCTTTTCATGTGTCCACTTGTGATTCCCTTGGGTCCTGAATTATACCCCTGTTAAAGCAATCGTATACAGAAGTCATAGGCAGGTTCACTTTAGCTCATTTGGTTTTGGGATAATGTTTCTAGCAATAAATTGTACTATACAAAAGAATATCCCAAAAAAAGATGCAGCCTTAACACCTGTCAATCATGGCGGCTGTGGCCCTTGGGAGTTGCACCCTTGTTTGAGCATTTGTTACCAATAATTACAATCACTTATACACACCACCATATTCTGCAGCGCTGTACAATGGGTTGGAAAAAACATACACAGGGTAATTCAAAGAGAATCGAAAAGTCACCGCACGTTCGGTGACTTTTCGTTCTCTTCAATTCGGTGCGATTTGGCGATCCCATTTCGGTGACCCTGCGGTGTATTCAGCAAGCACCACAGGGCCGTCGCAGTGCAGAGAAAAGTCACCGCAAACCTGCCAAAAAGTCACCGCAAAACCCGGCGAAGGAGCACACCGAAAACCTGCAAAAACATCTGGATTAACCCTGCCGAAAATGACGGGAAAAACCCGAGCAGGAGCCGCTCACATGCAGTACAGCCGCCGGAAAAACCCGACACTGCAGATGAATGGAGTGAAAAAAAAAAAAACAGTTCGCTTGAGGCTAGGGACAGATGAGCGCATTTTCTGCGGCCACCGTCAAAATGTACGTCGATGCGTGCGCACGCATTTTTTCACGGAATACGCTTAAGTGGTCAGACGATGCGCAATTCTGGACGTATTTCATGACGGTGGGGTAAAAAAAAGAGAAAAATCTGATGAATCTAATCAATTGAGAAATGAAAAAATAAGGGCAAGGGTTATAAAAAGCCATTTTGGGGATGGTGGCGTTTTTCAAAGATGGATCCTGCACACGTCTTTGTGTTTGGTGCGATGGGGTACCTGTACCTTAAGAGGAAGAGAAAGCGGCGAACCTGGGTTCATGAAATCAACGCTGCCAGACCGACGCATGGACACTTCGTGACGCTGTACAGGCCACTGCGAGAGAGGGACCCCGTGAAGTTCTTCAACTACATGCGGATGTCCATCGCCTCCTTTGATGAACTGTTGTCGCGGGTACGGGAGCCGCTGACCAAGAGGGACACCAACATGCGGGCCGCCATACCACCGGAGGAGATGATAGTCATCACTTTGAGGTACGTACTGTCACACACCTGCATACATGACATCGCTGCCAGTCACCTGACATGAGTGCATCATGTCTGTAGTCACATGCCCACTGTTACATGCACACACACACACACGGGCATCACATCACACGTACATAATCATAAATGACTCCGACAACAATGTAGAAAAATAATAATATAATATGAAATAAAATAACAGTAATATATTCTGGACATATATTAAAACTCGTTAACTCAAGGTCAGGATATATAAAACATCAAAACAAATAACACATAACAAACAAAAATAAAACATATTTATGACATGTATCACAGTTGCTGATACCGCCGAGCATCTGGGTCATGAGGGCCGGTGGTGTGGCTACAGCTGGACCCCGACTCTGTGTGTGGCCTGGCTCCAGGGGGCATGGCTGGGCGGGTGGACAGCACCTCACTGGAGATGGAAGATCCACTGGCATTGGTGGATTGTGGCACAGCATGGTAGGCGGCTGCGTGATGGGGACGGGAAAGGATGTCCTCCAATATTGCCAGAGATCTGTGCCGGTACTCCATCTTCTCAGCCTCGCTCATCTTGTTGAGGAGGAGCATACATGCATTGAAGAAAGACATGTCCACGGAGTCCGCAATCATGCAGCGTTGGTGTGGATGGTTGGTCTGAGCCTCCATGAAGGTGACCATGGCCTGCTCCAGGTCTGCAGCTTGTGCCCTTCTCTTCTGGCCAGGTCTGGTGCTGACCATTGTTGCGGTACTTGCCACCTGTGGTGTCTCCGAATCCTCCTCCATTTGCGACTCAGCACCACCCCGGTTCTCCTCCTCCTGGCAGCTGGCAGAACCTCCTGGCACCATTTGTTGTACCTGTGTGCCGGAGGTCGATGGCTGGTCCATGCTGCTGACACTCCTGCGCGGCTCCTGGGTCCTGCGGAGGAACGATAGTTGCTCGGCATATATGTACCCACGGACCTTTTTCGCACCAGCTCCAGAGTGCGCAGCCATGGCCTGCTTCTTCTGGACGCGCATGTAGTTGTCGCGTACTGTGCGCCATTTGTTCATCGCCTCTTGTGCTGAAAAACATGATGAGAGTGACATTAGCTTGTGTTCATGGTATGTGATCATATTCAAACATTTTTGTTTTGTCTTCTAGGTATCTCGCTAGTGGGTGCAGTTTGAAGGATCTGCATTATAGCTTCCGCGTTGGCAGATCAACAGCTGGTGAGATCGTCCGCAAGGTGTGCCAAACCATATGGGAGACCATGAAGGGCGAATGTTTGCCAAGACCGACACATACGGCATGTCTGGAAATTGCAGCAGGATTCTGGGAGAGAGCCAACTTTCCAAACTGCCTGGGAGCCGTGGATGGCAAACATGTCCGCATAGTGAAGCCACCGCACAGTGGCTCACTGTATCAGAATTATAAACATTACTTTTCTATAGGCCTACTGGCGGTGGCAGATGCCAACTATAATTTTGTGTATGTGGATGTCGGTTCATACGGCAAGGACTCTGACTCCACATTGTTCAGGAACTCCACACTGTGGAATGAAATTGAGAGTGGGTCCCTGAACATCCCCAGACCCGCACCATTGCCTGGCAGTGACGTGGCAGTCCCCTATGCCTTCGTGGGTGACGAAGCATTCGGCCTATCCACACACCTCCTACGGCCCTACTCAGGGACACACCTGACTGTGAAGAAGCGGGTGTTTAATTATAGGCTGTCGCGGGCGAGACGGTATGTGGAGTGTACCTTTGGCATACTGACCAACAAGTGGAGGATTCTACATAGACCGCTGGATGTAAATGTGGACTTCTGTGTGGACATAGTGAAATGCTGTTGCATTCTACATAATTATGTGCGGGCCAGGGATGGTTTTAATTTTGACGATACCCTCACAGTTGTCGGTCTTGAGGATGATGTGAACTATGACATCATAGCTGTGAATAGATACAGCAACAGGTATCGCGATGCTCTATCTAATTATTTCATCAGTGATGCAGGTGAGGTGCCCTGGCAGCTGGGGAGCATTTGAGTTTCACATCAATGATTACATTTGTTTGTTTATTATTATTATTATTGTGATTTACATTTATGGGATTATGAATTAAATAATATTATACTCACTCTGTATGTGCTGCTCTTTCTCGGACCACGTATCATAATCCGGGTACACCTGACGGGACACCTCGACCCATGCGCTCGCCTTCTTCCCCTTGTCCTTATACCTCTCGCAGGCCGTATCCCAGATCCCTGGATGCTCCCCACAGCGCTGATGAGCCTCTCGACGTCCATCTCTGGTCCAGACATCTTCACAGTCGCAGGTACTCACCAACGCAATTCTAGGGAAATCCGGCTGTTTGAACGTTATGTAGGCCGCACACTAGCAGCGTCTGACGTCTCCTAATCACGCACACACGCTGCCATGCGGCCGCAGCGCACTCTGTACGTCTGTAGCAGCGGTTTCACGTTCTGAGAAAAATGCGTTCATTTGCCGGTTGCGTGATGTCGGCGCACTTTTGTACGCACGTACTGCGTATATTGGCCGTCATTGGCCGTTATGTGCTGCTACTGCCGCCGTGATTTAGTGCGCCTGCACGCGCGTTCCGACTGCCCCACTCTGACCCTAGCCTGAATGTTTGAAAAGTGAAACGCTGTTTGCAAAGAAACTACTGAGCGAAAATGTCTGAAATTTAAATATGAGGTCCAATGAATGGTAATAAAAAGGGCTGTTACAGAAAAAACAATTTAAAAAAAATAAATAAAAAAATCGGGAAAATAATTTTGCCAAAAAAATCCAAAAAATGCTTAAAATATCCCAAAAAATCTATAAATAAAGAGACTTTTTACTGCAGAATATTATAATGAACGGTTTATTAGATATTGAATTAAAACGGGAATATTTTTAACAGCCTATGGGATTCGCCTGAATAAACCTGCCGAATTAAACCACCGAATGGCAGGGCAATTTGGCAACTTTTCACTGCTGGGTTTTGCTCTCTGAATAGCCGAAGCATTGCTTCTCTATGGGGATTCACTGCCCTCGAACAGGCACCGTATGTGCAGGCAATTCGCCAAGATTTGGCGAATTGCCTGCTCTCTGGATAGCCGAATGGCCAGGAAAGGTAACCGAATGCTGATTTTCAGCGTTCGGTTTCCTTTCGGCAGCCATTCGGATCTCTTTGAATAACCCTGACAGGGTTATTTAGAAAGAGGTGAAAACCTTGGAGAATGACTGGAGAATTGAAAATTCTAGGTAAAAATAGTCAAACCAGAAAAATTCTCCCATTTTTCTCACTTTCCAAATTGGCTATTTGCTCTAGATTGTTCATTCTCCTGCCAATTCTCAATGTTTTCACCTCTCTCTGAATAGCCCTGATAATAAAACAAGTGTGACACATGGAAACAATAGGAGAAGACGAGCATGCTCGAGTGAGGAGGAGGACCACGCACTTGAATGTGAGATGCTTGAGTGGAGTTAAGCAGTGCAAAAAATATCCGAATAGCGGAGTTAAAAAATACTAGTGTTGTAGATAAAAGATGCAACTTTTTTTTTTGCCTCAAACAATCACAGATCGTCTTTTAGGATTTATTTTGTCGCAGTGCTAAATTTAATACAAGGGGATGAATGGCTTGTTTAGCTCGCTGATTTATCTTTCTGACCTTTCTCTAGCAGAAATTAAGTCATAAAAAAAGCATCATAATAGGCAACAATATATTATTACGAAGCTGCCATTATGTGGCAATGTGTTTAGAATACTTTCACAAGCAACATTTCTTATGCATTGCCTTAACTGCAGATGGTGGGAATAATGCTTTATCAGTGCCGAGCGGCAATCCTTTACTCGCGTTAAAAGTTATACCATCCCCAATAATAGGCTTTCGAGGGGTGAAAAGCTCTGTAAATGAATTTGTTTTGTGAGCTATTTAAAAAATAATGTACCCAACACAAAACAAGTGTGTCTGATTCGCCCCCACACACGCGCATTTCCCTATTGTGCTGAGAATTATGATCTCTCCGACTGCAATTCTATCTATAATTTATGGAAACGCCAAATAAAATGGCTTTTGGATAACTGTTTATGATCCCTTTGTCCCGGAATGCCTCCTGTTCATAATCACATGCATAATTCAACGAGCCAACTACTGTCACAAATTGTTTGCATATTGCAAAATTAGATCTCTGTTAAAAAGTTGTTTCCTCTCACAGGTATTCTCACTCTTTGTCAAGGTCGGATTCTACTTCTTTTTCTGCCGGTGTTCTTTCTATCCCACATGTATCTTGTAGAACATCTGCCAGGTTCACAAAGCGCAAGGGATTTATTCGCTTACCAGTCATTCATGGCGACATGAGTAGCAATATGAAAATTTAATGTAGATCTATTTCCTCTCCCTATCAGAGTCTCTCGTGTGAGTCCTTTCTCTCATTTATTAGCACAGTACCCACTGCCAGTTTATACACCCAGCTGGTGTGTAATAGTATATGTCCCTGAAGCATTTGGACTCAATAGTTACAGGGTTAATCAGAGAAAGGTGAAATTCTGGAGAACTTTTGGAGAAGTGAAAATTCTAGGTCAAAATAGTCAAACTAGAAAAATTCTCCCATTTATCTCACTTTCCAAATCAGCTATTTTGACCTTGAATTTTCACTTCTCCAAAAGTTCTCCAGAATTTCACTTTTCTCTGAATAACCCTGATAGTATTCAGATATATTTGTGGACATTTTCTCCTGACCACCCTCTCCATCCCCCATTCTCCCAAATTTTTAAATTTGAATTGTAAAAACTAACCTCACCCCTTTCCCATAGCCACCCCAGAACAGACGTCACTGGCTGCAGAAAGCAGCAGATGTCATCCATGTGATGCTCAACCCACGCACAGCTAGCGGACACGCAGCCAATCAGATGGCTCAAAATGCAAAAGTATTTGAAGGCATTGGACAGCACTTTCCGCTCATCAAGTTCTATTTCCTACTTGGTTCATCCCTTTGTTCATCTCATGGAAGAATTTTTCCATCACAACAATCCAGAGCACATAAAAAAGTTTGAATTAGCTTCTATTTGCAGTAATAAAAATTATTATTATAAAAATATACATAAATCCTCCCCCTTCTCTCCGAAAAAAAATGGATGGTGGTCTGAGGGGTCATGACATCATGAGCGTCTGCAGGATAGGGCAAGGTGGGGCCCCATCAACAGGCTTAAATTATGATAATTTATTCACTGCACTGCTGCAGTTCCTTGGCTCTCCACTAGGCAGCACCAGTGTCACATCCCCACGCCACCTCCAATCCACCACCTGCTCCCACTCACTTTGCAGGCTGGGAGAGTAAGGGCTGAGATGCAGGTGCAGCTGCTCCTATGGGCCACAGGCTGGGATGCTGGACACAAGAAAAAAGGTGATGATTTTCAAATAAATACATTTTTATTAAGCTTGATGCCAGTGTCTTTCTTTATGAGGGGAGGCCCCTGATCTGAGGTCTAGTTTATCTGTCTGGGGAAGAGGGACACAAAATGATTAATTGCAACCTGGTGGGGGCCTGTGTGAAGCTCACAGAGCTTGCATGAGGTACAGGCCAGGGCAATATTGGCAGTATACAGGCGCTCTAGGCAGGGTGTTGCCTGGGCAGTGGGGATGAGGACCCTGCTCCAGATCTTACAATCTAAAAAGAGAGGGGGCCCTGCTCCAGAGCTTATCTAAGAGGAGAGGGGGTCCTGCTCTAGAGCTTATCTAAGAGGAGAGGGGGTCCTGCTCTAGAGCTTACAATGTAAGGGAGGTGGCACACGAGCATACTGTACTGCGTCCATTACAGACGCACTTTTTCACAGGAGATATTGTGAGTACTGCGTAAAGTGCGTCCGTAACGTCTGATGTTACCACACCCTAGAAAATTTTTGCTAGTGTGCCGCCAGCCTTAGGCTGCTGTCAGACGAGCGTAGTGTTCACGTCCGTGATTGCGCCTAAAAGTACGTCCGTGATAGCATGAAAGAAAGTCCATTGGAGCCTGACACATGAAGTACGTCCGCACTGAACTGCGGACGCACAACGGCCGCGGCCCACGGACGCAAGGCAGGCAAGAACGTACAACCACTAGAACGGCCGCACAAAGTGCGCTGCGTCCGCAATGTCTGCATAGCTTTGTGTGTGAGTGATGGAACGTGGTCAGACGGACTGCATTTATACGTCCAGCATTTTTCACGGACAAAATGATTTTGCTTTTTAATTTATTTTCCCTCCTACATCGTCAGTGAAAAAAACGGACTGTCTGGCCACTACTGCGTCATCCGTACGTCTGTGTGCACGGACGTACAGTCCGTAGAAATCACGCTCGTCTGACCCCAGCCTTAGAGGAGAGAAGACCCTGCCCCAGATCTTACAATCCAAGAGTAGAGGGGACCCTGCTCGAGAGCTTGCAATCTAAGAGGAGAGGGAACCCTGCTGTTGCCTTCTCACAGCCAACGCCCCACGCTTACCTATGGACAAGTGCCCCGGCCGACCAGGCAGAGCACGGCAAGGAGCAGAGACGCTCTGGCGCCCTTTACAAGTGTAGCCCCCCTCCCTGTGTTAAAGGTAAGGAGAGGGGGGCAAAATGTTTTTTATTTATTATTAAATTTATTATTTATTTATGTAGAAAGAGTGTGGGGCGTGTGCATATATAAGTGGGTGTGTATCTGTGTGCAGGGAGGGTGTGTGGGTATATATATGTGTAGGAAGGGGGGCTGGTGTATATATATATATATATATATATATATAATGAAAAACACATGGGGGGGGTTGCACTCAGCCTTAACTAAGCATTCAGTGCGCGTGCGTCTCCAAAATAAAATACAAAACTAAACCAAAATGTTTTTCATATGAATTTCCTGGGTATGCACCCCTCCCTGCGAGATGGTACTCCTCCTCCAGGACCTATTTAACCTTGATCTGCAGGAGCTCCATGAAGGGGACTTGTTCCTCAGTAAGTGAGTTTATCCCATGATCGGCAGTCATTAGGTTTGCAGAGTAGGACCTGCCAGAGGGTGGATTACATTGACGCTGTTGGCAGGCTTAAGCAATTCACGGCCGTTCATTGCAAACCAACTTTCCACCATTTTATTCAGCAAAGCTCAGAGTTAAGAAATTTTCACCATGTGGTAAAAGCTGGTATTATGTACCCATGCATGGAGCGGTTGTTGAAGGTTTTTGAATGTGTTTGTCTGGAGTGCTCTCTCCGTGGTTTATATATATATATATATATAGTGGGGGCCTGGTGTGTGCCAGTATCTGTGGGGGGGGGGGGTCATGGTTTGTGTATACAGAGCTGGCTCTGTATATACAGAGATGGAGTGAGGTGTGTATGTATATGTAAGGTGCTGGTTCCGGGGCGGTAGGTACGAGCCAATGTGCAATGAAGAAGTCTTGCAAAGCAGATATATATATATATATGTATATGATGATTTATTGCAAAGACACAATAAAGCAAAGGCAATAACAGATATAGAAGAGGTATGCAATAGATGGAGAATACTGAATAGGAGGGGAAAAGCTAAGGAATAGGGAAGAAGTGTATATATGTATACACAGGTTACAGGTCTAGAGAGAACTAAAGCAGAATATATACAGGTTACAGGTCTAGAGAGAACTAAAGCAGAATATATACAGGTTACAGGGCGAGAGAACTAAAGCAGAATATATACAGGTTACAGGGCGAGAGAACTAAAGCAGAATATATACAGGTTACAGGGCGAGAGAACTAAAGCAGAATATATACAGGTTACAGGGCGAGAGAACTAAAGCAGAATACAGGTTACAGGGCTAGAGAACTAGAGCAGAATACCGGTTACAGGGCTAGAGCAGAATACCGGTTACAGGGCTAGAGCAGAATACCGGTTACAGGGCTAGAGCAGAATACCGGTTACAGGGCTAGAGCAGAATACCGGTTACAGGGCTAGAGCAGAATACCGGTTACAGGGCTAGAGCAGAATACCGGTTACAGGGCTAGAGCAGAATACAGGTTACAGGGCTAGAGCAGAATACAGGTTACAGGGCTAGAGCAGAATACAGGTTACAGGGCTAGAGCAGAATACAGGTTACAGGGCTAGAGCAGAATACAGGTTACAGGGCTAGAGCAGAATATACAGGTTACAGGGCTAGAGCAGAATATACAGGTTACAGGGCTAGAGCAGAATATACAGGTTACAGGGCTAGAGCAGAACATACAGGTTACAGGGCTAGAGCAGAACATACAGGTTACAGGGCTAGAGCAGAACATACAGGTTACAGGGCTAGAGCAGAATACAGGTTACAGGGCTAGAGCAGAATATACAGGTTTAAAGGGAAACTACAGATCAAAACAAAGATACAATACAACAAGGTGTACTTAGGTTATATATATATCCGAGTCCTTGGAGATATGGGCAAGTCCTTATAATCCAGGCAAGGAAAGCTTGGGAGGTCCAGGAGGATAACAAGTCCAGAGGTCTGTAGTAAGTAGGAGATCCAGGAGGTTTACAAATAATAAGTCCAGGAGAGATAACAGATAGCCTTGAGAAAATAGGATCCAGCAGAGTATGGGTCCTAGGAGGCCCAACAGGTAGCTCCTTGCAGCTTGGATATTTCCAAGACAATGTGGAATCGTTGGGCTTCAGGTGTGGCCTAGTTTTATGCAGGAGTAGTAGATGATCTAGGCAACACCTGAACGATGCACAGGCAGAGGTGAGTAGTGGTACTGCTATATGAAAGTCCCACTACTATGAGCCAGCACTGGGTTTAGGCTTTTTATTACGCCGCCGGCGTTGATCCTTACATATGCCCCCTCCTAAGGGCACACTCTGGGTGCCCACAATGTCCTGTGAATCGGTGACGGTGTGATTAGACTCTAGAAGATCTTCTGATTCTGAAAATATGGAATCCAGTATAATTGTATCTGTTAATAAAGACACCTTTGGTTTAAGCCCCCTGGTACTGATGATAGGGGAGTCTATTTTAGTTACTCCAGGTTTCCTTTCAGGCCAAGCTATCCCATACTGTTGTACAGCCGGGAAGATGGTAGGTATAGGTACGGTATTCTGGGTAGAATCAGATAATGGGGGCAAGACGTTATTTACACTGCTCTGTAGTTGATCCTGTAGGGACATAATGAGACTCTGTTGATTGATCACAGACTGGGCAATGTTACTGACTTGATTCGTGAGTGTAGTCATCACAGAGATCATAGTAGGTATAGTGGTGGTTTCAATAGATTCCTTTATAGGAATTATACTAGCAGCAACGGTCATATCAGGTAAAGAAAGGGTGGCATGGGTCTTTGTAGTCTCACCAGGCAATTTGATCCCCGAAGAAGGTTTAGCAGATGGGGTTTTGGTAACCGGTATTGGTCCGGTGTCGAGTATGTCGACCGGTAGATCCTCGGTACCGTGGAGCATCTTGGCGGTGGGTACGACTGGCGAAGTGTTGGTAGGAGGCACCTTGGCAATGAATGATGATACCTCAGCATCTGGAACTCTGGCAGCAGGCGCTTTGGCATGAACTGAAGCCTCGTCATGTGATAGCGTGGTAGCAAGCACCTTGGCGTGAACCAAGGTGTTGGCGACAGACTGTTCTTCACAAAGTGGAGCTTCAGCAGCGGGCACTGCGGCTTGGGTCGAAGTTTCCAGACACGATTTTATTTGCCCAGCGAAGGCCTTAGGATCGTGATCAGCCACATTTTCAGATACTGTACCTCCTATAGGTGAAGGTATACGTTCGGTTTCAGTGAATTCGCCAGAGGAGGAACAATCAAAAGGAAGAAAGTCCTCTCGTGGATCTCTGCGAGGGACGACTATGGTGGATCCGACGAAGCCAGTACAGCACCCAGGACCACCATTAGGATGTCGTGCTGTTTGTATGGGTATCTCCATCGAATCATCACTATCCCAGCCTTCAGAACTATTGCTTAACATGGGGAACCGTGAGAGACATTGGTCTGTATAATGTTGGCTGGAAGTGATTAGAACAGTGGCTGTAGCGGCATTAACTCTTTCAGATTGGTACACACCTTTCCTGGCCTTCAAGGCGGATTCAAATAAATTCAAGTCCTTTTTGCGAACTACTGTCCCATTGGAGGCAATTGTACAGTCAGTAGATATGGGTTCCATAGAAATAAAGGCCTGTACAGGGTACTCCGTTGTCTTGATAGGTGTTTGGCTGTGGGCAATGGATGTAAAGGTGCTGGCAGCAAATACAGGTGAAGTATCCATAGGAACATCATAGGAACGGGGTACCGATGGTTCATAATCCATGCTTTCATATTCTATAGATGCGGGTAGAGGAGTCTGCTGTATGGTGGGCCTTGGTGGAGATTCTGGTGGTATTACCTGTTGTGGAGTTGCAGTAGCAGGTTCTCTGTAATGCTGATTAGACACAGGTTTAGGCAATGGGGTGGATTTCATGGTAATAGATTTGGTCACAGGATTCTTTGGTGCAGGTATGGGGGTCTTGGATTTTGGGGTCTGCTTAGGGGGTCTTATTGGGCAAAGCGGTATCCAGTGCCCCCTAGAACCACAGTAAATACAGACCCCCGCCGCTTGCCTCCTGGCGCGCTCTGCCGGGGTTAGAGGACCACGATGTATCTTGGTAAGGTTTTCAATTGCAGCAGGGTTACAAAATCCTTGGAGTTGCAATTGTAGGAATCCAATCAATTGGGTGAGGAACTCATGGAAGGATTTCTGGATTAACCCCGTGAGTACTTGATTCATTGCTGGCTCGTTGGTATTAGGATTCCACATTCTGTAAGGTGCTGGTTCCGGGGCGGTAGGTACGAGCCAATGTGCAATGAAGAAGTCTTGCAAAGCAGATATATATATATATATATATATATATATGTATATGATGATTTATTGCAAAGACACAATAAAGCAAAGGCAATAACAGATATAGAAGAGGTATGCAATAGATGGAGAATACTGAATAGGAGGGGAAAAGCTAAGGAATAGGGAAGAAGTGTATATATGTATACACAGGTTACAGGTCTAGAGAGAACTAAAGCAGAATATATACAGGTTACAGGTCTAGAGAGAACTAAAGCAGAATATATACAGGTTACAGGGCGAGAGAACTAAAGCAGAATATATACAGGTTACAGGGCGAGAGAACTAAAGCAGAATATATACAGGTTACAGGGCGAGAGAACTAAAGCAGAATATATACAGGTTACAGGGCGAGAGAACTAAAGCAGAATATATACAGGTTACAGGGCGAGAGAACTAAAGCAGAATATATACAGGTTACAGGGCGAGAGAACTAGAGCAGAATACCGGTTACAGGGCTAGAGCAGAATACAGGTTACAGGGCTAGAGCAGAATACAGGTTACAGGGCTAGAGCAGAATATACAGGTTACAGGGCTAGAGCAGAATATACAGGTTACAGGGCTAGAGCAGAATATACAGGTTACAGGGCTAGAGCAGAATATACAGGTTACAGGGCTAGAGCAGAATATACAGGTTACAGGGCTAGAGCAGAATATACAGGTTACAGGGCTAGAGCAGAACATACAGGTTACAGGGCTAGAGCAGAACATACAGGTTACAGGGCTAGAGCAGAATACAGGTTACAGGGCTAGAGCAGAATACAGGTTACAGGGCTAGAGCAGAATATACAGGTTTAAAGGGAAACTACAGATCAAAACAAAGATACAATACAACAAGGTGTACTTAGGTTATATATATGTATATATATCCGAGTCCTTGGAGATATGGGCAAGTCCTTATAATCCAGGCAAGGAAAGCTTGGGAGGTCCAGGAGGATAACAAGTCCAGAGGTCTGTAGTAAGTAGGAGATCCAGGAGGTTTACAAATAATAAGTCCAGGAGAGATAACAGATAGCCTTGAGAAAATAGGATCCAGCAGAGTATGGGTCCTAGGAGGCCCAACAGGTAGCTCCTTGCAGCTTGGATATTTCCAAGACAATGTGGAATCGTTGGGCTTCAGGTGTGGCCTAGTTTTATGCAGGAGTAGTAGATGATCTAGGCAACACCTGAACGATGCACAGGCAGAGGTGAGTAGTGGTACTGCTATATGAAAGTCCCACTACTATGAGCCAGCACTGGGTTTAGGCTTTTTATTACGCCGCCGGCGTTGATCCTTACAGTATACATATATATATATATATATATATATATATAATGTGTAGTACTGACTAGTGTGGTGCATTGAATGGTGTTAACAGACTAGAAAATGCAACACTCAGATCAGACACTTACACCTTTATTCTTCTGTTAGACTTGCATCATGTTTCGCAGCCTCTGTATTACTACGCTTTATTTTATGACTGTCCCCTTCATGACATTGTCAAATGGGCAAAATATGGAGGCCATTAAAATCCCCCCCCCCCTTGAAAAAGTTCTGCGGACGCCCATGCATGACATGACAATGTTTTGACATTTATTTTTGTCTTTAAGGGGTTATGAAGTGGTCCTACTGATTGTATGGTCAGTACACTCACTTTTGGTTTCTAGTGACACTTCTAAGAAACAATGGATCACTGATCTTCAATGATGTTAAATTATCCTTTTCATATATTTGATGATACAAAATAATTGTTATTTTTTATTTACTCTTGTTGCTCTGATGGCAATACAGGACACAATACTGGCACAAATGGTGGGGACATAACTTTTTGTATGCCCAAATGCTTACATCTGTCCCGGCCTATAATATGGTATCTTTATATAGCGCCAACATATTACACAGCACTGTACAAGATATGTGAACAAGGGTGTGGTACTTTAGATCAGCAAACATAGCTTCACAAGGACTACTAAGTACATTGGGGGGTCCTCTGTTCCTAAGGGACCTTACAATCTATAAAGGGATATACACATGTATTGGGAGGTAGGTGTATACATATCGCTAGGTGTCTTGCCGAAGGACACTTGCTGGTGAGGTTCTGACCGGGATCCAGTTCTGTTTCTCAATGGTTGTAGAGGAGAGATGCGCTGGGCATGTGTTTTGATCAGGATCAGAGTTGTAGAACAAAGATGTTGCCAAAGCGATATGCAGCTTATATTACATGTTAGACAAGTATGACTTGTTTGGTGTCTTTCCCAAGGACACTCGCTGGAGAGGGTCTCTGACGAGTTTCAAATCTGCATCTCCATGATTGTAAATAAGTGAGGTTACCTCTACTCTACCCAGCCAACACCTAGGAATTATGAAGGGCCTGAATGGAATTCACAAGATTGGATGATCTATGCAACATGGTCACAGTCAAGACCTGGAATGGAAAGTCTGTACTCTTTGTTAGAACAGAAACTCAACTAAATGGAAATAGATGAAAGCAGTACTGGGCATTGGGTTTGCTTGGAAATGTGTGATCCAGGGCCATGGAGAAAATACCTACTCAATGGTCCATAGTGAGAGGGAGAGCATACCGAGCTCAAGGGTATGAGAGATACAAAATCACAAGAATATTTTCTTTCCAAATGTCCAGGGCAGGAAGAAATCACATCCATGAATAACTAACCAAAGGACATGGGTCAGGAAAGACTGCATAATATGCTGGCGCTTTATAAAGAAAGAATAATAACAATAATAAATAGAGAATTGAGAACAACCCAAGTAAAGCCAAAAAGTCATTGAGTAATGCATTGGCATGAAAAACCAAGACTTGGCAATGCAGAATGCCAGGAGTCTAGATTTATAGCTCATGGCTACTGTTGATTGGCCAATGCCTGGTGTGTATGTCAGAATGTACGTATATGCGCAATGAAGATCGGAGAAATGGCACAGAGAGGTGATGTCAGAATGACGCAGGTATGAGCAGTTAGGCCATACTGATACACGCCTAGAGAGGCATCATTAAATGCTGTTGACCAGAAGAAATGTTACCACTATGACACGGCAAGGTTTGAGTAACCTGCATTAATTGGGCACGCGTGACAATATCCTGTAGAGACTGCTGGTGCCAGTGGGGGAAATGCATCACTGGGATATAATTGACTCGCAATCGACATACAGGAATAGCTATATTTCAGAAATAGATATACACAAATACCAAAGCAGTGTGCTAAGTTCAGTCACCTTCTAACGTATTATAAACACTAGCGTACACAGCCTGTTACATTAGGGCGTTCGCCCATGGAACATTTATTCATTTAAATCTTCTGATTAGCAGATTTTGCACAAAATAAACATTTTCCATCACAAACATCAAACCTGTAATCGGAGCCATAGACAGTTTTTATGTTGTCCTTTATTTGATTCAAGGATATCTAAAATGTAAATGGAAGAGATGAAAGAGGACCCATTCATCCAAATTTGAAGGTGTGCCTGGGCATACCCCCTGCACACACCTAGTATTGTAAAGTTAGAGAGCATAGAGATATAGAAAAATATTTACCAACTCTTGTGCGTGATGAATAAAAAGGTTTTATTCCATGGTGAGCACAGGAAAAAGACAACGTTTTGACCTTCACAGGTCTTTGTCAAGTCTTGACTTGACAAAGACCTGTGAAGGTTGAAACGTCTTTTTCCTGTGCTCACCATGGAATAAAACCTTTTTATTCATCACACACAAGAGTTGGTAAATATTTTTCTATATCGTTGTGTCTGGATTTGGAAGTCTTCCATGCCAACTGTGGATCCTTTGTGGCTGCAACAAATTTTTGGTTCTAGAGAGCATAGAGAGGCGTCACACGGGTTAAGGGTTGAATACTCAAACTAATCACTGAATACCCCCCAGCCCGCTCCCTAACATGAAACAATGACCTGCGCCTAGCTTCTCCCCGCATCACCTCTTCCCATGATAGTCTGCAGGATTTCTCACGCACAGCCCCCCGCCGTCTGGAACACTCTCCCTCGTACTGTCCGGCTTTCACCTAGTTTTCCTTCCTTCAAACGCTCCCATAAGACATTCCTATTTAGGGAAGCCTACCACCCGACTCACTGATACACCTCACTGCCCCAACCAATCCATCACTCTCACCTTGCAGTCCATTGCTCTCTCCTTGCAGTCCATCGCTCTCTCCTTGCAGTCCATCGCTCTCTCCTTGCAGTCCATCGCTCTCTCCTTGCAGTCCATCGCTCTCACCTTGCAGTCCATCGCTCTCACCTTGCAGTCCATCGCTCTCACCTTGCAGTCCTCTCCTCCTGTTTCCCCCAACCCTTCTAGATAGTAAGTTCCCTCCAGGAATAGGGCCTTTGTTTCCTCCTGTACTGGTTGATCAAAATGTTGTTCAATGTATTGTAACCCTGTCTATACTGTGCCCATTGTACAGCACTGCGGAATATGATGGCGGTTTATAAATAAAGAATAATAATGATAATAAATCGGAACTATGAGACAAAAACATGGGAGCTCTGAGCAAGAAATGGAAACAGACATAAAAGAGAAATCAATGAAATGCAGCTTGTCTATATAAACCTTTCACAAACCGTAAAGAGAAAACAGACTCAGCATCAACAACTGTGTCCTTTACAGTTTTGTCATGTTTTAAATCCTAAAAGGCCAGCAGATGACATTTGCACCTTCCGAAATGTAATTCCGACAGAAAATCTCCATAATTTTGACAGATAACATAATATTTAATCCTTGATTTCTAACCTCCCCCCAAACACAAACCTTCCAAGCTAAAAGCCCCAATAAACAACATTTTTTGATTCATCAAATATTCTCACATTTTAAAAGCCATAAAAAAAGCATTCAGAATTATGTAGAATGATAATAAATATAAAATAGAGCAATTCTAGAAAAAAACAAAAAACATAGCATAATCCAGCCAGAAAATATATATGGTCTGATTATGGCTCCCTAAGGGTTACACTCACAGGACATCTGTCAATTTCAGGCAAATCACTGCTTAGCTGTTACCCCTCTCACTTCTTCAGTATAGCCGGTTCCAGGAGTCGCCGAGCTTCAAACGGTGGAATAATCTACCGAGAGGACTACTCCTAAATAAACCACCAGGCACTGGATGGGGATCAGCATAGCAGGATAACTATAGGTCTCACTTCCAGACTTTCTTAACCCCTTCACTACCGATAGAGATATCTCGGGCTTCAAAGGCACCATCTGGTGCCCCGTTATCGAGATATCTCAATATGCTGAACTGCAACCCAAAAGCAAATGAAAGTCGTTTGGTGCTTTTGGGCTGCAGAAGGTGCCCCCACATTTTAGCCCTGTGGGCATAATACCCAAAGAGCTAAAACTGTAAAATCAGCTGCTCAAAGCTCTGAAACATCAAGCTTTCAGCAGCCGATGCAGGGAAAAAGAAAAGAAAATAGACCAGTCACTAAAACCTTTAACTCAACTCGGCAGTAAATGGCGCCATCTACTGGCCAAAAATAGGATAAACTCAATTATTTCTTAGTTTAAAATGATTTTTCAAAAAACCACTGGTTTCTGACAATGTTTTTTTGGAAAATCACTTGGTAGTGAAGGGGTTAAGCATAAGGGATCCAATTATCAAAGGTTTCCAAATCAGCAGGAGGATTTAAAAAACGAACCCTCTTGCTCTCTAATGCTCTTGCATCCTATTCCCCCTAATCTGCTGTTCTTTGATTTGTGCCTACTCAGAGCTAACAATCATAGTTTGGAAAACTGGCGAACCATTCTTTTTCCTCCTGTATAAATGTGCAATTACAAGGCTAACTGTTTGAGACCCCACATTGTTTTACTGTAAAGGGCTCTACATATATGCATTTTAATTCTGGTTAATATCCCCTTTGCGACCTTATTCAAGTGTACTTTAAACAGCACCCGAAGGTGCCCTGAGGTCAAGTACACGTGTTGTGGCACAGCAATGCAAAGAAATTTTGTTTATTGCAAACTAAATTCATTTGGAAATGGGCTTCAGAACAAACTCCTACATTTTCAACAAATTGGAAATTACAGCAGATTTGTAAAAGAGTTTGTAGGTCCATTTTTTTCCCTTCATGTGCTGCGCTCATTCATGAAACACATCGGCGACGCCACCAGTGAGTGTCCTTGGGCAAAACACCTAACAATATGGATGCGCCTACCTCACAAAATACTTGTACATCTCATAGATTGTAAATTCCCTTGGGAACAGGGACCCCCTGACTCAGACCATATCATCTATGTGTGGTATTACAATGTATCAACTCCTTGTGAAAAACTGATCTTGTAAAGTGCTGCGGAATTTGAGGCGCTTTATAAATAAAGTATAATAATAATAAATGGCAGGCGTTAAACTTACTTCTCCTAGCGCTAACGATTACATATCACAATGCTACTAATTCTAGTCCTAAATTCTAACCCGAGCTTCTGACCCTAATTTTTCACCCCAACCCTAATTTCTAACCCTAGCTCCTATCCCTAATTTCTAACCCTAGCTTCTAGTTAGGGTTAGAAATTAGGGATGGAATTTCTAACCCTAATTTCTAACCCTAGCGTCTACCCCTAATTTCTAACCGTGATTTTCAGTGGTTCGTGCTAAAGGTTTAATCAGGCGAATCCTATAGGTTTCAATGTAAAAAAAATCCCCCTTTTTATACATTTCGGATTCTTTTGTTCCTCTTTTTTTTTTTCGTTTCCTATCATTTTTGACTCATTTTTGTTCCAATTTTTAGTTTTGGTTTTTCGTTATGTGACCGATCCGAGAATTCTGACAGCTGATTTTCGTAGCTCAGAAAGGCTTCCGAAATACGAATCGGCTAATTTTCATCCGAATTTTGATGTCTACCTTCTACTATTATTTCCTGGTGCCTTGCCTTGAATTTGGATTAACCGTGTATCAGGCTCCCTTGTTTTGGACTTGATTATTCTTTTGTCAGCCATCTGCCAGGACCCTATTGCCTGCCTGGAACCCCTGCCATGGACTTGTCAAATTTTACTTTAGCTTTCCTGTTTCTTCTTTCTCTGTCATCCCTATTCATATCCTGTCAGTAGTTCCTGTGTCTTATTACTCCTGTATTATTAGTTCTGTGTTTAACCTGTCCTCTTGTGTGCCCCTTGTTCTAGTAGTTTTTTTGTTTTTTCCTATTGCTACTCCCACTACTCTCGGTTCTCATCTGTTGCCTTAGTCAGCCCTTTTTCTGTGTCTCGCTTTTTCTATGTTTATTGCCGTGTTCCTTGCCCTAAACCTCATTCCTGTCCCACCTAATATCCTCTGTTCAGTTCATTTTCCTGTTTTGCTTTACCCTTCAGCCTTCAATAAGTAAACCTTGCTGTACCCTGCAATCGGCCTGACTTCATACCATCAATGCATCTTGGACTTGAACCAGCAAAATATGCATACACACCGTGTCACGTTTTCCCATAGCAGCCAGGCCCACCTGGTGGCTGAGAAGAATGCTCTCACCCTCATGGTTTTCGGGGTTAATCTGTTTAGGCTTCCCACCCCTGGAGTCTCAGTGTCTGATTAGACCTGTGGTCACATGACCTGCACTGCCCTTTATATATGACCAGCAGTGCACTAGTTCTTTGGTCCAGTATAGGTCTTCTCTGCTGTGTGCCTGCATTCTGTATTTTGATTATTCTGGTTCCTGACTCCTGGCTTTGTATCCTGACGTTTCTTGTAATTAACCCCGGTACTGTATATCGATATTCTGGTTCCTGTTTTGCATTTCCTGTATTTGAGTGTATCTAGTCCAGCAGCTTATTGCTTTAGATTATAGAGACCTGTTAGATTTTAATTTCCTGTATAAAATATAAATATTTTGTCTTGAAAAGCCTGTTTTATAAAATGGGCTGTGAAATCCCCCCTCCCATTTTGAGTGTCAAATTCTATATATGTCTTTTCTTACATAGGATGTTGGCCTGTGGAATTTAGCCGATTTCCTGTCTGCGCAGGAAAGGGTGTGCGGACATTGTAAGCTAGAGAAAAACCATCTCTAAATCATATTTAGTAATCTTTGTCTCACTGTTGGTTAAACTCTGACGTAGAAATGTATCTGTATGCTGATTGGCTATAAGTTCTTTCAAATCTAATAAAACCAGTCTGTCTAACAAAAAATACCCAGACATGACCTGAAGCTACATTGCGTGTGGCTGATTTTGGTGTCTCTCGCCATGGCGTAGCGCAGCGTGGCGCAGCATCTTACTTCAATTTTGATATCTAAGAAGAAACTTGAAAAAGGTTTATGGCATTCCATATATGGTAATTATAATAGAATTTTAATTTAACAAGACCACCTAAAGGATCTCTTTCTAGTTAGAACCGGTTGTCAGGGAGCTGGTTCCGGGGTGACAAGTGTGAGCCCAATATGCAATGATGGGAAATAGAAAAACGTATATGAACAAAAGGGGTTTATTAAGAATAAGGCATAAGAGGCAGTAAACAAATATGAATAAACAATTATGTAGCTGGGTAATAAGAGAAAACACTGTATAAATAATAATCAGAAATAAGAAACTAAAAAGCAAGAGGAGATAAAGGTAGACCAAAAGTAACAAAACTAAACTACACTAAACTATGCTACTACATATAAAAGGAAAAGAGTAGATTGAACTTAGAGCAGGGTTAAACCAGATAGGAGAAGGAAGAGAGAAGGAGATCTTTAGAAAGAATAAATAGGAAAAATAGAAACGGAAGATTCTTTGAGCAGAGGATCCTGGGTATGCAGGGGGTCCTGGGTATGCGGAGGGGTCCTGGATCTGTAGAGCGACAGATTCAGCGGGATGCGGGGTAGCAGGCTCTGAGGGTTCGGATGTAGGGCAACAGGCTGAGGATTCTGTAGGTTGTAGGGCAGTGACGACTGAAGGACCTGCGGGATGCAGGGCAACACTTTCTGTAGATCCTGCGAGATGTAGGGCAGTGACAACTGAAGGACCTGCGGGATGCAGGGCAGCACCTTCTGTAGATTCTGCGAGATGCAGGGCAGCAACTACTGTATATCCTGCGGGATGCAGGGCAGCAATAATTGGAGAACCTGCGGGATGCAAGACAGCAGGCTCTGGGGATTCTGTAGGTTGTAGGGGAGCAGGATCAGAGGGTACTTGCAAGATGTATGGTACCAGGCTGTGGATTCTGCAGGATGCAGAGCAGCAGGATTCTTGTAGCAGGAACTATGACCAGTATGGTGGGAACCAAGACAAAAACAGGTTATAGCAGGCAGAGCCAGAAGACAGCTCCTTCCTAGTGAGAGGTTCACTAGAACAATGCAGAAGCATCTTGCTTTGGGAGTGGCCCTTTTTTATAGTGGAGAAATTAAGATGTTATGGCTAGCACCTGGTTGCTGGAACGACTTGGTTCTGTAGGGGAATCACTGTTATTATTTCGCTGAGACACTTTGCCTTTAGTTCTTTTATGGCGCCGGCGGCTAGGGACCTGACACCGGTGTTGCTAGATATCTGTAATTTCTGGTTTACCCCTGTTATTCATTGTGTGTTTACTTCCCACCCTGTACTCTGTATAGACAGAAGACCATACAAGGACCTTACACTAGTGCAGGCCTTTCCTCTTGTGTCTGTGTCCTGTCCTGTTCCCTCTGGTTCTATTGTGTCCAGGGTTCTGCATCATGCAGAAAGACACATATCTGCCTAAAGGGCTTACTAAAACACACAACACAAAGGGCCCCCCTTTGGCACCTGAGGGGGGCAAATGTGACACCCTGTGACACATCTGTGGCTATTTAAAAGCTGCTCAAAGTTTGGGGGTCCGAGCCCCCTGGGACCACCGGGCCCCTCAACACTTGGGCTCTCATTCCCCTGATGCCAGACCTGCCAAGCAATATAACCAGATCGGGGCTGCATGGGGTAGGGAGAGATGGGGGGGGCACACTATACAGAAAGACCAATTTAAAAACAATAAAGTGATCATGATGAGTAGCGTGTCCCTTTAATTGCATTGAAGAAACAGAGTGCTGGTGCTTTGTGTTTGTTTTACCCCTGGTCAAAAAAAAAAATTTGTTTAAGGACATGCTCCTTCCATTTTTCTTTGTGCACAGTTTCTGAAACGGTCAGGTCTGCTTGTAATGCAGGTGGCATAGGAAAGGCATCACCTCTTCTCTGAAAAGAAAGAAAAAAAAATTCACACAGTACAAGAGATTCCCCCCTGCATGTGAATTAACTGTTCAACATGCAGAACATACTGGATATGTTTTTATGTTTTATCGTTTTGTATCTTTATTCTATAAATAAATTCAATGTAGGAAACTGAAGAGATCAATGTTACTGACTAAATTTACAAACATTTAACCTCCCTGGTAGTCTGATTATCTTAATATTTTTTAATGTCAAAGCGGTACTTTGTTTTGCGTTGTATTGTGTGTGTCATAATTTGTTTATTTATTTTATTTTGTAATCTCCCACCGGTTCCGCCCCCCCCCCGCGTCGCGGCACTCGCAGGGAACCCAGAAGACCTGATGCCGGCATCGTCCGGAGGTCACAGCAGGAGGACATCGGGGGATCGAAGGGACAAGGTGAGTTACACTACAGGGTAATCCCGAGTGTGGCTCGGGGTTACCGCTCTAGGTACTGAAAATTAACCCCAAGCCACACTCGGGATTACCGCCAGGGAGGTTAAAAGCACTATTCAAACTAAGGAATTCAATGGAATTATTATTATTCTTTATTTATATAGCGCCAGCATATTCCACAGCACTGTACAATGGGCACAATATAGACAGAGTTACAATACATTGAACAACAAGTGACAAACCAGTACAGGAGGAAACGAGGGCCCTATTCCCGTGGGAACTCACAATTTAGAAGGGTTGGGGGTGGAAACAGGAGGAGAGGACTGCAAGGTGAAAGTGATGGACTGCAAGGTGAGAGTGATGGACTGCAAGGTGAGAGTGATGGACTGGTTGGGCAGTGAGTTGTATTAGTGAGTCGGGTGGTAGGCTTCCCTAAACAGGAATGTCTTTAGGGGAAAGTCTGACTGTATGAGGGAGAGCGTTCCAGAGAGTGGGGGCTGCGCGTGAGAAGTCCTGCAGTCTATCATGGGAAGAGGTGATGCGGGGAGAAGCTAGGCGCAGGTCACTGTTTGACCTTAGGGAGCGGGCTGGGGTGTATTTGGTGATTAGAGAGGACAGGTAGTGGGGAACTGAGTTAGTGAGAGCTTTGTAGGTCAGGGAAAGGATTTTAAATTTAATTCTACAGTGGATGAGGAGCCAGTGAAGGGACTCGCAGAGAGGAAAAGCAGAGACAGAGCTGCGAGTGAGGTGGATGAGACTGGCGGAGGCGTTCAGAATGGATTTTATGGAGGAGAGGCGGGAGAGAGGGAGGCCAGCTAGAAGATTATTACAATAGTCAAGTCAGGAGATTACAAGGGCGTGGATAAATTGCTTTGTGGTGTCAGTGGTAAGAAATGGCCAAATTCGGGAAATATTGCGTAGTTTGTAGCGGCAAGAGGAGGAAAGAGACTGGATGTGGGGAATGAAGGAAAGAGTCGAGTCAAGTGTAACTCCGGAGGCAGCGAACCTGTTTTGATGGGGACATAGTGATACCATTGACCGTGATAGGAAAGTCAGGAGGTGGGGAGGCATTAAAGGAAGGAAACAGCCTGATTGCCGAAATTGGCAGCTTTTTAAGCCACAGTTCAGACAGTTCCAATTCAGGAGATTTAAATAAGGGCATACTGGCATTTCCATTCCCGATAAAATTTGGTGTGAATATTGGCACTCGTGGCTATGCTTTTATTTATTTATTTAATTCTGTATTTTATTAGATTTTGGAAAAAGAACAATACAGTAGACACGACTCAAAAGAAAGTACAAGACAAAAATATGAATGCATAAAAGAAAATAAAGAAGAAAAAAATAAAAGAAGAGGGCGATTAAGGTACGGGGGAGTATTTTCCCTAGCTCTACCCCTTGGTGTAGGGCCGGGCAACCAAGCCAGGAAGCCCAGATCTTCAGATAGATATGAGGATTATCATGGAGCTGAGCCGTGAGCTGTTCCATCATGAGTGCGTCCGTGACCAGCTGTGCCTTTTAATAGAAATTCCGACTTCAATAATTCGATGCAAAAATATCAGTAAGAAATTTTCTGTAAAAGATTCAAGTGCTTAACGGAGAAGTCAATATTATGCTCAATGAAAACATGCTTTTTTTTGGCCATTTTACCAGACCACTTTTTTCAGGACTAGTGTTTTTTGTTTTCCAGCTCTGGAAGAATTCTTTTCAATTAAATCAGCCAGTGTTCAGGGGGAAAAAAATATTGGTCAAAGAGTGGCGATATTTTTACCAAAAAACTGGCCAAAAGAATTAAATCCAGCCTCAAAGCGTTTGCTTTTCCAAAATCACTTAACGCTAAAAAAATGAAAATCTCACAAAATCTCTTACCTCGGGTCCCGGGGTGCAAAGGATGGAGTGATCCATCATCTCTTCTAGGCGCACGCAGAAGGAAACTGGGAAAAAATAGTTCCCGGTGACCTTCCACTGACTCTGTGTGACCCCACCTATGCAAGCTCATGCTGGACTCACTGTTACCTCTATGGCGTCCTATGGAGACAGTTGCTATCAGTTAGAGTCTCTCTAGTATATTACTCAAATTAGAGCTCTTAATAGAGAGATGCTAAGGGTTAACATTTTCCGACAGCAGTTCCCTATTGCTGTCTGAGCCAGAAAAGGGGTCTAAATTAGCAATGAGCTCTGACTGAAACACATTGAATTGAATTTGAATGTGTTCCCAAATGACCCCAGAAACTGAAAAGATTGATAATATCAAAAATTAATTGATTGTTGTGAATCCACATAATGGCAAAAACCATGTTAACAGACACAGAATCAATACGTGATTTGACTATGTAAACACATACTACCCATAACAAAATGTTCATGAACATCACTGGACAAATGATTAGCAAATAATAGTGAAAAATATTATATTAAAAAAATATGAAAAGCATTCTCACTGTCCTAAAGAAATATTTGATACCTGCCCAGTAAAATGGTGACACTGTGATTCCTATTGGCAGGTAAACAGATATTGTAGAATAATGACAGCCCAGGTCTGAATACTTTGAGTGGAATCGGTTTCGGTTTTTTGCAGAAACTGCTATATTGCTACATTGACCCCTTCACTACCAAGTGATTTTCCAAAAAAAACATTGTCAGGAACAAGTGGCTCTTTTGAAACGTAATTTTTAATAAATTATACGGTAAGAAATGGTTGGGCATATTCCTTATGTGTTTCTTACTGTAATAACATACTTGGCCAGTAGATGGCTCCATCTACTGCCAAATTGAGTTACAGCCATTACAGTTGAAGTTTGTGGTTCCCTGCATCAGCTGCTGAATGTCTGATGTCAGGACATTCAGTTTGCCGATTTTACATAGTTATAGCTCTTTGGCCATTATGCCCACAGGGCTAAAACTTTGGAGGCACCTTCTGCAGACCTAAAGCAAACTATTTTTTTTGTAGTAAACTAATTTCATTTGCTTTTGAGCTGCAGAGCTGTAGATCGAGATAACTCGATATCGGGCACCGTATGGTGCCTTTGAAGCCTGAGATATCTTGATCTCGGTAGTGAAGGGGTTAAAACAGCACATTCAGGGACAAACTCAGAATATAGTACCATAACAAATGGGCATAATTTAGATTAGAAAATTTAATAAAATATTCTATCAGATATTATTGGGCATTTTAACTTACATATAGATGTTATTTTAGGAGTTATCATATTAAAAAGTCTGCCACATTTCTAAGGTGAGAATTCACAGCATAGCATTGTGAAATAATGAAACCGAACCATTATATTGAGAAATATAGGAAACAAAATAGTTTCTGATTCTGCATATATCTACAACATCTAGAATCAGAATTTTATTGTTTTGGGTTTTTCCCCCTTGTACTCTTTCATCTTATGCAGGACACATTGATATCTGCTATTAATGTTTGTGTAAACAAAGAAAATAATATTTTGAAACTAGCTTGAAAGATGGTGTGTTCACGTGTAATCTGTTCTATTTCCGTTAATTAAAAGAATTCAAAAAAACATAATATCTGAATCAGTGTTGAATGCTCTGGTAACACGTTTTTTCCTCTTGATTAAATAATTTTCCAGTGCTGTACAATGCTGCAGTGTGTGTATATATATATATATATATATATATATATATATATATATCAAAAAGGAAGAGGACGCACACCAGGACTTAGAAAATGTAAAAAATTAAGGTTCTTTTATTCAATAATGCATTAAAAAGATGCCCAAAGCATCAAAACCGATGTTTCGGCCCTCGCAGGGGCCTTTATCAAGGCGACCTTGATAAAGGCCCCTGCGAGGGCCGAAACGTCGGTTTTGATGCTTTGGGCATCTTTTTAATGCATTATTGAATAAAACATAAATTTTTTACATTTTCTAAGTCCTGGTGTGCGTCCTCTTCCTTTTTGGTTTGCATATTTCCTATTGGGCTTTGCACCCAGGCATTTTGTGAGTTTTACATGGCCATAGCAGGTTGCCGCTGCTTTATTCATTATATATATATATATATATAGAGCGGTAATTAACCCTGATTAAATTTTTCTTTGTGCATTTGTATGTTACATTGTATTTGCTAGGGATGTGCGTTTCGGGTTTCGGAATTTCGGAATTTTCACGAAATTTCCCTTTTCGTGTTCTCGGATGCGGCCGAATTTCCAAAAATTTTTAGATCCGAAAATGTCAGATCCGAAACGTTTTCCGAGCCGAAACAAAATATTTTTGGATTTTTCGAATGGACTTGAAATGTGTCAAACGAGGAGAACAGACGTTCCGAAAAAACGAAAATTTTCTGAAAAACGAAAATTTTCTGAAAAACGAAAATATTCTGAAAACGAAACTTTTCCGAAAAAACGAAAAGCCGATACAAAAACCGAGCAGTGACACGAAAAATACGAAAAATGGTCGATATTCCGAAAAATGTACAATTCCGAAAAAACGAAAATTTCCGCAATCACGAAAAGTCGATACAAAAACCGAGCACAGTGACATGAAAATCCGAAAAATGGTCGATATTCCGAAAAAAAAATGTACCCGAAAAACGAGCCGAACCGAATCGAATCGAAACCGAAATCGGTCGAAACGAGCCGAATCGAAAAGTTTAAAAATCCGAAAAATCGAACCGAATCGAACCGAAAAAAAAATCGGTGCACAAGCCTAGTATTTGCATACATTACATTGTTACACTGAGTCACCCTCCACTGCAGAAGAACGGATGGTAAACTGTTAAAAATTATATCTTTGTGATGTGCAAGCACCATGAGAATCTTCAATTTACTGACTCTCATAAAAGGGACTATAAATCCCACATATAATCTTATGGATGTCTGTGAATCCACACTTTGAATTTCTGTATGGCTAATATGTTTCTATCAGAAGATGCTGAGTGCCACCGGGAAGTAGTTTGAATCCTTTAAATGTCAATATTGATAGCTAGAGAATGTGTTTTAGTGATAGGCAGTGGAATCTTTACAGAGAAGAGTGATACATAGGGATGTGCATGGCTGAAAAAATTGTTTAGTTTTGTTTCGTTATGTTTTTAAATCATTTCGTTTTTGGAATTTCGTAACTATTTTGTTTCGTGTTTCGATTTGAAATTTCGAATTTCATATATCAATTCGATAGTTGATATCAATTCGAATTTTGGATCACTAGTATAAAACCCCAATTAATCAAATTTTGCTGTTAAAAGCTAGGGTTAAATTTTAAGCTGTGTCACAGATTTATAGGGTTATTCAAAGAGATTCGAAAAGTCACCGCACGTTCGGTGACTTTTCCTTCTCTTCAATTCGGTTCCTTTTGCCGATCCCATTTCGGTGACCCTGCGGTGTATTCAGCAAACACCACAGGGCCCCCGAATTGCAGGGAAAAGCTGCCGCAAACGAACCGCAAAACCCACCGAATGCACGCCGAAAACAAGCAAAAACATCTGGATTAGCCTTCAAAAAACCCGAGCAGGAGCCGATCACAAGCAGCGAAGCAGCCGAACAGGAGCCGAATCACACAATCACACAGAGCCGAAGCAGCTGAGACCGCAGACGAGGGAGGTGAATAAATTAGCAAAACCGTTTGTATGAATCTGTGAAAATGAAACGCTGTTTGCAAAGAGACTACTGAGCGAAAATGTCTGAAATTTACACAGGAGGTCCAGGGAATGATAATAAAGAGGGCTGTTACAGAAAAAAGAAGTAAACTTAAAAAAAAAAAAAAAAAAATATCGGACTTTTAATAAAAAAAATCAGAAAAATGCTTAAAGTATCCTAAAAAATCTATAAATAAAGACACTTTTTGCTGCAGAATTTTATAATGAATGGTTTATTAGATATTGAATTAAAACGGGAATATTTTTAACATTGAAGCCTATGGGATTCTCCTGAATAAATTTGCCGAATTAAACCACCGAATGGCAGGGCATTAGGGGAACCTTTCACTGCTGATTTGTGTTCTCTGAATAGCCGAAGCAGTGCTTTTTTATGGGGATTTCACTGCCCTCGAACAGGCACCGAACAGGCACCGCATGTGCAGGCAATTCGCCAGGATTTGGCGAATTGCCTGCTCTCTGGATAGCCGAAAGGCCAGGAAAGGCAACCGAACGCTGATTTTCAGCGTTCGGTTACCTCTCTCAAGCAATTCGGATCTCTTTGAATAACCCTGATAGTATTTGAGTCAAATTAAACAGTGAAACAAAATTAATTTGTTTCATAAAGTCCTTTGCTGACTATTACTTGTATTGTAAGTTAAGATCAATTCGATAGTTGATATCAATTTGATAGTTCATTTCAAATTCAATAGTTGATATCAGTTATTCAAATTTTTCTTTTATGATGAGGACACAGTGTAAAACGAAATAAATTTGTTATATACCATTTCGTTTCAAATTCGGATCGTATCGATTCGTTATTCGGAAGTACTTTCGAAAACGAATTATCAAATTTCGTTCCAAATTCCGAAACGAATGCACATCTCTAGTGATACAGTATTTCTGCACTTTCACATACATTAGGCTGAGGCTTACAATGGGATCACATCATACATGTACTTGTGCAGCCTGTAGAAAAATAGCTGCCACTCATGTCATGTTAGGCCGGGGTCAGACGAGCACACTACATGTGCCCATTCTGACGTGCCTCACGGCATCCGTCGCAGCGTTTTAAGGCTTCGGCAGGGCTGGCCACACGCTGCAGCGCGCGCATGAATTGCGAACAGGGCTGGTTCAGCACCTGCCCCGTAATATGGAGCTAAATCAGGGACGTTAAGGAGAAACCTGCAGATGCAGGTTTTCTTCCTTAGCGTCACCGTTTTAGCGGGCAGTATGTAATACTCCCCCTAATTTTTAGATAGAATTAAAAAAACTTTCACTAAAACACAAATTTTACAAAATATCTAAATTATTTTTTGCAAAAATTCTTTATATGAAAATATATTTCTTTAACTTGCAATGTCACCACAGTAAAACTCAATTTACAGTAAAAATGACATGTTTACATAAACCACTAATTTTACATTAAAAAATCATTTTAATATAAAAAATATTTTCATTGTTTTTTTTACAGTAAAACAGTTTTTTGTTAAATAAATATAACTTGCAATGTATGTTCAGTAAAACCTGCACTTTAACTCACACCTCACAGTGCATCTTCTGTAAAATACACTATTTTTACATTAAGACACGGAATGTGCGACTTCCGCACCGGAAAGTCTGTGATCTTATAGTAAATGCGCAATGTGTGTGTTATTTTTAGACCTGTCTACTTTTTTCTCGCGTCTTTTCCACAGTAAATCATTAAACCCGAGTTAATCATTGAAGACCTACCCCACTGGGAGCATACATGTGAGGGGTAACATGTCTCATGATTTGTACACCGCTGCTGAATATGTTGGCACTTTATAAATATTTAAATTTATACTTTTATTTGAATCCCCTGGGTGGAAACGCACAGGAATGAACTGTCTGAATAATCCGTGAATGAGGATTGAATGATTTACCTGGTGAATGCGCAGTCCAGTCTTGAGATGACCATCACTTCGTGGGGGGGGGGGGTTACAAGAATTGTGGGGTTGCAAGTAAACATTGTCATAACATTGGCTTCCCCTCTCACCCCTCCCCCGTGCAACAGGAAGTGAATAAAACGAAGTAATAACACGAAATACCAAGTAAAAAATTAACAGGGTTATTCAAAGAGAATTGAAAAGTCACCGCACGTTCGGTGACTTTTCGTTCTCTTCAATTCGGTGCGATTCGGTGATCCCATTTCGGCAACCCTGCGGTGTATTCAGCAAGCACCGCAGGGCCGTCGTAATGCAGGAAAAAGCCGCCGCAAACACGACGAACACTCACCGCAAAACGAGGGTGAACGCACACTGAAACCCGCAAAAACATCTGGATTAACCCCGCCGAAGACGCCAGAGAAACCCGAGCAGGAGCCGATCACAGCGCAGAGCAGCCGCCGGAAAAAGCTGACACCGCAGACGAATGAGGTGAAGAAAAAAAAAACCCATACGCTTGAATGTTTAATAAAAGATTTAAAAAAGAAAATTTAAAAAAATCGGCAAACATTTTTTGGCAAAAAGAATCATGAACAATGCTTGCAATATCCCAAAGAATCTATAAATAAAGATAATTTTTACTGCAGAATATTATAATCAACGGTTTATTAGATATTGAATTAAAATGGGAATATTGTTAACATTGAAGCCTATGGGATTCACCTGAATAAATCTGCCGCATGAAGCCACCGAATGCAGGGCAATTCGGCAACTTTTCACTGCTGGTTTTTGTTCTCTGAATAGACGAAGCTATGAGGATTTCACTGCACATGAACAGGCACCGTATGTGCAGGCAATTCGCCAACATTTAGCGAACTGCCTGCTCTCTGGATAGCCGAATGACCAAGAAAGGTAACCGAACGCTGATTTTCAGCATTCGGTTACCTTTCGGCAGCCATTCGGATCTCTTTGAATAACTATGTAAGTGAAACTACAGACACATGAATCGTAAACAACAATAACATGTAACATGATAAGCACAAAGTGGAAATACAAACATGAAAAACTAAATAAAAACACAAACAACCACAATAACACCTAACTGAAAAACACAAAATGAAACCACAAACGCGTAAACTGAAATATAACACGAAAACAGCAATAACATGTAACGTCCAATAAATAACTGATAACCACAAAGTAAAACCATAAACACGTAAAACGAAATAAAAACACAGGAACAACAACGATAACACATAATAATAATATAATGGTATCTTTAGAAAGTCCATTTAATGGTGAGAAAAACGATATATAACATGTGTGGCTTTCATAAACGAGTAATAGGAAAAATTAGAGCTGAACACAAACAGCGCAGAATTGTAAAAACAGCAGTGGGTATTTTCAGACTGACAATGGTAAAACCGCCCGGTCGCCATGGGGTTAAAAGTGATGGCATTTTAGTATGCATTATTTTATCTAAAACATGGGGGGCGCTAGAGAGGACTTGCCCCCAGGCGCCTCATGAACTTGCTACACCTTTGATGCTGTCTGCTGTTTAACAGTGTAGAGAGATGCAGAGGGGTGGTGCACCACCCACGTGACTACGATACTTGGTTGTGAACGCACATTGAGTGACTGTTCCGGAGGAGTCCTGGGCTGCACTGCCCTTTACAATTTACTGAAATGACTGTAAGTGCTGGCTGCTGTTAGTCGGAGCCCCACGCCGGCAATGAGCCCCTGCATGTGGATGTCAGGCAGAAGGTCCCCTTGTGTGCCAGATCCATGCAATGGTTAGCCCCATGACCTACTATTGCCCAGGACCCCATGTCTTGTCAGTCTGCCTCTGGTAGTGCTTTTTGGCCAGCTTGGGGAGCCCGCTCAAATAAGCTTACTTTCTCTAAAAGGTATGAGAGAGACATACGATTTACACTGTCTGTGATGCCCAGGGCCCTGAATAGTCTATTGATGGCTCCAGGATTTGCTGCCAGTTGAATCCAGAGGACATAAAACAAAATATATCTGCTTTTATTTCTAAAATGAGTGGCTGTGAGTTCTTATCTTCTGGTATCCCTCTTCCTATTCTTCGTTCCTATCCTGAGGATGATCTCTTTCAAAGCCACATACTGTCACCTAAAGCTTATCTTCTTTTCATGCAGTTGCAGATATCCAGCAGCAAAGATCACAAAGCCTTTGGATGAACTATTGCAAGAGATACCCGAGAGAACAAAACAACTAAAGCAGCATACACAATGTTTTTGAATAACGTAAGCTGAAATAGCTACTGTAAATCTTCTTGAACAGACAAAAAAAAGGCAAATAAAATAAAAAAAGACCTATTCATACATATAAACACACACACACACACACACACACACACATAGACACACACACACAGCTCAATTTGCTGTTTAAAAACTCCTCAAATTAAAACCCTCGGCTTAATATAATATTATTGTGTCTTTCTCAGTACATGGATTAAAATGAAATGTTACAAATGCAAAAAATACAATAAATATTTAAAGAAGACTTCATGTAGTGCATATATATATATATATTTGAAACCGCAGACCCGGTACAGACCAACGTATCTATTTATCTAAGCAAACATAATTTATGCCTGATCTGCAAAATTGACCTTTCAAGAAAATGTAAATGAAACCGTTCACCTTCAGTGAGCAAGAGGAAGCTAGTCTGGATATGACACCAAAACAATGCAAGAATTATAGCCGGCAAACAAATATTTCTACCTCTTATCTGGTCTTCAAGGGCATCCAGAGCTGTTCCCATGAGTTCTCTTGTATCCAAATCTATTTATTGAATCTGGCTTGGTCAATAATTATATATTGCTCCACTGCCAGAGATAAAAATCAGTACAAGTGCTGTACAGTGTTAATCTCTACAAGTTACAGTACATTGCGTGTCCTCCCACCAATCACTCATGCCATCCTCCGAGCACAATACAGTGTGTCTATATCAGTGATTGTTAAAGAGACATTCACAGCATCCTGATCCCCAACTCTCTCTCTCCCACACAGTTCTTTTAAATATGACGTGCAAAGATCCCTGCAGCTATAATCCAGCCCACCTGGCCCCCAGACCATGGTCAAAGTACTGTGGTTGTTATTCATAAAGCAATGGTGTTTGCCGATGATGCAAACACTGGCAAAAATCACCATTGTTTTAACAGTAACAAATCCCTGAGCTTTCCAAGAGAAGATTCCAAACAGCTGCTTTCCAAGAGAAGATTCCAAACAGCTGCAGGAGAAGCTGCATTATGAAGCTTCTCCTGCAGCTGGGTCTGTCTTTTGTGAAGCACGGGAGTTTGTTGGTGATTTTCGCTAGTGTTTGCAACAACTGAAAACTGCGGAGTTGTCTGAATAACCCTCGATTACTATTATTATTCTTTATTTATATAGCGCCACATATTCCACAGCGCTTTACAAGATCAGTCTACAAGGGGTGGATACATTGTAATACCACACATGGATGATGACCTGATTCAGGGGGTCCCTGTTCCCAAGGGAATTTACAATCTATAAGATGTACAAGTATTTTGTGAGGTAGGCGCATCCAGTGGCGTAGCGTGGGTTGTCAGCACCCGGGGCAAGGCAAGATTTGCGCGCCCCCCCCAAACCTGTGGACACGTTGGCACGCCCTGATTCCCTTCCACCCACCAGTAAAGTGTATGTATGTGAGGTGGTGTGCACTGACTGCAGAGTTATTCTCATATTTCTATGTATTTGTGCATGCCCCCAGGCTTTGCCCTGGGCAGTCGGCTTAAACATCACAGCAATAAAACTCACAGTAATGTGCGGTGCATATGAGCACATCACAGAGCTACACAGCAATAAGATGCACGGTAATATGCAGTGTATATGAGCGTATCACAAAGCTGCGTAGAAACAAAACTCAGCAATATGCTGTGTGTATGAGCGTATCACAGAGCTGCGTAGAAATAAAACTCAGCAATATGCTGTGTGTTTGAGTGTATCACAGAGCTGCGTAGAATTAAAACTCAGCAATATGCTGTGTGTATGAGCGTATCACAGAGCTGCGTAGAAATAAAACTCAGCAATATGCTGTGTGTTTGAGTGTATCACAGAGCTGCGTAGAATTAAAACTCAGCAATATGCTGTGTGTATGAGCGTATCACAGAGCTGCGTAGAAATAAAACTCAGCAATATGCTGTGTGTTTGAGTGTATCACAGAGCTGCGTAGAATTAAAACTCAGCAATATGCTGTGTGTATGAGCGTATCACAGAGCTGCGTAGAAATAAAACTCAGCAATATGCTGTGTGTTTGAGTGTATCACAGAGCTGCGTCGAATTAAAACTCAGCAATATGCTGTGTGTATGAGCGTATCACAGAGCTGCGTAGAAATAAAACTCAGCAATATGCTGTGTGTATGAGCGTATCACAGAGCTGGTTGGGAATAAAACTAATAAAATAATAATAAATTAATATAAAATATATTTAAAATTAAAATATTCAAGTAATTACACAACAAATTGAAATTGATTAAATTATTTATTATAATAAATTATCTATATTAAAATTATAGAATCCAGATCTCCACACTCCATCTCTGCTGTATCTATTGCCCCGGTGCTGGGAACCGGCTGCTCACATAGAAATATTCCTGATATCATTCAGGATACCAGTCGCCGTGTGGCGGGATATCGGGAATATTTATATATTAAAATTATATATTAATAGTCTATAAATATAGTACATTATATTTAAATATTAAAATAAATAAATTTTAAATTATATTAAAATGTATTAAATTACAGATTATTAAAATAAATTAATTATATTTTAATATATTAATATAATTATACAAAATTTCAAAACAAAATATATATATTACTATTTATTACTAGTAATGAGCCCCTGTGCATGCTGTGAGCGCCAGGTGGGGACAGGGTGACAGGAGAGTGTGACTAAGCGCTGGGTAAGGCTAGGGTCAGACTAGCGCAGTTTTAACGTGCGTTAGACGCACGAAATCACGGCCGTGCTAGCAGCAAAATGCGTCCAATGCCGGGGAACGTACGACGAACGGCCGCACGAAAGTTCGTCCCGCAACGCAAGTGGCCAACGAACGCATTTTTTCGAGAACGTCAAACCGCTACTACTGACGTACAGAGTGCGCTGCGGCCGCATAGCGGCGTGTTTGTGTGATTGGGAGACGTCAGACGCTGCTAATGTCCGGCTAACATAACGTCCAGACTCAAAAAGTGTTTTATTGATGATCCGTACAAAATCACGGACGAAAAGGCGCATCGTATGCCCTCTATCGCGTATTCCGGGAAAAAATACGTGCGTTCGTTCGACCGCACTTTCTCACGGGCAACGTGAAAAATGCGTTAGTCTGACCCTAGCCTCAGGGAGCAGCTTGTTCTCTGGCTGCACAGTGCACAATGCCTGGTACCTCAATTTTTGATTGGGACCCCCACTGCCAGAACCTGAGCCCAGTGCCAGCTCCTTCATCTCCACTGTCTGGAGAAAATAGCCAGTCCCTGTGTCTCCTTTCCCCCAATCATCCCATGTTTCAAAAAAAGCAAGCCTGATTTCTCTGAGGCAGTTCATGTCCCTCCCCCCCCTCCATTTTACTCACTGTCTTGGCTGTCATGATGGGGCTCGTGCTGTGTCTGCAGCCTGTGACCGTCTCCTCCTTCACACTGTGCGCAGAGGCTGTGCAGTCACACCAGGAAGAGGATGGAAGTGGGGGAGGAGCCATACATGTGAGCTGCCTGCACTCAGCTTGTGTGACCTCATGACCAGGATGCTGCAGGCAGCTCCTCCTCCTCTTAGTCTCCTCCAATCCCTTAGAACTCTGGAGCAGCACACGGAGGGAGCCAAGCCACACCCCCTCCCTCTCTCTGCCGCCGCCGCGCTGGAGTCTGAGTGCAGGCGCTCGGCCAGAAATTAAAAAAAAAAAATCGGAAAAAAAACACTGCACTTCAAGCCTGCGGTACCTGGACATTATTAGGGGCGCAAATTTCTTTTGAAATTTTGCGCCCCTAAGTAAATTGCGCCCGGGGCCATGGCCCCCCTGGCCCCCCCCACGCTACGCCACTGGGCGCATCCATAGCAATGTCTTGCCCAAGGACACTCGCTGGTGGCTTCCTCACCTAGGATGTGCGTTGACGGGGCTGCGCGATCCTCCTGCGCTCAAGTGTGCATGCGCGCTGCATTTGACGCCCAACATCTCGTCAATCCTAGCACAACAGCCTTTGTGTTTTCAATACGGACATCTTCAGCACACGTCATGCATAGCGCGCATTATATGTGTTGTCTTCGCGTTATGCGTAATTATATGCTGCGACGCACGTTAGTATGCACTAAAAAACGTCTCGTTGATCGCAATTTCAGTGCTTTGAATTTCGGCCCGTTTTGGCTCACTTTGAATTCACTATTTCTCGAATAGTAACCTTATTTTGTCGAAATTGGAGTCGCCAAAGCCGTTATTGGACGTCGGTAAAAAACATCAAACTGCGTTCTCTTGTCGTTTTTTTCGGTGCAATTTATCGCGGTATGGCTATAGTGCAAAAGAAATCCTAGTTTTAGGGTTAGGGTTAATTTTAGGGTCAGAAAAGTGACGTGAGTATGGAGCTAGGTTCCACTGAAAAGAAAAAGATGTAAATGCGTTGTTTTCTAGCATCAAATACAATGTTTTAGTCACAGCATGTAAATGCGCATTACTTTTTAAAATCTGTGATTTGTTTTTTTTTGGGATGTCAGTTTTAGCCGGACACTGGGATGAGGGGGATCCGCTTGCACCACAACTTTATTTCACAAAATTCTGCACGGGGCAGCTGCAAACCCATTGTAAAAAGTCCTTTAGCAAGTACGATATCCAGGAAAGCTCTTGCTATGTATGTATGTATGTATTAGTGATTTGCTAAAAATTATTATAAATACGAACAAGAAAATTAAAATAATTTATGCTGAAATTAAAAGACCTATTTTAAACTGTACTTTGTGAAAATATCACCATTAGTCTTTAGCAGGGTTATTCAGAGAAAGGTGAAAATTCTAGGTCAAAATACCCAAACCAGAAAAATTCTCCCATTTGTCTCACTTTTCAAATCGACTAATTTGACCTAGAATTTTCACTTCTCCAAAAGTTCTCCAGAATTTCACCTTTCTCTGAACAACCCTGTAATAAATAATTTGGCTGTCCTAAAGGCAGGGGTATAGAATGTAGCAAGATTGGAAAATCAAGCTTTTGAGCAAGACTGGAGCCTGAATTAATAAACCGATCAAGTTGTGTTTCTCCCAGTTTCAAGGACGTGTGTACATTAAGTGCACAGTGCCATCTAGTGGAGAGACATGTATTGTACACATATGAACGCTGATGCTTGATACTTCATTTCTTGGTGTTCACTGACCTCAAGAACATATCCATGTCTTTAAATAACAATGCAAGGGCAAAATTTAAAGGTAAGGTCAAATAAATCCTCACCACAGGATAGTGAACCTACATAATAGACATTGATGCAGCCATTGGGTGAAGGAGATCACTACATTTCGAAACTTACATTTTAAGTCAAGATTTTGTTGTCGTTTACATACTAATAAAAGAATGTAAAGAATAGCACAGCAAATGTGAGAAAGAAATGATGAGAGGTAAAACTAAAAAAAGACAAGAAACAATTCAGATTACTCCAAAGCATCCACGATGAACACTGGTGAAGTATATTTCCATATCTTGCATTTTATTACTTTGTATCTACTGTAACAATTAAATGTTCTTGAACCCAGGACATACTTGAAAACGAGAGAAATCTCAATGTATCCTTCTTGGTAAAACACTTTGGGCTCTATTACATTCTCCGCGCAAATTCGTTCGCACAGTGCAATTTTTTTGCACGCAGCGTTAAACGTTAACGAGCGTAAATTAACACAGGTATTACGATCCGAGCGCATTTTTTCATCCGTCAAAAAATAACGCGCGGAAAAAATATGAGCAAAAATGCACGCGCAAATTAACGTTGCGTGCAGAAATCGGTGGGCGGACTGTTTTTTCACGCGATTCAGACAATCTGAATTAAGAACTGCAATTGTCTCCCGTTCAGTTTTTGCGCCTGTCAAAATCAATCTGAGTATATATGCTGCAGCAATAATAAAAACACACACAACCTCTCTATTTTATTGTTTGGGTATGTGTAGAATGTGTAACTATACTGTGCTGTATTTTTTTTTTCGTGCTGGTGTATTTTGTTTCGGCCAGAACGTTTAGATTAGGGATGAGCTGTTCGGGTTCGAACGGTTTGGGGTTCGACCCGAACTTAGCCTGTTCGGGTGGATCGCGAACCCCGAACATTTCCGCGTGTTCGCCGCATGTTCGACCACAATGGACCACAATGCATTTTCCCACTGCCTGAAGCTCGTAATTGGCTACAGCCTTGCACCTGACCACAGGTCTGGTGCAAGACTGGTTGAACACTATGCCAATCACCGCTCAGAGTCCTGATTGGGAAAATTTTGCCCAATCATGGGCTCACAGAGCTAAGTCCCGCAGCACACTATATAAGGTTTCAACGCGCCAATTCTGCACGCATTTCAGAGGAGATTTCAAAGAAGATAGTTGTGTGTGTGTGTTACTGCCAGTCTGCCACTCTACTGGGGGGGTCTGGGGGGGTCTCATTTCGACCAAATATCAGGGAATTTAGGTGATGTGTGTCTTGTCACTGTGCCAGCAAGTTTTTTTGGGGTTTACAACTTTATTTAAAACATTTGTGAATTGAGGCGATTTTCTGGGTCTTGTCACTGTGCCAGCAAGTCTTTTTGGGTCTCATTTATACCAAATATCATTGAATTTAGGTGATGTGTGTCTTGTCCCTGTGCCAGCAAGTCTTTTTGGGGTTTACAACTTTATTTAAAACACTTGGGAATTGATGTGATTTTCTGGGTCTTGTCACTGTGCCAGCAAGTCTTTTTGGGTCTCATTTATACCAAATATCAGGGAATTTAGGTGATGTGTGTCTTGTCACTGTGCCAGCAAGTTTTTTTGGGGTTTACAACTTTATTTAAAACACTTGGGAATTGAGGTGATTTTCTGGGTCTTGTCACTGTGCCAGCAAGTCTTTTTGGGGCTCACTAATTTCTTTAAAACACTTGTGAATTAAGGTGATCTGTGTCTCGTCATACAAAAAGTACCACGCTGTATTTTGGGGCTCACTAATTTCTTTAAAACACTTGGGAATTAAGGTGATCTGTGTCTCGTCATACAAAAAGTACCACGCTGTATTTTGGGGCTCACTAATTTCTTTAAAACACTTGGGAATTAAGGTGATCTGTCTCTTGTCACTGGCTGCCAGCTATCAGTGTGTCTCACTGAGTTATACCAGAGTTATTTAAATCTTTATACCAGAGTTGAATCAGAGTTCTGTATATATTAATCTATATATCACTCACCATGTCTGAAAGAACAAAAAGGACAGGCAGACGCTCCCAGCCACAGATAAGAGGGCAAGGAGCCCCTGTGTCGGGAGGCTGTGTCTCTGGTCGTGGTGGACGTGGTGCATCCTCTGCAGGGGCACGTTTGTCCTTTCTAACTGGTGCAGGCCGTCTTAAGCAGCAGCAACATACAGAGGACTTGGTGGATTGGCTAACCAGGCCATCCTCATCCTCCGAGTCCTCTGCCAGCCAGGCTTCTAGTGCTTTACAGTCCACCTCAGCTGCCAAAGCATCTAATGCAGCCTCCATGTCCACAGCTACTCCTGCCGTAGCCTCGCTATCACACACGGAGGAGTCAGCTGAATTGTTTGACTACAATGAGAGTGACATGCTGCTTGAGGATGCGCAGCAAGTACAGTGCTCTGATTCAATCTCTGAGGTTGAGCAAGGGAGTATAATCAACCTAGAGGAAGGGGGTGCCAGTGATGACACACAAATAACTGGCACTCATGTTGCCCCAGCAGCTGCAGCATACTGCCAAGTTGGCTCCAGTGACGAGGAGATAGGGGGTGAAGAAGATGACATTGATGATGATGAGGTCACTGACTCCACCTGGGTGCCAGATCGAACTGAGGAATCAAGTGAGGAGGAGGGGGAGGAGGAGGAGGAGGCACAGCAAACACGAGGCACAACATCCTCTGTGATCAACCGTAGCACTAGCCAGTCCAAGGCATCACATGTCAGAGCTTCTCAGGTGTAGAGCGCTGTTGTCTCAAAGAACACATGCAGGAACTCTGCTGTCTGGGAGTTCTTTAAGAAATGTGCAGCAGACCCCACCGTTGCTATTTGTAATCTATGTCAGAGGAGGCTGAAGCGTGGGATAAACACCGGACACTTGGGTACCACGTGCTTGATGCGACATATGAACAAGTGCCACACATCCCGTTGGGGCAAAACTTTGCGTAGGTCCTCCTCCTCCTCATCTGTCTCTACCCACACTGTATGTCCTGCCATGCAATTGCCTACAACCTCCACCGACAGGGATGATGCTACAGTAATGGATGTACCAGCAGGTCCTTCCTCACAATGTGACATCATCCCAGTAGCTGAAGATTTACGCAGTCAGATTACGTTGCCGCAGCTGCTGCAGCGAAAGAACAAATATAGTCCCAACCATCCCCAAGCACAGCGTCTAAATGCCAGCTTAGCAAAATTACTCGCATTGCAGCTGCTGCCTTTCCAGCTGGTGGACTCTGCTCCCTTCTGTGAATTTGCTGAATGCGCTGTACCAGTGTGGCAGGTTCCATAACGCCATTACTTTTCACGCAAGGCCATTCTAGCACTATACCAGCACGTGGAAGACAATGTTATCCAGTCATTGGGAAAGGCAGTCAGCAGCAAGGTGCATGTCACTTTAGACACGTGGTCCAGCAAGCATGGACAGGGTCGTTACATTTCCTTCACGACACACTGGGTAACTCTGATTGCAGCTGGGAGGGATCCAAGACGGGGCTCTGTGCTGGAGCTTGTTCATCCACCACGCCTCCAGAAAGCTGCTTGTATGAGGTCTGTCTGGTCCACCACCACCACCTCTTCCTCCTCCTCCTCCTCCTCCCTCTCTGTCTCTGGTGAAGTGGCAGTTAAACCCACGCCTGACAGGGTGTACGCAATGGCTCAAGCAAAAAGATGCCATACTGTGCTTGAGCTGGTTTGTTTAGGGGACAGGAGCCACACCGGGTCAGAAATTTTGTCAGCTCTGCAGGGGCAGGTGCAGAGATGGTTAACACCACGCCAGCTTGAGCTGGGAATGATCGTCTGCGATAATGGCAGCAACCTTCTCTCCGCCCTACGCAAGGGTAAATTGACGCATGTACCATGCCTAGCACACGTCCTAAATCTGGTGGTACAGCGTTTCCTAACCAAGTACCCAGGGCTGCCAGAGCTTCTCATCCAGGCCAGAAAAGTCTGCAGCCACTTCAGACGGTCATTCCCAGCAAGCGTTCGACTGGCAGAAATTCAAAGAGAATTCCACCTTCCCACAAACCGTCTGATCTGTGACATGCCCACCAGGTGGGACTCGACATTAGCAATGCTGCAGCGTCTGCACAAGCAGCAGAGGGCCATCAACAAGTACCTGTGTGAGTATGGCACAAGGACAGGTTCAGGTCAACTTGGTTTCCCCCCCCCCCGCAGTGGCTGATGATCAAGGATGCATGCACTGTACTGTCACCATTTGAGGAGGCAACGAGGATGGTGAGCAGGGACAGTGCATGCATCAGTGACACAATTCCTTTAGTGTTCCTGCTGGAGCACACTCTGCGGGGAATTATCGATGTGGCTCTAGAGGCAGAGCAGCGGGAGGAAGAGTTGGCCTTCCCTAGCTCTCAAGGCCCCAGTCTTTCCGCAGACAGCATTCCAGCGGGTCCTACTCAGATCAGACAGGAGGAGGATGAGGAGGAGGAGGACTATTTAAGTAGTGGGGGCATTGAAGGTGGGGATTCCTCAAGGCAGGGTTTTGTGTGCCCAGAAACAGAAGGGCTTGTGCGTGGCTGGGATGAGGAAGTGCACGATACGGTCATCCTCATTGACCAGGAAGACTCGGCAGCTAATGCCACCTCCAACCTACGCTGCATGGGCTCCCTAATGATGCAAAGCCTGCTAAAGGACCCCAGGATTCGTGCTATCAAGGAGAGGGATCATTACTGGTTGGCAACCCTTCTTGATCCACGATACAAGGGTAAAGTTGCAGAGCTCATCCTGCCCGCACAGAGGGAGCACAGGATGACAAGACTTGAGGACGCTCTAAAGCGAAACTTGTGTAACACCTTTCCAGGCACTGTTAGATTACCAAGTGCTACTGCTGACACACGTGCTTCTGAGGCTGCAGGTGATCAGAGGAATAGCGGTGAAGGCCAGGGCCGCTTGACTGATGCATTTTTAAAAAATTTTAGTCCTCGACGCCCAGCGACGTCAAATGTAGGCACCCATTGCCAGCGTCTTCACCATATGGTGCAGGACTACCTAGGGGCAAGGGCAGACCTGGATACCTTTCCAGCAGATGATCCACTGGCTTACTGGGTGTTGAGATTGGATCACTGGCCAGAACTTAGCCAATATGCTATGCAGCTACTAGGTTGCCCTTCATCTAGCGTGCTTTCCGAAAGGACGTTCAGTGCCACTGGAGGTTTTGTCACAGACAAAAGAGTGTGTCTGTCCACCGACTCTGTAGACCGGCTGAGATTTATAAAAATGAATCAGTCCCGGATCAGCAGCTAACAATCCCCTGATGCCGAAGTAACGGAATAGATCGGGTATGTCTTCTGCATGCACAAAACCTCCAGCACTGAACTCTTCCACAATACCACAAAAGGGTTACGGTGTGAATGCACTTGCTGCCATGAAAGGCACAATATTTGGCTGCACTGACGCCTGTGCCAGATTTATATCATTTTAATTTTTTGAACAGCAGGGTCCAACCCTGCACTCTTCCACAATACCACAGAGGGGTTACTGTATGATGATACTTGCTGGCCTGCCATTAAAGGCACAATATCTGGGTGCACTGACGCCCATTACCAGATTCATATCTTTTTAATATAGGACCGCATGGTCCACCCCTGCACTCTTCCACAATACTACAGAGGGGTTACTGTATGATGATACTTGCTGGCCTGCCATTAAAGGCACAATATCTGGGTGCACTGACGCCCATTACCAGATTCATATCTTTTTAATATAGGACCGCATGGTCCACCCCTGCACTCTTCCACAATACCACAGAGGGGTTACTGTATGATAGTACTTGCATGCCTGGCACTAAAGGCACAATATCTGGGTGCACTGCCATTGACGCCTGCATCAGATTCATATCCTCAGAGGGGTTACGGTGTGACGGCACTGTTGCCGACGCTAAAATCCCAATTTTAAAGCACCTATTGTTACTTTCATCCAAAACCTGCATAAGTTTCACAATAACTTAGCCCAAAAAAACACTAAACTTTTTCTGCACGTGCTAAAATGTCTTTTCATACAGGCTGCCGCCCCAAGCAGTTGTTTATGGATAGATTAAAGGAAACGTATTTACCGTCATATGAGACGTCATTTATTTGTTTTTAAGTGTTTCTATACATCCTAGAAATCCACCACTTCACGGGCAGGTTATGGGGACCTCCTAGGCACGATATTTGAAGGAATTTTTCATTTTTATTTTTAACCCTTATTTCATGGAAAACTCACTGTCCCTTTAAAAACTTTTTTTTTTTTTACTTTTTGTCCTTGTTTCCTGTCCCCCAGGGCACTACCCGGACCCCCATACACCTTTTATGGCAAATATGTAGCATATATGCCCTCTTGGAGGGCACTCTAAAAAACCGAATTTTCAGCCCCATTGACTTGCATGGGATTTCGGGTTCGGGTTCGGTCCCGAACAAATGGGAAGTCCGTGTTCGGGCCCGAACCGAATTCGGGGGGGGGTGTTCGGCTCATCCCTAGTTTAGATGTGCAGTTACTACCAGCTTTTAAAAGACGTTAAAATTATGCGGGCAAACGTCGTTCATAAAAAGTTGCTCATCGATTGTAATACCATCCGCGTACCAGCGCTCGAACGCATTTGCGCTCACAATGTTAAGTATGGGATGCGTGCACGAACTTGCATTCGCGCAGGGTCACTCGCGTTAGACGATAACGTGCATCATATGCGCGAACGTTGTAATACAACGTTCTGTGCGAAGGGTTTTGCCCCTCGCGTTAATGCGTTTTTGCGCACGTGCACATTTTTGTGTGAAGAATGTAATTGAGCCCTTTATAAATAAGTAGAGTTGAACTGAGCAAGGAAATTAGCCAAAAAGTAAAGGGGGGGGGTAAAGGAAAGGGTATAGGGGTATAGATCAACCCAGACCTGTGAGTCGGTCAGATATAAAAAACATTGGGAGTTAGTTCAATACATGTTGTATAGCAACATACAGTCAGGTCCAGAAATATTGGGACATAGACACAATTCTAACATCTTTGGCTCTATACACCACCACAATGGAGTTGGAATGAAACAAACACAATGTGCTTTAACTGCAGACTGTCAGCTTTAATTTGAGGGTATGTACATCCAACTCAGGTGAACGGTGTAGGACTTACAGCAGTTTGCAGATGTGCCTCCCACTTGTTAAGGGACCAGAATAATAATCATAAATCAAACTTTCCCTTCTTAATACTTGGTTGCAAATCCTTTGCAGTCAATCACAGCCTGAAGTCTGGAACGCATAGACATCACCAGACGCTGGGTTTCATCCCTGGTGATGCTCTGCCAGGCCTCTACTGCAACTGTCTTCAGTTCCTGCTTGTTCTTGGGGCGTTTTCCCTTCAGTTTTGTCTTCAGTAAGTGAAATGCATGCTCAATGGGATTCAGGCCAGGTGATTGACTTGGCCATTGCATAACATTCCACTTCTGTCCCTTCAAAAACTCTTTGGTTGCTTTTGCAGTATGCTTTGGGTCACTGTCCATCTGCACTGCGAAGCGCCGTCCAATGAGTTCTGCAGCATTTGGCTGAATGTGAGCAGATAATATTGCCCGAAACACTTCAGAATTCATCCTGCTGCTTTTGTCAGCAGTCACATCATCAATAAATACAAGAGAACCAGTTCCATTGGCAGCCATACATGCCCACGCCATGACACTACTACTACCATGCTTCACTGATGAGGTGGTATGCTTAGGATCATGAGCAGTTCCTTTCCTTCTCCATACTCTTCTCTTCCCATCACTCTGGTACAAGTTGATCTTGGTCTCATCTGTCCATAGGATCTTGTTCCAGAACTGTGAAGGCTTTGTTAGGTGTTGTTTGGCAAACTCTAATATGGCCTTCCTGTTTTTGAGGCTCACCAATGGTTTACGTCTTGTGGTGAACCCTCTGTATTCACTCTGGTGAAGTCTTCTCTTGATTGTTGACTTTGACACACATACACCTACCTCCTGGAGAGTGTTATTGATCTGGACAACTGTTGTGAAGGGTGTTTTCTTCACCAGGGAAAGAATTCTTCGGTCATCCACCACAGTTGTTTTCTGTGGTCTCCCGGGTCTTTTGGTGTTGCTGAGCTCACTGGTGCGTTCCTTCTTTTTGAGAATGTTCCAACCAGTTGTTTTGGCCACGCCTAATGTTCTTGCTATCTCTCTGATGGGTTTGTTTTGTTTCTTCAGCTTAATGATGGCTTGCTTCACTGATAGTGACAGCTCATTGGATCTCATCTTGAGAGTTGACAGCAACAGATTCCAAATGCAAACAGCACACTTGAAATGAACTCTGGGCCTTTTATCTGCACATTGTAATTGGGGTAATGAGAGAATATCACCCCCATCCATGGAATAGCTGAGAAGCCAACTGTCCCATTACCTTTGGTCCCTTAACAAGTGGGAGGCACATCTGCAAACTGCTGTAAGTCCTACACCGTTCACCTGAGTTGGATGTACATACCCTCAAATTAAAGCTGACAGTCTGCAGTTAAAGCACATTGTGTTTGTTTCATTCCAACTCCATTGTGGTGGTGTATAGAGCCAAAGATGTTAGAATTGTGTCTGAGTCCCAATATTTCTGGACCTGACTGTATATAGTGTATAGCAGCCATCACAGAAACCACAGTTACAAGTATTTATAAAGTGCCAACAAATTGCGTAACGCTGTACAATGGGTGGGACATAAGAACAAATATACATACAAGTTAGACCCACAGACAACAGAGGGAGAGAGAACCCTGCTCGGGAGCTTACAATCTAAGAGACGAGGGGTGACACACTTTGGTGAGGGTAAATAGCTGAGTATGAGAAGTAGTGAGTGGATGGGGGTTAAGCAAGAATATGAAGCAGTAATGGTAAATGGGGACTATGGAGTGAACGGATAGGCTTCTCTAAAGTAATGTGTTGTTTTTTAGACTTCTTGAAAGAGTAGAGGGACAGGGAAAGTCTAATGTTGTGGGGGGGGTCCAATAAAAAGAGGCCGGCTCGGCAACAGTTCTGAAGGCGAGAGTTGAGGGTGCGGGAAATGAGGAGATGATAATATCAGATCAATGGCAGAGTGAAGTGGACCGGATAGGATATACCTGCTGATAAGGGAGGAGATGTAGGTAGGGGTGCGGTTACAGAGAGCTTTGTATGTGAGAGCCATTATTTTGAATTGGATTCTAAACAGGAAGCCAGTGTAGAGATTGTCAAAAGGGTGAGGTGTGAGAGGTGCGGGAGGTGAGGTGGAAGAGCCTGGCACAGGTGTTCATTACAGAATGCAGAGGGAGAATCTGGGATCTCTTAAAGCCAGCGAGATGTTAGAGTAGTCGAGGCGGGAGATAATAAGAGCTTGGCTAAGCATTTTAGTAGAGTCTCGATTAGGGGAAAATAGCAAGATTTGGTTAGTCTTAGAGGTGTTGCACTGCAAATCCAAAAAAGATGCCAAACACACAGGATCATCATGAAACTTCAAAAGCAGTTCCATGTTTTCGATCCACACATCAACCTATGTCACGACTTAATTCGGCTTGATCACCAAAATTTGTAGATTTTTCTACTGTATTTCCTTCGCTATTTTTTTTTATTGAGAAAGTATTTTTACCAGGAAGGATACATTGAGATTTCTCTCGTTTTCAAGTATGTCCTGGGTGGCGAGTATGTACCATTAGGTGTCTTGCCCAAGGACACTTACTGGAGAGGTGCTCTTGCCGGGATCGAACCTTTGTCTCCACAGTCTCTCTCCACGGTTATAGAACAGTTATGTTACCTCTACTCCACCCAGTCGGCACAGTTTATCATTCAGCAGTTTTACTTAACCCCTACTACGAAGTGATTTTTAAAAAAAATATTTTCAGCAGCCAGTGTTTTTTTTTAATAATTCCATTAGCATTCGCTAATTTCTCAGTTGCGTCAAGGTTTTACCATTTAGATTACGGGGCAGGCGCTGAGTACAGCAGCCTGCCCCGTAGCGGCCGCTAGGGTCGTGGATGCTAGGGTCAGCGCTAAAATGCCAATATGAGAATCTCCTCCATGGAGTACATAGCACTCTAATGAGGCTTCTGCTGCCGGGTCACATGACCGGCAGGATCTCGCCTCTCGCGAGATGCTGCAGGTTGACGGAGTGATCGCCAAGGGAGACTGGGGAGGATAGGTGAGTATTTGATTTTTTGGGGGGTTTACAGCAGGTGATAACGGATTCCACAACAGGAAAATCAGTTAGCACCAGCTCTAAGCTGTCACAAACATTTTGAGTTGGTGACAGCTGTGAGTTGTGACCCAAACGCTAGTTACTCTCTGCTATGTTAAGCATAGGGAGCGCAAAGTACAGTAAGCTCGCGCTACAAAGTGCTAATACCGACTTGCTAAAAGATTTTTTAACCTTTTAGCGATTGGGAGGTGATGCGGGCGTAACGCTATCACCTCACGTAACCTAACGCTAATTTATGTGAGCACTAGCGTTCGCTTAAAAGAGGTGATAGAGACTCTTGTGTCTGTATCCGCCCCTGTTCCCCATCCATGAAGGTGTTATTCACTAACTAGACAACCTCATTTAACGCAACATTGCGAAGAGACTAAAGTGGGAAGGGCTCATTTTGCGTCAGGCATTAAAGCGTGCAATTATCCAGAGGTCCCAGTCTCTAACCTAACCTCTTATCCAATGTATGTTCAGCGAGTGGGTAAAATAAAATGACGGGGTTCAGCAATCCAGTGATAAGGCTGTCAAGAACAAGAAACACCTCCCATGCATGTATTCAAGATTATTTAACTACATTTTTCAGTTGGAGTTCAATTTGATATCGTTAAAGTTGGAAACAGAAAAACTGGGAGAAGGATTCTTGGAAAACATTGGATTTTAATTAATGTATTTTAAAATTAGTCCTAAAGCCTTCCTATAAGTACAGTAAACCCTATGGGCCCTATTACAATCCTCGCGCATACGTTTGCGCCGGCGCAAAAATGCATTAACGCGAGGGGCAAAACACGTTGCGCTGAACGTCGTTTTACAGTCTCAGCACGACAAATGTGCGTATACGTCTACCGCGGGTGAACCTGCGCGAACGCTGCGCAAGCGTACTTTACTGTGCGCGTCCTATACTTAACATTGTGAGCGCAAATGCGTTTGTGCGCTGGTACGCGGATGGTATTACAATCTATGCGCAGTTTGTAACGCACAGCCTTTGCGCGCATAATTTTAGCAACTCCTAAAAGCTGGTGTTGATGAGAAATTCTATCAGCCTGGTCGAACCCAAATACACCAGCCCAAAAAAAATATAGCAGCAAAGTATAGTTACACATTCTACTCATACCAAACCAATAAAATGGAGAAGTTGTGTGTGTTTTTTTGATACAGCATATATGCGCAGATTGACTTTGACAGGCGCAAAAACTTAACTTGAGACAATTGTGATTCTTAATTCTGATTGGCTGAATCGCGTGAAAAAAACAGTCTGCACACTGATTTCTGCGCGCCACGTTACTGCTCATGCATTTTTGCACGTCCGTTTTACGCGCGTTATTTTTTGACGGATGAAAAAAATGCGTGAGCATTGGAATACCAGCGTTGATTTACACGCGTTAACGTTTGACGCTTCGCGCAAAAATTCACACGTTTACCGTGCGTTTTTGCACGAAGAGTGTAATAGGGCCCTATATTATCAAACGTCTTCTAACACTCTGAATTCACCATGATAGAGATATATTAAAAAGAAATATCCATGGTAACTAATATTTTCAAAGGGAGCCAAAAAGCCCAGGCCAGAGCGACATGTACAGTCATTATCTTTCCTAAAAAGAACCAGACCCATGTTACAGAAAATATGACCTTTGTCAAGTGAGGCGTTAACATAAAAAATTGCTTTAGTGCACATAATTATCACCCAACTAAATCAAATCACTTCATTTAGTTTCATGAAAATGTCGTTCCTATTTTGCGTGTCAGAGAGTATCCAATCCCCTGATCCTCTTTAACCTCAGAAAAATTATTCCTGCCCTTCAGTCACGTCTTCTCATATAAATGTTTTAACGCAATGACCCTTCTAACCCTAATAAGTCGCGTGGTGTTTCTGTTTGCATCTTCAAATAAACTGCAGGTGGAGATGATTGATGGATAGTCTTTTTTTTTCCCTTATCACCATGTGTTATTTAAATGTCAGTTGAAATCCCAATTCACGCTGTTAACATTTCATTAAAAGGTTATGTCCAAAATAGTTCTGATCTTTGACTTGATACATAAAATCAAGCTTCCATTATCTAATGCGTGGTGGCAGAGAAGTGAACTGTGGCAAATCAAACATTTTCTTCTACTTAACTGGGGGCAAAGAGTAAAAAAACTAAATTATTGATTCTCTATAGGTTTGTTTGCCACGTGTCTGGGTCAGTGGTTGCTTGAAGAAAGATGGATAGCCTTTCATTTTTCTTCCCTTAACCTTATATATTGGATAATTCCCAGTAAAATCATCTTTCGGAGCTCATGCCGGAACCAGATTATTCTTAGGTCTGAGACAGTAAACTATTATTGGTGTTAACAAACATAATCGCCTTTAAAATGAGAAATGACTTGATCTAATTACTCTTTTTAATAAGCCAAGATATTTTCTCTATACAATTGCTTGTCCTATTTTAAACTCTGACACCTTTATTCCAGTATTCCATCAGTCTGACATCTTCTCTTTCCTTATGCTAGACATCATCCAAACATAATATTTAGGGCTCTATTACATTCTTTGCGCAAAAACGGTCACGCACGAAGCGTTAAACGTTAACGGCGTAAATTAACACTGGTATTACAATCGAGCGCATTTTTCATCTGTCAAAAAATAAAGCGCGTAAAAAAGACACGCAAAAACGTGTGCAGAAATCGATGTGTGGACTGTTTTTTGACGCAATTCAGCCAATCAGAATTAAGAACCACAATTGTCTCTGGTTCAGTTTTTGCGCCTGCCAAAATCAATCTGAGTATATATGCTGCAGCAATAATAAAAACATGCACAACTTCTCCATTTTATTGTTTGGGTATGTGTAGAATGTGTAACTATACTTTGCTGTATTTTTTTATGGGCTGGTGTATTTGGGTTCTAGGTTTCTAGTTACGCCACTGTTAGGTACTCACTCTATAAATAGGTGCCTTGAAGTGGCGAGTGAGCTTACGTTGCAATGGCCATTGAAACAAACCAAAACCTCATAGTGTTTTGTTGTACATGGAATACATAGAAACGAGCGCAGATGACACTTTTTTTATCCCCTTGTTATGTTTTATACATTAACTGGGCTGTAACTCCTGGCTGTTGCAGCCCCTCCGGTGAGTATGGGCGCGACGCCATTTTTTCTGTATGTAAGTACACGATGTATACATATAATAATGATATATTATGAATTTGCCGAGTCTGCTGTAAAAAAGGATATATTGTGTTTGGGTCGCATAGTAAAGGATTACTTCAAATCGTGTTTAAACATGATGAGAACAAAACAGTCAAAATGAGCTCTGCGCACAGAGGCGAAATGGCTCAGCGGTGAAGAAGTTAAACCAATGAAAATGTATTAAAATGTGTCTAAATAAACGGTCCTGTAAATAGAAAAAGAGGTCTGTTACAGAATTTTCAAAAACAAGCTTTCTAAAAAATTGGTAAACAAAAATTTAATCTAAAAAAATACAAAAAGGTGTTCGGAAAAATGCAAAAATAAAAAGACTTTTTGGTGAAAATGAAAAAACAAAAAACGGTCTTTTAAAAAAATATATGTAAAAATGATATTCCGTTAGTACAATGAAACCTATGTGATTCGCCTGTTTAAAACTATCCAACTGAAACACCGAAAATCTGATAATTTCACGTCAGTGAAGTTTGGCGTTTTTAGAATAGACGAACCGTAACTTCTCTATGGGACAATTTCTCTGCTGCCAAAGACAGTTGAAGTGCAGTGAACTGCGGCGAACTGCCCTGTATTTCACCGTCAATTCACCTTTATTTAGCGAATTGACAGCTTAGTGAACTGCCCCAAAATTGCATTGAATGGTGAAATTCGGTGCAATTCAGTGGCAAGTACAGTCCTTAGTGAATAGACCCTACGTGGTTTTTTTTGCTTGCATTTTATGGAGAGTACTATTTTCTATATTGTTTTTGTTGCATTCAGGTATGCAAGCTGTTATATTACCATTGTTACACATGTAGCATGTGTAGATGTTGCGAATTATATGCGCCCTATAGATTATGTTTAGTAATATGTATGTTATTTAGCACAGTTTTATGTAATGGTTTCGTTTTGTACAGTTTTTTCTTCTACGGCAGCTACGGGTTTGTATGTTATGGGGAAACTACAAACCTTTTGCCCCTGTACACATTTTATTGTTAAGTGCCTGCATATCTTGTTTTTGTTTATATTTTAAAATTGTAGGGTCTATTCACTAAGGCTGGGGTCAGACCAGCGCACTTTTAACGTGCGTTCTGGCGCACTTAATCACGGCCGCAGTAGCAGCAAATGACGGGCAATGAAGACCAATATACAAAGTACGGCCGCACGAAAGTCCGGCCGTGTAACGCAAGTGGAATTGGAACGAATTTTTTTGGGGAACGCAGAACCGCTAGTACTGACGTACTGAGTGCGCTGCGGCCGCATAGCGGCGTGTGTGCGTGATTAGGAGATGTCAGACTTTGCTAATGTCCAGCCTACATAACGTCCAGACGCAAAAAAGTGTTTTATTGACAATCCGTAAAAAATCACGCACGAAAATGTGCGTCGTCTGACCGTTTTTGCGCATTCCGTGAAAAAATACGTCAATGCGTTCGGCGCACTTTTTGACGTTCGCGGGGAAAAATGCTTTCGTTTGACCCTAGCCTAAAAGGTGAAACTCTGGAGAACTCTTGGAGAAGTGAAAATTATACAGAGTTATTCAGAGAAAAGTGAAAACCAGGAGAATGACTGGAGAAGTGAAAATTCTAAGTCAAAATAACCAAACCAGAAAAATTCTCCCATTTATCTCACTTTCCAAATCTCCTATTTTGACCTAGAGTTTTCACTTCTCCAAAAGTTCTCCAGAGTTTCACCTTTCTCTATTTTATCCTGTAGGTCAAAATAGCTCACTTTCCAAATCGGCTATTTGGTCTAGATTGTTCATTCTCCTGCCAATTCTCCTGGTTTTCACCTGTCTCTGAATAACCCTGCTAGGTCAAAATAGCTAAACCAGAAAAATTCTCCCATTTATCTCACTTTCCAAATCAGCTATTTTGACCTACAGGATTATTCAGAGAAAGGTGAAACTTGAGAACTTTTGGAGAAGTGAAAACTCTAGGTCAAAATAGGAGATTTGGAAAGTGACATAAATGGGAGAATGTTTCTGGTTTGGCTAATTTGACCTAGAATTTTTAGTTCTCCAAAAGTTCTCCAGAGTTTCACCTTTCTCTGAATAGCCCTGCTGGAATTTTCACTCCTCCAAAGGTTCTCCAGAGTTTCACCTTTTAGTGAAAAGACCTGTGTATCATTTTTTCTAAACGCTTTGTATACCATTAAAGCCTTTACTGTTTTACCGATAGTTTTTATTCTGTCCCCTGTCTCCTCCCCCTTTAAAACACTTTTCTCTTTTTTTTCTGTAACATTCTTAAACTATATATAACACCATACAAGATCTAAGCGAGTACTGAAGATGATGATCATTCTCGATCTCATTGTGCCTATTTTGGGGCATTGGCAAGTCTTACCTTATTAATATGTTAGTATTGTGGGATATATTTGCCATGCATTGCTGCACTTAATGTACAGGGACCTGTTTGGTATTTTTGTCGGGAGAGATACGTTACTTCTAGTCAAAGCAGAAAACACTAAATTCGGCCCACGGATCAGTTTGGCTGTTTTCTCGCCCACGTACAGCAGTCCACAAGGATATATCAGGAGATAAATCTTAGACATCTGCTATATATTCTAACAAGGCAGTTTTTTCCCCAGAATAAAACGCAAGCTGTTTGAGAGTCGTATTTTATCTTGGATTTGTGCCTAGATTTTATTTTTATTATTAATTTTTTTAATTGGCACTTAATGAACAGAGCGAATGCTTTGCGTACATGTACTCTGTAGACGTGCCATTTCCTAAAGATTTAATAAAAGGCTTTCAGAGGAAGAATAATTGAAATGCCTCAATATGTATCAAGGGTGTATCCAGGCAGAAGCAGAGGAGCCTCCGCACCATTGTGTATACATATACCCAGGGCCAGATTTATATCTCATGAGGCTGTTGGCACAGAAATCTGGACCGCCCCTCATCGTCCCCAAAAAAAATTGATGGAAATACTTTTTTTTTTATTCTTTTGGGGGGGTTTGAGTAATATAAATGTGGGGGCAGCGCTTCTGTGTATCGTAAGTGTATATTGGTTCAATAACTATTAGAGTGAGTGCTGCCGTAATGGAATAAAAAGTATCCACACACCTCCAAGAACACAACAGATCAAGAGAGAAACAAAATATTCCAGGCGCACCTTAGCAGTAACTAATAGATGATTAGAATACAATCTGTATAACAACAATCTGCAAAATGGATGTAAATACGTAATAGTTTTTTTAGCACCAAAGAAGAGCTCCAGAATAAGATTAAAAAGAATATATAAAATACTTAAATTTTTGGTTGTTGTGGGTTCTTATTCCTCCTTTTCTTTCATATTTTTATTCAAAGAGCTCAGAATTGCTTGAGAAAGGTAACCGAACGCTGAAAATCAGCGTTTGGTTACCTTTCCTGGCCATTCGGCTATCCAGAGAGCAGGCAATTCGCCAAATCCTGGCGAATTGCCTGAACATACGGTGCCTGTTCGGTGCCTGTTCGAGGAGAGTGAAATCCCCATGAAAAAGCACTGCTTCGTCTATTCAAAGAACACAAACCAGCAGTGAAAGGTTCCCGAAATGCCCTGCCATTCGGTTGTTTAATTCGGCAAGTTTATTCAGGAGAATTCCATAGACTTCAGTGTTAAAAATATTCCGGTTTTAATTCAATATCTAATAAACCGTTCATTATAAAATTCTGCAGTAAAGAGTCTCTTTATTTATAGATTTTTTAGGATACTTTCAGCATTTTTCTTAATTTTTGTTTTTTTTAAAAGTCTGATTTTTTTTAAGTTTTCTTCTTTTTTCTGTAACAGCCCTTTTTATTATCATTCCCTGGACCTCCTGTGTAAATATCAGACATTTTCGCTCAGTAGTTTCTTTGCAAACAGCGTTTCATTTTCACACATTCACACAAACTATTTTGCTAATTTATTCACTGCCTCGTCTGCGGTGTCGGCGGCTCACTGCGTGTGATCGGCTCCTGCTCGGTTTTTTTCCGTGGTTTTCGGCAGGTTAAGCCAGATGTTTTTGAGGGTTTTTAACGTGCATTCGCCGGGTTTTGCGGTTAGTTTTCGTCAGGTTTGCGGCAGCTTTTCCCTGCAATTCGGGAGCCCTGTGGTGTTTGCTGAGTACACCGCAGGGTCACCGAAATGGGATCGGCAAAAGGAACAGAATTGAAGAGAATGAAAAGTCACCAAATGTGCGGTGACTTTTCGAATCTCTTTGAATAACCCTGTTAATATTAGACTCCTCTGGTTAGATACAGGGTCGCTGTGTAAATTCAAATCCCTGGGTAGGAAGGGGACAATCCTGATGTATATAATGCTCAGAGCAGAACAATTTCCATAAAATAAGCAGCAGGACAGATTTATAATATAAACTGTAATTTATTTATATAACAAACAAGCCATATGGTGAGACAATAATAAAAAGTCACAAAAAGCATAAAAAATAGTGAACAACTTTTAACAAGGATCACAAGAACGCATTTTCGCCTACCGGCTTCCTCAGTAAGTGTCCTTGAAATTAGGGTAGTGTCTGGTAGAAAAATCAATGAAATGTGTAGCATAAAAGTCTGTCTATATACGACGTTTTAGGCTGGGGTCAGACGAACGCAGTGCGAACGCACGTGCAGCCGCACTTTATCACGACCGTAGTAGCAGCAAATGACGGCCAATGATGGACAAGCAGCACACAAACACATTTTTTTCGAGAACGTGATACCGCTAGTACTGACGTACAGAGTGCGCTGCGTCCGCTAGCGGTGTGTGTGCGTGATTAGGAGACGTCAGAAAATGCTAATGTCCAGCCAACATAACGTCCAGATGCAAAAAGGCTTTTATTGATGATCCGTACAAAATCACGGACGCAAATGCACATCGTATGACCGCTATCGCGTATTCCGTGAAAAAATATGTCCATTCGTTTGAACGCACTTTTTCATGGACAACGTGAAAAATGCGTTAGTCTGACCCTAGCCTTAGTCCTGCTGCTTGTTAATTTTGATTGGGGCGTCTTCTATCATGATGTCTTCCGGGTATCCGGCGTGTGTTCCACTCTGACCCGCACATGTCTGTCCTCCGTGTGTTCCGGGTATCTGGTGTGCGTTCCACTCCGACCCGCACACGCCCATACTCCGGAACTGTGCATGCGCCCCCCACAGCGCTCGTTGGAGATTGTCTGCTCATCATCTCAGAGTAAATCTGAATGGTTTATTATAGAAAAAGGCGGTGATCTAATATATATGCATTATTTGTCTACTTTATGTCGAAAAAGACAAACTAATACAGGCACTAAGTTTGTGAAAAAACTATAATATGCAGAAGAATTTTTTTGGTTTAATCCCTTCTCTGAGGTGAATAAATTAATATGTCTTATTAATAGTGATCAAGAATTTATTTATTTTTAAAAGAGAGTAAAGATGAAGTGAAACCTACTAGTGGGGTGAATATCTGAATATTAAGTGTAGATAAATAGAGAGAGTGTTTTGAAGGAATATGGGTGAAAAAATGGGAAGTGTATATAATAGTGGATAATCTTGAGGATATTCAAATGACTATGAACTTACTTTAAAATAAAAAGGGGGTGAGAGTAGCATAAGCTAAATTGTACATATGGTAAAGGGAACCTAAAATTTATATGGGCAAAACTATGGATTTTTAAGTGGAGTCGAAATCCAGAGATGTATAAGTATGAGGGGGCAATATTTGAAAAAACAGGTTCTTTTTGAGTGGGATGCATGGAGTAGGGAAGGGGAAGAGCTAAGGACGAGCAGCTGGAGAGCTGGGTGCTCAAACAGCTCATGACGTACTGCACTCCCAGCTCCGTATTGAAGATTGAACAACCCAGCCACCTCTAGGCAGACCAGGGCCACCAATAGCATTTCTGGGGCCGTCTGAAACCATCTTTATTTCATTATTCCTAATCATCAAGTCCTTATAATGGGAGTTATCTTGGTAATTACTAATGTCTGAAACTTGATTACAAATACTGCATTACACATGTGGTTTTAGAACTTTACCTGGATCAATTGAGCATGATAAAAGAACCATTTTCCTACTATTTTACATTATTTTCTAGCTTAAGTAACTTTTTCCTGTTTAACGCCTTCACTACGGAAGATACACTATATTGCCAAAAGTATTCGCTCACCCATCCATATGCGAGTCAAGGCAGGTGAGCGAATACTTTTGGCAATATAGTGTATGTGGGGAGCGTCATGAGGATTCCACGCTATTTTCAGAGGACGCTCCCCACACATTATCCACTGCGGGGGGCTCTCCCTCGCGATGAAGTGGAAATAGGCTGGAAGATGGCCGCCATTATAAGCCAGACGACCATCGTGTTCAGAATATTGGTTCACTTGAACATAACTAGGCAAGTTTTAGTTGAAACTAGAATAAGGCATACGTACAAATTTAGCAATGTGTTAGATTAGCAGAAAAAGTAATTAGAGTTTGAGAAAGGTCTAGGCTGTTCCTGGCACGGAAAGGGCAGAAAGAAGAGTAGATATACCAAGGTCACTGAGGCCTGCTGAGAGACAAAGGAGTATAGAGATCAGACCAGGTGTTAGCTGCAACAAGTGATTGTAGGCGCAAGGGAGGAGGGCGCAGCCCGGAATAGGAGAAGCGACTAATCATGATTTACTGAAACTAACATAAAGTTTGCCAATTTACGGCCAATTAATGGAATGTCTTTGTATTAGGTTAAGGGAGGTATTAACCCACGTGGGGTGGGAGAGTCTCATCGGGAGGTGGGCTAATTGGGATGTACCTAATTATGTATTTGGGGTATAAGATTGGATGTCACGAGGGACTCGGGGCTCATTCTTTGCGATTGAATCCTATTTGAGCATCTGTTGTGATATCACAATAAAGTTTGCCTTTCCTGAAGAGACTCGTGTTCAGACAATCCTTGCTCGTGTCCGGTCCGGCCTCGTCCCGAGTGAACATAGCAGATTCCGGTTACATTTCATGGGAGCTCGATAGCCGGGATACAGGCCCTTTGCCGGCACGGCAACGACTGCTGGACACTGTAGCGGTTGACTACAGGTGCGAGTGATCCCGCTGGTTGGGCGTCCGTTGAAGGTGAGCTGACATCTGCAGGCACCAAGCAGGATTTCCTGTTCAGTGGACCTCATCTCGTCTCAAACGGACACCCAGCCCGGGGAACACTGGGACACCCCTGAGTCCGAGGAAACAGCGAGCAGCGCGGCGATAGGTAAAGTGTCTATGTTTGTAGGTCTAATGGAAATACCGGTATAAAGGGAAACGTCCAACCGTAGTTGGATAAGGAAACCCGCGGCCACAGTTTCGTTGTCATACCGAACCCATCGCCGAAAGCACGGGGCCAGAGTGGCTAGCGCGTGTCTGGACCTGGGGGATCGGATGCTAACTTAGATTGTTTTGATTGATTGATTGTTTGGGTTCTGAATTTGAGGGAGAGGGGAGCCGCGTGGAGTTGTGTAGTCGTAGTCAGTGTTTGTAAATAGAGCTTCACCATGTGGACAAAGGAAAGGCGGAGAGATTTCTATGACCGGCTTAGAGCCCTGAGTCAGTGCTAGTGTGTACGTCGTGTAGTGATGAGGGCTCATTGGGGCCAGCGGTAGCTGCAGAGATAGTGGTGCCGGGTGGGTAGAATTACTCATAGGCAAATTGGAATTGCAGACGGGAGTGTAGTTATAGAACGGGGTGCACATAGTCACAAGCAGTCAAGAGTTAGAGTTCAACCAATTGGGTATAAGGAGCCAAAAGGAGGGACGGTGTGCCCTCGGCTAGTAGAAAGAGTAGAATTGTTTATGTATTGTTTTGTGCTGAAAGTATCTGGTACAGTATGGGTTGTGAATGGTTGCTGAGAGTGTTGTGAGTGATCGAGCGCCTACTCGCCTAGCGAGAAAGCAAACTTGAAAGTGGACTCCCAAGGTACGTTTCCGGCTCAGGCGACTGCAGTCCGGCTACTGACGGAGGAAGCGAATCCGATATATGAACTGTTGGCTGAAGTACCAGACAGTAAATTTCAAGTGTTTTTGCTAACAAGTAATATCTGTATCGTAAAAAGGTTACTGCTTTTAAGACTAACAAAGGGTAACGGGTCATCCAAGCCCAACAAGGTGAAGAAAGGTGAGACACCCTTAAAATATATGGTGTGGAAATTTTGAAGCACTATATACAACATATGTTTATAGTGTAGAGTTAACTAAAGGGAAATTAACAGGAATGTGTATATTTGTATGGCCATTGCTAGTTCCAGACTGGCAAGAGCAGGGGTCAATGGACCCGGAGCTAATACAGAGAGTGTATTCCCAGGTAACCGGGAGATATAGTCATCCTGAACAATATCTGTATATAGATATATGGAGGTACTGTGCGAGAGATAAAAGCTATTTTGTTACAAGTTAAATAGAACAAAGGAAAAAGTATGCCCTCAAATAAATATAAATAGAAATATGAAAAATAAGTCTATATATATATATATATATTTAGTGTTTTAATATACCAGTAAAATAAATAAAGATAATTTACAAGTTTTGTGTGAGGATTATGTAATGATCTGCAGGAGTCTCTGAGCCCCCATTTTTCTGGGCCAGAAGAAAATGAGATGATCAATAGATCAGATGGTAATCTAGAAGGCTTTAAAAAAAAAAAAATTACAGTGCTATATAATTTGTGTATATAATTCGGACTGATTATTCGGATGTGATATCTGTACTGTTCTGCGTGAGTATGAAGTCAGAGAATGTTATTAATTTTTAATGTGTGCTGTATGATCGAATGATAAATGGTAGAATGTTTTTGTCTGATTGTGTTTATAATTGATCTATCAAACTGTTCAATTAAAAGTAAAGTGTGATAAGTAATTAATTTAGAGTGTGTAATGTGTGAGTGGTAGTGAGATTCTCCGTACTCGCCCCCCCTTCTTCTTTCTGACACACACTGTTTGCACGGGGGAGAGGGGGGAGGGGGAGTCGGCTTTTTGCTCTCTGATGGACAGAGAAAGTAACCCTTTGTGTGTCTGTGCAGCGAATTTAAAATTAACTAAAAAAGAAAAATAAAGAAGAAAAATTACTATGTTTAGCTGGTTTCTAATGTGTGCTGCAATAGAATGTATGAAGTCTGTCGAGTGCAAGATATATGTTTATATTTTGTGTTAATATATTTGTATGATCTAGGCTATGTGAGAAAGTTTTATATTGTCTAGTATTGTTGTCTGTTTGTTTCAAGCAATATTGTATAATGTGTTGATATTATTCCAAAAATTCTAGGTTTTGTTCACAGAGCTAGAATTAAAAAAAAAAAAAAGGGAGTCCTGGTTTTTATATTGTTACAGAGTGTAACAATAATAAGTATTTATAATACAATATGTATTTTATAAAGTAAATTTAAAGTATATAATAATATACAATATTGTTTACCAAAATATAATAAAATTTATTAACAAATTAAATAGAAATATATAAAACGGTTAGAAGATAATATTAAAAGAGTAATTCGAGAAATAATTAAAATAAATAATGTTATACTGTTTCATGTTTTATATAGTTAAAATAAAGCAAAATTATGATTAATAATTCAATTAAAAATATATTTTTATTTGATTTCTGATAAGATATTAAGAGTCCGTTTTGGCTAAGAGAGAAAGACCTCTGTGAATATTGTTTATACAATATGTATATGCCCGAATGTTTTATCCAGCTCCTGGGGCGGGATATTCTTTGCAAATTGCAAGCCCAAATTATATTTTTCTCCAGGGGATATGTTCGATTGGATCTGCCTGAGAGTGGCAGCTTTCCACGGCAGTACAGTACAGCCAGCCAGTACACCCAACCTGTAAAAATTACAGTAATTATTAGGGATGTGCGTTTCGGGTTTCGGAATTTCGGAATTTTCACGAAATTTCCCGATTCGTGTTTTCGGATGCGGCCGATTTTCCGAATCGGATCGGACCCGAAAACCGACAGATCCGAAAAGTTTTCCGAGCCGAAACGAAATATTTTCGGAATTTTCGAATGGACTTGAAATGTGTCAAATCGAAATTTATTTTCGCTCTATTCATGATTTTGGTTCCATTCGTGATTTCGGTTCCATTTCGGTAATTCTGGACATCGTATATTTAACTATTATTGGTTATATCGCTGATTCTGTAAATTTTGTATTTGTAAATGCGTATCACTTGTTTTTGTTTCCAATGATCCGATAATTTTGTCGATACGATAATTCCTTCGTAATCGGGTCGGATCCGATTCGTCCGTGGGTCGCGCATGCGCGCGCGCGGATGTCGTAACTTTATTGAGCCAGTTTTTTGACAACTTTTTGGACAGGCCAAAAAATATTGTTTTTATTATTTATCATGGCTGCAAGAGACGAGTGCCATTCGGACACCTCCTCATCTTCTTGCACCCATGAGACACCACCCAGGAAGAAGCGGGCCAGCAACATGGCATTTGACGAGATGTTGGAGCTGGTCCGCATCTTTGATAAACGAGATTATGACTGCCATAAGGGCCCTTACGGCAGGAAGAATAATGCTCGAAAGGATCGTATCCTCAATAAGGTTCACACCACCATCCTGGAGCTGTTCGCGAAGGACCGGAAGAAGGACCAGCTCCGAAAACGCTGGTCCGACCTCAAGACGCGCGAGGAGGAGCAGCTGAGGCACATCCGGCGCGTCATAGCCAAACGTAAGTGTCATGTTATATTGTAAAGCGCTGCGCAAACTGTTGGCGCTATATAAATCCTGTATAATAATAATAATGTGCTTGCATGTGCTAATGTGCACAGAAATACGTTGATTTATCTAGTCCTTTTTTCATGCAATGTGATTGTGTATAGCTATGCGTTTTCACGACTCGTCATACATGCATTTTTGCCATAGCTCTTCTTTTTTGTGATTTTACGTATTCGTGAAAATTGTGATATTTGATGTATGTAGATGAAATTACAATACTGGATTTCTTTTGGCACTGTGTGTACTGTAGTGTGCTGGGGGGGGGAGGTTGTTGTGATTGAGTGATGCATACGAGAAGACCCGCAGCTTGCCCAATATTGGCTCCCATCTGCGCATCAACAAAAATCTCTGCGTCTCTGCTAAGTGGTAGGATGGGACATGTAGTTCTTCTGAAAGTGCATCCAAACAGAGCCGCGTTCAATACGTCCTCAGGAGCTGATGAATTGTTGCTTACTGTATTTTTTATTTCTTTAATTTCTTAGATATAGCACCGGATGAGATGCTGACGGTGGTGGTGGAGGAGTCGGAGGAGGAGTCAGAGCCTCAGGAGGCCGCCAGCACTGGTATATACTACTGTTATATTTTTTCAAGACTTTCAGTCAAAAATAGAAACCTGCTTTACTTACTGTATTTTCCTTCTTTCATTTATTGGATATATAGAAGGAGAAGCCAGACCGAACACATCATCCAGCATTTGGATAATAAATCGGATGGCGATCGGCGAGCTACGCCTGGCTGTAACCACCATCAATTCCATCCAGGAATTGCTCCAGGAATTGCGGGAGCATATAAGCAATGCCGCTGACATCCTGGAGCGGCAGTGAGACCAGCCTCCTCCCCTATGTTTGTTTGTGTTGTTTGTGCCCCGTTGGGCAGTTTGCCATCCTTGGCATGTTCCCCATGTTGTAAATAAATTTTATATTTTTTCTATATTTTCCTGTTTGTGTGCGTTGCTTTTCCTTACTTAATAAGTTAATATGTATTGCTTGGTTTCCACACTGTTAAAATTATATGTACATAAATTTATTGACATTTCTATGGACCCTTTGTCATAAATTTGTCAACCATGAATGTAATATTTGTGGCCATGAATGTGACTGTGCACATTCTACACGTCCTGCCTGGCCAAAAAATGTCACACACTAACTCAACCTTGTTGTACTGCCTTGAGATTTGATTACCGTGGCATGGTTTTGTTAAACTTAGGCGATGTCACAACAACACGGATTTTTGTCCACAGTCACATTCATTGTATAACCAAGATTTTATCCGAAAATATTGATGGCAGCACTGCGTGAAGTCTTCTCCGACACAACCCAAAGATCCTCAGTGCGGCTCAGGTCTAGTTTATTTGTCCCTGTTTGCAGCTTCACGCAAAACCTCCTCCCAGCTATGAGCTCTCTCTCTCCCACCGCTGCCCGCTAAGACGATGCCCGCCAACATGGTCACGTCTTTGCAGGAAGACAACAGCGTGGGGGAACGGCAGCTGCCGACAGTCCCAAGACCTCGTCACAATGAGGTCAGTTCTGGAGTTAACCCCTAACTGCAACCAATGGTGGAGATAGGGGGTTCATTGGAACCCCCTATCTCCCAATCCGCGGCAGCTATCGGTTGGTTAATGTTTGGTATCTTTGGATCGACCAGAGCATGGCCTTTCCAACAATACCAAACATGACAATGTTAAAAATTATAAAAAATTAAAATATAAAAAAAAATAAACAGGTGTTTTGTTTTGTTAATGCAGCAATATTGTTCCCATTTCAATTATAATGTGAACAATGATGCTGCACTAAGGATTTTTGTATGGGGTGCGTTAACTGCGTTTGTTAAAAATAGTGTAATTTTCACCCAAAAAAATATAACAAGTCCCCATCTCAATTTTTTCTAACAAACGCAACTCATAAAATATAACCGCAAACACTCGCATGTTAAAATGTGAAAAAACACTTTACACCTTGTAAAACAAACATTGAAAATTCTAATTTTATTGCATTTTTTGTTATAATATACAGACAGGACATGATGCATACATATGATAATGATATATTATGAATCATCTGCCGAGTCTGCCGGAAAGAACGATATATAACATGTCTGGGTCATATTATAAAATAAGGCTTCAAAAAAACGCGTTTAAACAAGAGGAGCGAAACTGTTAAAAATTAGCTCAGCAGCAGACCGCACACAGGCGTGAAGGGCAGCCGTGAAATGCCTCAGCAGCGAAAGGGTTAATTTTTTTTGTGTTTGTTTTAAATCATTTTATTTATTTATTTATTTTTTGTATCAGATCATTTTGATCAACTATTTTTCCGTTTTAAAACCTTTTTGTTCTGGTTTTTTAAACCGTTTTGTTCTTTTTTTTTTGTTCCTTTGCTTTCATACCATTTTTTTAATGTGATTAAATAAAGTTGTGAAATTTATATTCATAAGAAAAAAAGGATCTTTATTTAATAAAAAAAAAAAACACGATAGAATCGCCAGAATTATCGTATCGACAGAATGAATTATCGGATCCGAAAAACAAACCAAAAATTTATTATAAAAAAATATATAAAGTATAAAAAAGTAAACCATAGTAGTTTACGTCAAAACGAATAGAGTTAGACAGCTTTGAAACAAGGAGAACAGACGTTCCGAAAAAACGAAAATTTCAGAAATCACGAAAAGTCGATACAAAAAACGAGCAAAGTGACCCGAAAATACGAAAAATGGTCGATATTCCGAAAAAAAAATGTACACGAAAAACGAGTCGAACCGAACCGAATCGAAACAGAAATCGGTCGAAACGAGCCGAATCGAAAAGTTTAAACATCCGAACAAATCGAACCGAATCGAACCGAAAAAAAAAAAAAAAATCGGTGCACAAGCCTAGTAATTATGCCAAGAGAAGAAGAATGACGACCGGCACCAACCCCGCCAGCCGACCCAGACCTGTACACACTACTTTTTGAAATTTCTGGAGTCTGGAGGGAAGAAAACCCACCCGGATTAGTTGTAATCTCAAACCTAGTGCAACGCCTGTGGCTTTAAGCCAATATCACATTCCACAGAAAGCCAAACAAGATATACAGACACATTTGCAGAGATTTAAAGACAAAATTATTTTACTACAATATGTAGATGATTTATTACTGGCTTCTCCCACAGAAAAAGACTGTCTCTCTGCCACAAAAGCCCTGCTACATCTGCTGTGCCATGCAGGTTACAGAGTATCCAAAAAGAAAGCACAAATATGTAAACAGACTGTGAAATATTTAGGTTTTCAATTAACAGGTACCAAGCGTGCACTGGGGACGGGAAAAAAAAAGAAACAGTATATCGAATACCCCAACCAAAGACAAGAAGACAAGTCTGTGAATTCCTAGGAGCTGCAGGCTTCTGCCGCCTGTGGATCCCCAACTTTGCAGACATTGCTATACCCCTCCATCAAGCCACAAAGGAAGAAGAGCAAACGGCAGCTTTTCTGAAATTGAAGACTCTGCTAATGGAAGCTCCAGCTCTGGGATTGCCAGATCACAGCAAGCCCTTCCAGCTGTACGTACATGAACACAAACAGCTACTGGAGTGCTGATTCAGAATTTGGGCTCCTGGCCAAGGCCTGTGGCCTATCTCTCCAAGCAACTTGATCCTGTGGCCTGTGGCCTACCCCATGCCTGAAAGCTGTGGCAGCCACAGCAATGCTGATAGCAGAAGCAGACAAGCTGACCCTTGGACAGGTTCTTCATGTCAAGGTGCCCCATGCTGTCAAAACCCTGCTGGATGTAAAAGGAAGCTACTGGTTCAGCAACAGCCGGATGACAAAGTACCAAGCTATGATGTGTGAGAATCCACGGGTTCATTTGGACCTCATTGCTACCTTGAACCCTGCTACTTTACTGCCTGACTGCGAAGAGGATCCAGATTATGAATGTCTCCAAGTCATGGAAGAAGTGTTCAGTAGCAGGCCAGATTTGAAAGACGTACCCCTAGACAAATACGATCTACAGTTGTTCACTGATGGTAGCAGCTACATGAATGATGGGAAGAAAGTCTCCGGCTATGCGGTTGTCTCAGCGGAGGAAATTATTGAAGCAAATCCTCTACCTGGCCATACCTCTGCACAACTGGCTGAAAAAACGGCCCTAACCAGGGCCCTACAATTCTCGGAAGGCAAAAGAGTGAATATCTACACAGACTCCAAGTATGCCTTCATGACTGTCCATGCACATGGGGCACTCTACAAAGAAAGAGGCCTACTAACTTCCTCAGGACAGCAAATCAAATATGCAGCTGAAATAATTGCTCTCCTGGATGCTGTATGGAAACCAAGTGCTGTCAGTATTATGCACTGTCATGGCCACCAGAAAGGTCATGATGAAATCCCGAAAGGCAACAGGCGCGCTGACCAGGCCACAACACCATTGCTAACAACTGATCAAGCCAAAGTCCTGCTCTGCAAGCAAGAGGACCAACCTGTCATGCCAAACTACAAATTCTACATGAATTGGAGAAAATTTGAATCTGGAGGCGAATTTATTGAAATTATTTTGCACAAATGGCACAATGACTATGAACTCTTAGAACTCAATCATGATTATATCCAATGGCTTTTCCCAACCCGGTCCCAAGGCCGAAATTTCTACTCCACTCCTCTGAACCCTCAAGAGACACGTTTTATGGTTCACACCTCAGAAGTTCAGCAAAGACTCCGCAGAGTATACGACATGATGCTGAAATTCTTCGGCGTAAAATTAATGGGGGAGTGTGGAGAAGATACAAAAGAAACCGAAGTTGAACGAGCAGAAAATTTCGCCTCACGTTTTGACAGCCTCACAGCCAACTCTTATAATAATCTGAGGATCACACGAATACTGCTAAGTTTGGGAGAGAAGACAGCAGAAGTGGTGAGGAGTCTGATGAAAGAAATAATACCATGTTATGGACTTCCTCTCGAAATAGGGTCAGACAATTTTATTTTTTTATTATTCTTTATTTATAAAGCGCCAGCATATTCCGCAGCGCTGTACAATAAACACAGTATAGACAGGGTTACAATACATTGAACAACATTTGACAAACAGTACAGGAGGAGATGAGGGCCCTATTCCCGTAGGAACTCACAATCTGGGAGGGTTGGGGTTGGAAACAGGAGGAGAGGACTGTAAGGTGAGAGTGATTGATGGTTGCGTCAGTGAGTTGGGTGGTAGGCTTCCCTAAATAGGAATGTTTTAAGGGAGCGTTTGAAGGAAGAGAAGTTAGGGGAAAGTCTGACGGTACGAGGGAGAGCGTTCCAGAGAGTGGGGGCTACGCGTGAGAAATCCTGCAGTCTATCATGGGAAGAGGTGATGCGGGGAGAAGCTAGGCGCAGGTCACTGTTTGACCTTAGGGAGTGGGCTGGGGTGTATTTGGTGATTAGTGAGGACAGGTAGTGGGGAGCTGAGTTAGTGAGGGTTTTGTAGGTAAGGATAAGGATTTTGAACTTAATTCTGCAGTGGAAGGGGGAGCCAGTGAAGGGACTCGCAGAGGGGAGCGGCAGAGACAGAGCGGCGGGTGAGGTGAATTAGCCTGGCGGAGGCGTTCAGGATGGATTGTAGGGGGGAGTGGCGGGACAGAGGGAGGCCAGATAAGAGATTATTGCAATAGTCGAGTCGGGAGATTACCAGGGCGTGTATGAGTTGTTTTGTGGTGACAGCGGTAAGAAATGGCCGAATTCTGTAAATATTACGCAGTTGGTATCGGCAGGAGGTGGAAAGAGACTTGATGTGGGGGATGAAGGAAAGAGCAGAGTCAAGTGTAACTCCAAGGCAGCGAACTTGGTTTGATGGGGAGATGGTGATACCCTCCACCGTGATAGAGAAGTCAGGAGGTGGGGAGGCATTGGAGGGAGGAATAAGTAGGAGTTCAGTCTTTGACATGTTGATCTTTAGGTGGTGGGAGGCCATCCAGGAGGAGATGCCAGATAAACAGTCACTGACTTTTGAAAGGACAGGGGGAGAGAGATCAGGGGTAGAGAGGTGGATCTGAGTGTCATCAGCGTAGAGGTGGTAATTAAAGCCAAAGCTGTTGATGATTTTGCCCAGGGAGGAGGTGTAGATAGAAAAGAGCAGAGGACCAAGGACAGAGCCTTGAGGTACACCAACAGATAGAGGCAATGAAGAGGAGGAGTTACCAGCAAAGGACACACAGAAGGACCTGTTGGATAAATAGGAGTCAACCCAAGCAAGTGCAGTGTCACCGAGACCCAGAGAGTTGAGGGTCTGTAGAAGGAGGGGGTGGTCAACAGTGTCAAAAGCAGCCGAGAGGTCAAGCAGGATGAGAATAGAATAGTGGCCGTGTTTTTTAGCAGTTAGGAAGTCGTTGGTGACTTTGGTGAGGGCAGTTTCAGTTGAGTGTAGGGGACGGAAGCCAGATTGCAGGGGGTCAAGTAGGGAATTGGAGGACAGGAAGAGGGAGAGGCGGTTGAAGACTAGTTTTTCTAAGAGCTTTGATGTGAAGGGAAGCAGGGATACAGGGCGGTAATTGGATGGAGAGTTGGGATCTAGGGATGGTTTCTTTACTAGAGGGGTAACTAGCGCGTGTTTGAAGGCGGATGGAAAGGAGCCAGTGGAGAGAGATAGGTTGAAGATGTGTGTGAGAGCAGGGGTGAGGGAGGAGGAGAGGGGAGGAATTAGATGTGAGGGAATGGGGTCGAGCGGGCACGTTGTGAGATGTGAGGAGGACAATAAGGAATTGACTTCCTCCTCAGTGGCTGGGAGGAAGCGGCAGAGGGTGGCAGAGGGGACCTGTGGGAGTGGAGGTGGCAGATAACTATCTTGTGTTGGGATGTTACTTCTGATAGTTAGAGTTTTACTGAGGAAGTAGTCTGCCAGGTCTTGAGCGCTGAAGGCAGCTGAGGGGGGAGGTGCAGGTGGGTAGAGGAGGGTGTTGAAGGTGGACCAGAGCCGTTTAGGGTTGGAGGACAGCGTAGATATAAGAGATGAGAAGAAGGATTGTTTGGCCAAGTGTATTGTAGGATTGTTTTGGCAGAGGTGTATGACCGGAGAATAAACTTGAAGTGAACAAAATCAGCTTCAGAGCGGGATTTCCTCCAGGCACGCTCTGCGGTGCGGGAGCATCTTTGCAGGTAGCGAGTCTGGAGGGTGTGCCAGGGCTGAAGCTGGCAGCGTGGGGCCTTACAGAGTCGAAGAGGAGCAAGAGTGTCTAGAGCAGAGATAAGCGTCGTGTTGTAGTGATTAGTGGCAGCATCAGGGCAGGTGAAGGATGAGGTATGAGGGAGGTGGTGAAGTAGGTTGGAGAATTGATGGGGGTCCACAGCATGTAGATTTCTGCGAGTGTGTGTAAGGCGTGGGGGAGCAGGGTGTTTAGGAAGTCCAGATAGGTCAATGGCCCCGTATTTATACAGAACTGTCTACAACAGTTTGCCTGTCTGTTGGGCATCATCTGGAAGTTATATACTGTTTACAGGCCCCAAAGCTTGGGAAAAGTCGAGAGAATGAACCGCACCCTAAAGACTTTGATGCCCAAACTGTCCCAAGAGATGTCACTAGGCTGGGTGGATGTCCTGCCGATAGTCCTATTGCACATTAGGTGCAGGCCAACCCACCAATTGAAGCTAAGTCCGTACGAACTCATGTTTGGACGGCCTACCCCTTTGATTAATGGACTAAGGGAGGACCTTCGGGCATTGGGGAAAACTAAACTAAATGATCAGGTTGTACTGTTAGGTAAATCAATACAGAAATTGCCGGAAATGTTTTTTTTGTTTTTGAAATTCCGGTGGGGAGGGATTGGGTTTATGTGACTGTGAAAAGAATTGCCCAAGGGATTTTGATATTTGGGGCATTTGTGGTACTGATTTTATATTTTGCGAATTTGATTTATGGACTCTCACATGGAGTATGCCCCAGGTGCCCGAGCACCACCGAGAAAGTGGATATCTCCCAAATCTGAAATGGTACGCACCCGGTGATGGAGAACCGTACCATGTGGAGACAAAAACGAGAGGCGCTATCTGGAACCAGGCCAAGAGGACACTTACTTGTGCAATTTAAATATGACTATGCTAAAAAGTCTGGGCAAACTGTATGCTGGGTGTGTAGTAGACTGCACCCAGAGACAATTCACATACCATTTGCCTCTGTCCCAATGAATTTGAGCATGTTTGCATCAGGAAATGTCACAATACATGCTTTCGATGCACCACGAGAAAAAACAGAAGTATTCAGTCCCGGGTACCCCATAACAGGACCAGTGTACCCACCAGAATGGTGTTTTCAATTAGGAACAGATAAAGAAACAAGTAACGAGGGTGGGTTATGTTATTCAAGTAAGTTCAACTGGACATCATACATTTACACATTTAACACAAAGGAGCAGTCAAATTTTCTATATATACGATGTAGAAAGCTCACAAGCGAACAGGAGGAGGTGATTGTGAATGTGACGAATGGGAGGCAGAGTGCACTGGATATGATGAAACGACTGAGATAACTGATGATAGAAATATCAAAGGGAACACTACATTTGTCACCATTTATAGTGAAAGGAGGGTACCAGGTGTGCTGTGAAAGGGTGTGTTACACATGGGTACCACCTACAGTAACAGGAATGTTATTTGGCTAAATTGATCCCAATCCAGAGGGTAAGGGGAGAAGACACTAATTCAGACACAACACTTCACCCTAGGTACCCACTGGTGTTTGAAAGACAGAAGAGAGAGCTATTCAAGAAAGCGGATCGAATATGGGCATGGCTGCCGGCATGGACTGGATGGGGAAGAGAGTTGATGGCAAGAATGAACAGTTATGCCAGTTTGATGGATGAGATTTTGAATAAGACTAGTTGGGATATTCAGTTACTGAATCTGGACGTACGGGAGATACGAAAGGTACAAATGATACATGATATGGCACTGGAACAGATCAGTGCGGCCCTGAATGGATTGTGTGAGATGATGATGTATTATGAATGTTGCTATTATGCAAGAGAGCACCGACACCCACACAGACACAAAAGATACCACTGATCATCCCACAAGGTATGTTCCCGACGAAAATAGGCCCCCCAAAAGTATGAGGAACTCGCGAATAAAAATAGTGAGGTGTAATGGCTACAAGTCTCAGGAGAAGAGCCTGAGGCTTGAGCCAAGGGGGGAATGAAGTGGAAATAGGCTGGAAGATGGCCGCCATTATAAGCCAGGCGACCATCTTGTTCAGAATATTGGTTCACTTGAAAATAACTAGGCAAGTTTTAGTTGAAACTAGAATAAGGCATACGTAGAAATTTAGGAATGTGTTAGATTAGCAGAAAAAGTAATTAATTAGAGTTTGAGAAAGGTCTAGGCTGTTCCTGGCACGGAAAGGGCAGAAAGAGGAGTAGATATACCAAGGTCGCTGAGGCCCGCTGAGAGACAAAGGAGTATAGAGATCAGACCAGGTGTTAGCTGCAACAAGTGATTGTAGACGCAAGGGAGGAGGGCGCAGCCCGGAATAGGAGAAGCGACTAATCATGATTTACTGAAACTAACATAGAGTTTGCCAATTTACGGCCAATTAATGGAATGTCTTTGTATTAGGTTAAGGGAGGTATTAACCCACATGGGGTGGGAGAGTCTCATCGGGAGGTGGGCTAATTGGGATGTACCTAATTATGTATTTGGGGTATAAGATTGGATGTCACGAGGGACTCGGGGCTCATTCTTTGCGATTGAATCCTGTTTGAGCATCTGCTTTGATATCACAATAAAGTTTGCCTTTCCTGAAGAGACTCGTGTTCAGACAATCCTTGCTCGTGTCCAGTCCGGCCTCGTCCCGAGTGAACCTAGCAGATTCTGGTTACAGCGATACTTACCTCTCCCTCTGGGGTCCTGCAGTGGTCTGACTTCCTTGACTTTTATATCCCCCCACCGTCGCAATGACGTCATCATGATGGGCGCGATGACTTCAGTTTCAGACGCCCCACTGGCAAAGAGCACATGAAAGGAGGGTGGAGGTCCTCCCACTCCTGATCGGGAGGACATGAAAGTAAAAGACCCCGGAATACAAGACCACCATTAGGAGCCGGATCGCGGACCTGTCTGACATCTTGGATTTAAATTGCCTACCCCCTTATCTATGTGTTTAAGAGTACACAGAGCTGTATCCCAATTATCAGTTAAGTTTGGTTTTTGGATTTTACCTCACTTCTGGGAATCTTATGACTAAGTAATTATTAAGTGTCGTGTATGTGATTTCCGGTATATTAAGACACATGCTTTTCCTATCTCTCTTGTTCTGTAATTGGCTGAAAAGTGCCGCAGCATCACGTGTAATCTACTTGTTATATATTCTTTGTCTCTGCTTGTAATCCTTTAATAGAACTCTTACTTGCACTTTGTGTTGTGATTTGGGTTTTTTTCCCGTGGTCTTCTGGTACTGGGTTGATTAGGGACTTCAGTCGAAGGTCAAATGTTTATATATATGGCTGGTTAAAGAGTGCTCATTAAATAAGGTTAAAGCCTGAGATACACTGAACGCGTAGCGACGCACAGTGCAGCAAAGCAAAGAGAAGCATATAATTTGCAGGCTTGACTTCACTCCACTCCACAGCCAATCTACACTGCATTATGTTTGCTTCTCTCCGCACTGGACAGGGAATCCAATATTTTGCAGATCAAACTAGAATTTTTTTTGTTTCTCATCAAATGAAGCAAAGCCCATTTCAAAGGAAAATAACAAGTTTATTATAAAATAAAACAACTTTTAAATTACAATGTACAACATCCCAAAACTTTATTTTCACAAAGCGCATGTCATATAGGCACTTATATCAGCCGCCCGACCGCACTGATACATTACGTACATTTAAAAAGTTTCTATTGTATAAAATACATGTAAATTACTGACAATTTAATCGGAATAGTATAAAAAAAATAGAAGAAAATGTAACCCTAATCATATAGCACCCAGGGCCGTCATCAGGGCATTACAGCCCATGTTTCTGTAAGGGGCCCGGACGGTAGGGGGGGCCCGCCATCGGCGGCAACTATTTTAACTTTAGGCCGCAGGCCTCGGAGGAGGTACTGCGGCCTAAATGGGCCCAGCCACCGGGAAGCAGTGACTCCAATATGGCCGCCGGCGGGCCCCCTCTGATGATGTCAGAGAGAGCTCGCCAGAGGTCTGTAGCCCATGCTCCACCCGACTCCTGACTGACTGGCTTCCTCCTGTGTACTCTGGGCGCTTGGAGGAAGTGATCAGGAAGGTCACTTCCTCCCAGCGCTAATGATGCACATGGAGGAGAGTGGAGGGGAGCACCTGCAATGACAGGACCAAGGAAGGTAATTAAACAGGGTGGATGAAAAGGGAGGGGGGATGAAAAATGGGGGGGTTGAAATGAAACCAGAGGAGGGGGGGTGTGATGAAACCAGAGGAGGGGGTGTGTGAAATGAAACCAGAGGAGGGGGGGTGTGAAATGAAACCAGAGGGGGGGTGAAATGAAACCAGAGGAGGGGGGGGTGAATTGAAACCAGAAGAGGGGGGGGTGAATTGAAACCAGAGGAGGAGGGGGGGGTGAAATGAAACCAGAGGAGGAGGGGGGGTGAAATGAAACCAGAGGAGGAGGGGGGTGAAATGAAACCAGAGGAGGGGGGGTGAAATGAAACCAGAGGAGGAGGGGGGGTGAAATGAAACCAGAGAGGAGGGGGGTGAAATGAAAAGAGGAGGAGGGGGGGTGAACTGAAACCAGAGGAGGGGGGGTGAAATGAAACCAGAGGAGGGGGGGTGAAATGAAACCAGAGGAGGGGGGTGAAATGAAAAGAGGAGGAGGGGGGTGAAATGAAAAGAGGAGGAGGGGGGTGAAATGAAAAAAGGAGGAGGGGGGTGAAATGAAAAGAGGAGGAGGGGGGGTGAAATGAAAAGAGGAGGGGGGTGAAATGAAAAGAGGAGGGGGTGAAATGAAAAGAGGAAGGGGTGAAATGAAAAGAGGAGGAGGGAGGATGAAATGAAAAGGGGAGGAGGAGGGGGAAATGAAAAGAGGAGGAGGGGGGTGAAATGAAAAGAGGAGGGGGGTGAAATGAAAAGAGGAAGGGGTGAAATGAAAAGAGGAGGAGGGAGGATGAAATGAAAAGAGGAGGAGGGGGGTGAAATGAAAAGGGGAGGAGGGGTGAAATGAAAAGAGGAGGGGAGTGAAATGAAAAGAGGAGGAGGGGGGTGAAATGAAAAGCGGAGGAGGGGGGTGAAATGAAAAGCGGAGGAGGGGGGTGAAATGAAAAGCGGAGGAGGGGGTGAAATGAAAGGAGGGGGTGAAATGAAAAGAGGAGGAGGGGTGAAATGAAAAGAGGAGGAGGGGTGAAATGAAAAGAGGAGGAGGGGGTGAAATGAATAGAGGAGGGGAGTGACATGAAAAAAGAGGAGGAGGGGGTGAAATGAACTGAAAAGGGAGGTGGGGAGATGGACATGATAAAGGATAGACACCCTGCCTATACCATCAAAAGTCTATTGCTGTGGATTCTGTGTACGTTCATACTCCCTGCCTTTACCATTAGAGGTATATTGCTGTGGATTCTGAGTATGTTCATACTCCCTGCCTTTACCATTAGAGGTATATTGCTGTGGATTCTGTGTACGTTCATATTCCCTGCCTTTACCATTAGAGGTTCTTTGCTTTGGATTAGGCTGTGCACACAAACATTGCTACACATAGATTGTGGCAGTCAGCCTCTGCACAGCTCTTGCTGCATTAAGGAGAGGAGGTCTCTGAGCTGAGAGCTGGAGGGAGATTGTGATGTGCAGCCTCCAGGCTCAGCTTCTTGCACAGCTTGCTGCTGTGTGTAAACTCCAGTTTTTTAGCAGGATCTGTCCTGTTTTTCTCCTAGTGCCCCCCCACCACCACCACCACCCAATACCTTGTACTCCAGCAGCACGTGGAGACTCATGGCTCTGGAAGGAGGGGGTAGAGTCAGCACAAGGAGCTGCAGCCTCCATGTGAGGTCCTTTGATTAGGGTGTGTCCAGGCCTATGCAGTTAGGAAACCTCAACTGGCTTCCTCCCATTTGGCCCCGTCCCCTGTGGCACACCCTCTCTGACATCATCAGAGGGGGCCCACTGGGCCTAGTAGGCTGCAGTGCGTCCTTAGAAGACTGTGGCCTACAAAAACCACAGAGCCACCACTGTAAAACGGCCCCAGCAGCCCACAAACGAAGCAGCCTGCTTTTGGGCCCCCTCAACTATGACTGGGCCAACTGCCCCTTTTGCCCCTCCTTAAAGAGGGCCCTGATAAGAGGTCGATTTTTCCATACTGTTATGTTACCGTTGTTGTTTTCCATATCTGTGTTGGATGAGAAGCCACACCCACTCTACCATATATGGGTGTAATAGAACAGTAATGTTATGTGACCTCATAGGAGAGTAAAAAAAAATGTGTCTGCATCATCAGAGCTCGGACTTCTCAGCCCTGAGGAGAGAGGATAAATGCATTGTGAAGAACGAGGAGCAACCTGAGAAACCAGGAGCGACATTCCTTCTCTGTATTGTACCCTGTATATTAGTTTGTAAACTCTGTGTAGAGAAACATTCTCTGTATTACATATTTTGTGTTAGCTTGTAAACTCTGTGAGATTTAAAATGTCTGTATTTTAACTTTGTATTAGATTGCAAGCTCCGCCAGCAGGAATATTATTTTTTCTCCAAATTGTGATCTTTATATTAGATTGTAAACTTTGTGACAATGAAGATAATCTCTCGTTATTAAGCCTTGTTCTTAGATTGTAAGCTCTGTGAACAGGGGCAATTTTTCTCTTTATTTACTCTTTATATTAGTTTCTCACTAATGTATCTTTATATTACATTCTATGCTTTGAAAACTCGAGAATGCGGAATGTAACAAATAGAGCAACATATTTTTTTTCTGTACCTTACCTTTGTATTAGACTAGGGGACAATGAGCGAGGAGCAACATTATATTCCTATATTTTACTCATTGTATTAGTTTCACTCTGTTATTCCTTTATATTAGATTGTATACTTTGTGTATATCAGAATGAACAGCAGGGACATACTGTGTCTTTTCACTGGTTGCGGTGAAAAGACCTGCACAGACTATATATACTGTATACATATATGCCAGCAAACATAAGAAAAATGGCTACAGTTGCCCGTCCTGAGATGCTGCCCAGGGTGATTGCCCTCCGAGCCACCCTCTCAATTTGCTACTATAGAGGAGCAATGTAATGAGGGAGACAAGGAGCTAGAAGCAACGTTATTAACCAGGAGCAACAATATATCTCTGTATTGTACTTTTGTAGAAGATTGCAAACTCTGCCAGTAGAAACATTATTTGTCTGTACTGTACCCTTTGGAATAGATTGTAAGCTCTGCGAGCAGGAACATCATTTCTCTGTATTGTATTTCTTGTATTAGATTGTTAATTCTGCGAGCAAGAACATAATTTGTATTAGATTATAAGCTCTGGGATGTAATTTTTGTATTAGATTGCAAACTCTGCGAGCAGGAACATTAATTCACGGTAGTGTAGATTTTGTATTAGATTGTTTGTCCCTGTTGTTCCTCTATATTAGATTGTAATCTTTGTGGATTTCAGCATGAAGACCAGGGGGTATATTGTACCTTTTCACTGCATGGGGCCAAAAGTCCAGCACATCAAGCGCCCACAACCACTCCTGATGTGCCACTCAAAGTAGTCGCCCTCCTGGCCTCCTCTCAATCCACTACTAATGAGGAGCAACGTAACAACTGAGATAAGGAACTAGAAGTAACGTGATTAACGAGGAGCAAAAAATATCTCTGTACCCTTTGTATAAAAGCAGGAACATCATTTCTCTGTACTGTATCTTTATATTAGATTGTAAACTTTGTGAGCAAGAACATTATTTGTATTAGATTGTAATCTCTGTGAGCAGGAACATCAATTCTTTGAGATGTAATCTCTGTATTAGATTGTAAAATCTGCAAGCAGAAACATTAATTCTCTGTGATGTAATTTTTGTATTAGATTGTAAACTCTTTGAGCAGGAACATTAATTCACGGTATTGTATTTTTTGTATTAGATTGTTTGTTGCTGTTGTTCCTATATATCAGATTGTAAGCTTTGTGGATTTCAGCATGAAGACCAGGGGGCATATCGTGCCTTTCCACTGCTTGGGGCAAGAAGTTCAGCACATCAAGCGTTCACTACCACCACTCCTGATGTGCCACTGAGAGTAGTGACCCTTCTGGCCTCCCCTTGATATGCTACTAATGAGCAACGTAACGAGTGAGACGAGAAACTAGAAGTAACATGATTAACACAGAGCAAAAATATATCTCTACCCTTTGTATAAGAGCAGGAGCATCATTTCTCTGTACTGTATCTTTGTATTAGATTGTAAGCTCTGCAAGAACATTATTTGTATTCGATTGTAAACTCTGCAAGCTGGAACATTAATTCTCCGTATTGTGTTTTTTCATATAGATTGTAAGCTCTGTGAGCAGGAACATTGATTCTCTGTAATTTTTGTATTAGATTGTTTGCCTCTGTTGTTCCTCTATATTAGCTTTTAAGCTTTCTGGATCTCAGCATGAAGACCATGGGGCATACTATGCTTTTTCACTGCTAGGGGCAAGAAGTTCAGCACATCAAGCGCCCACTACCACCACTCCTGATGTGCCACTTAGAGTAGTCGCCCTCCTGGCCTTCCCTTAACCGCTTAAGGACGGGAGTAATTTTACAACTTCGGCGCTGTTTCGGAAGTAGAAGTTTGCGGAGCTCATTTTGACCATTTTTAAGTCACGTATTCTTATACCACCCAGACAAATTATATATCATTCTTTCCGGCAGACTCGGCAGATTAATAATATATCATTATTATATGTATATGTCATGCCCTGCCAAAATGCTATAACAAAAAATGTAAAAAAATTTGAATTTTCAATAAAATTTCAATCTTCCACAGTGTGTAAAGTGTTTTTTTTTTTTAATTTTATTATCCGAGGCTCTGCGGTCATATTCTATTGGGTAGATTTGTTAAAAAAATTAGAACGGTGAACCCATTTTTTTTTGGGGAGAAATTGCGTGATTTTAGCTAAACCCCCCCAAAAAAAAAATCATTAGTGAAGCATCATTGTTCACATTATAATTGAAATGTGAACAATAGTGCTGCATTAAAAAAAACAAATTTTTTTTTTATTATTATATTTATTATTTTTTTATTATTTAATTTATTATTTTTTTATTATTTTTTATTTTACTTTTTTTACACTTTTATTTTACTTTTACCATGGTCATGTTTGATATCATTGGAAAGGCCATGCTCTGGCCTTTCCAGCAATATCATACATGACCCCCTAGCTGCCACCGATCAGGAGATAAAGGGGTTCAAAGAACCCCCCTATCTCCTGCAAGGGATTTCCATGGGAGATCCCTTTGCAGCTAGGGGGTTCCCCGGTAAACTGACATCATCGCGCATGGCGCGATGAGTCAGTTGACCGGGGGGTGACCCAGAGGTGGGGGCTGCCATCCAAGATGGCGGCCCCCACCGGAAATAGGTCGCGATCGGGCACAAATTAGTGCCCGGTCGCGACCTGACAGCTAAGGCTAGGGTCAGACTGAGGCAGTGCGAACGCGCGTTCTGGCGCACTTAATCACGGCCGCACTAGCAGCAGATGCCGGGCAATGACGGCCAATATACGAAGTACGGTCGCACAAAAGTCCGGCCGCGCAACGCAAGTGGAAAATGAACACATTTTTTCGAGAACGTTAAACCGCTGGTACTGACGTACAGAGTGCGCTGCGGCCGCATAGCAGCGTGTGTGCGTGATTAGGAGATGTCAGACGCTGCTAGTGTGCGGCCAACATAACGTTCAAACAGCCGGATTTCCCTAGACTTCTTTTCACCCCATCGTCATGAAATACGTCCAGAATTGCGCATCGTCTGACCACTTAAGCGTATTCCGTGAAAAAATGCGTGCGCACGCATCGACGTACATTTTGACGGTGGCCGCAGAAAATGCGCTCATCTGTCCCTAGCCTAAGGGGTTAACCCCCCATACATCGCTGGAAAGGTCAGGCGGTGACCCTTCCAGCGATGCTGGCCACAGCCGCCGGGGACCAAGCGATCGGGAGATAGAGGGATCCGAACGATCCCTCCCCTCCCCTCCAGGCGCTTCCCCTGCTCCGGCGGGGGGGGACGCCTGAAACTGACGTCATCGCGCCACCGGCGCGATGACGTCACAACGCCGGAGGAGGGATCACACTGATCTGACTCCGCGGGAGTCAGATCCAGCGTGGGAGCGACCGGAGAAGGTGAGTATCTCCCGGGGGGGCTCTAAACGCCGAGGACGTACATTTACGTCCTGCGGCGGCAAAGCCCGCCTAATGCAGGGCGTAAATGTACGTCCTGCGGCGTTAAGGGGTTAATATGCGATTAATGAGGAGCAACATAATGAGTGAGACGAAGAACCAGAGGTAATGTGATTAATGAGGAGCAAAAATATATGTCTGTATTGTAGCCTTTGTATTAGATTGGAAGTTCTGCCAGCAGAAACATTATTTATCTGGATTGTACCTTTTGGAATAGATTGTAATCTTTGCGAGCAGGAACATAACTTCTCTGTATTGAATTTCTTGTATTAGATTGTAAGCTCTGTGATCAAGAACATTAATTTTCTGTATTCGATTGTAAGGTCTACGTGCAGGAACATTAATTCTCTGTATTATATTTTTTGTATTAGATTGTAAGCTCTATGAGCAGAAACATTATTTCTCTGTATTGTATTTTTGTATTAGATTGTTTGTCCCTGTTGTTCCTCTATAATAGTTTGTAAGCTTTGAGGATTTCAGCATGAAGACCAGGGGACATACTGTGCCTTTTCACTGCTTGGGGCAAGAAGTTCAGCACATCAAGTGCCCACTACCACAACTCCTGATGTGCTACTAAGAGTAGTCGCCCTCCTGACCTTCCCTTGATAAGCTACTAATGAGGAGCAACATAATGAGTGAGACAAGGAGCTAGGGGGAACGTGATTAACGAGGAGCAAAAATATATGTCTGTAATGTATCCTATGTATTAGATGGTAAGTTCTGCCAGCAGGAACATTATTTGTCTGTATTGTACCTTTCAGAATAGATTGTAAGCTCTGTGAGCAGGAATATTATTTCTCTGTATTGAATTTATTGTATTAGATGTGTAAGCTCTGTGATCAAGAACATTACTTCTCTATATTTTTTTTTGAGAAAGGATTTTACCAGGAAGGGTACATTGAGATTTCTCTCATTTTCAAGTATATCCTGGGTGGTGAGTATGCACCATTGGGTGTCTTGCCCAAGGACACTTACCGGAGAGGTGCTCGTCGGGATCGAACCCATGACTCCACAGGCTCTCTCCATGCAGAGCAGTGATGTTACCTCTACTCCACCCAGCCGGCACAATTGTAAGCTCTACTAGCAGGAACATTAGTTCTCTGTATTATATTATTGTATTAGATTGTAAGCTTTGTGGATTTCAGCATGAAGACCAGGGGGCATATTGTGCCTTTTCACTGTTTGGGGCAAGAAGTCCAGCACATCAAGCGCCCACTTCCACCACTCAAAGTAGTCGCCCTCCTGGCCTCCCCTCGATTCGCTACTATTGAGGAGCAACATAACGAGTGAGACGAGGAACTAGATGTAACGAGATTAACGAAGAGCAAAAAAATATCTCTCTACCCTTTGTTTAAGAGCAGGGACCTCATCTCTCTGCACTGTATCTTTGTATTAGATTGAAAGCTCTGTGAGCAGGAACATTGATTCTCTGTGATGTAATTGTTGTATTAGATTGTTTGTCTGTTATTCCGCTATATTAGATTGTAAGCTTTATGGATTTCAGCATGAAGACCAGGAGGCATATCGAGCCTTTTCACTGCTTGGGGCAAGACGTCCAGCACATCAAATGTCCGCTACCACCACTCTTGATGTGCCACTCAGAGAAGACGCCCTCCTGGCCTGCCCTCAATACGCTACTAATGAGGAGCAATGTAATGATTGAGACGAGGAACTAGAAGTAAAGTGATTAACGAGGAGCAAAAATAGATCTCTGTACCCTTTGTATAGAAGAGCAGGAACATCATTTCTCTGTACTGTAACTTTGTATTTGATTGTAAGCTCTGTGAGAAAGAACATTATTTATTTGTATTAGATTGTAAGCTCTGCCAGCAGGAACATTAAGTTTCTGTATTGTGTTCTTTCATATAGATTGTAAACTCTGTGAACAGGAACATTAATTCTTTGTAATTTTTGTATTATATTGTTTGTCTCTGTTGTTCCTCTATGTTAGATTAAAAGCTTTGTGGATTTCAGCATGAAGACCAGGGTGGCATATCGTGCTTTTTTACTGCTTGAGGCAAGAAGTCCAGCACATCGGCTATAAATAAATAAATAAATATATACGCGAGACCATAAGAATATCCACTGTTGGCCCTCCTGGCCTCTACTTGATGCGCTACTAATGAGGAGCAACATAACAAATGAGACGAGGAGCTAGAAGCAACGTGATTAACGTGGAGCAACAAGATCAGGGTTATTCAGAGAAAGGTGAAACTCCAGAGAACTTTTGGAGAACTGAAATTTCTAGGTCAAAATAGCTATTTTGACCTAGAATTTTCACTTCTCCAAAAGTTCTCCAGAGTTTCACCGTTCTCTGAATAACCCTGAGTATCTCTGTATTGTACCCTTTGTATTAAATTGTAAGCTCTTTTCCCCAGGTGATCATTTCTCTGTATTGCATGGAGAGTTCAGGCAGTGGCTCCAGTGATATGCAGCTGTAAAAATGAGGAGGCTGATCCAGGAAGTGAACCGATCGCCATTATTGGGTTAGGAAGGAATTTTTTCACCTTGTTCAATATTTCACAAGGTGTTTTTCATCTTCCTCTGGATTAGCCATATTTAATTAATGCTGGCCAGTACAAAATGTACTCCTCTCTAAATTTATAAATAAATTTTTTAAAAATTACCTTTTTCTGTTTGTCCATCATTATGAAAAATAAACCCTTTGTCACGGTTCATTTACTAGAGCGTAATATAAGGATTGGCCTTCGAGAGGTTTTCGGAACTATATATCCCATGGGATTCAGCCATCTTAATGATTTACTGAGGACCATGGGAGATGTAGTTCCAAAACATCTTGAGGGTAAAGATTGCTGGCTCCAAATGTAAGGGATCATGATTCATTAGAAGGTGTCAGGTACAAGAGTCTGGAACCCAGGATACGGATACTGGAATCAGAATGCAAGGTACACAAGGGTTAATCCGAGACACGTTGTCAGGAATTCCGAGGTCGGGCTGGCAGCAAGGTTCTTGGTCGATATTGATCGCGGTTATCCTTAGCACAAGGAATCAAGAGGATATAGCAGGTCTATCTTCTGTAAGGCACAAAATGAGTGAACATTGTGTCTCTGGAGTCTGAGGTTTAAATAGGGAGCATGGACAAGTCCTGCCTACCCCCACCACCATTGGAGCAGATAGGGAAACCAAGGACGTCGCGGTAGACATCACTCCGGTCGTAGAGTCGAGGCCATGCCCCCTAAACGCAATGCGCACCCACCAACCCGCCCAGACACCGGAACCCCCATGAGATACCACTATTGTAGGGGGGGAGGGACCCTGGAGGCCCATGCCCAGACAGGTCGTTCAGGAGAGCGGCATGCCGTCCCCATGCTCCACTGGAAGACGCTGCCGGGATTGTGGTGAGTCCTTGGAGGCGGGGTAAGGGTCTTGAGTCACCAGGAACCTGACATAAGGGTTGTCTAGTAGAGATATTTCCTCAGCATTTAGAAGACTATTCTGTCTTCTATTCACAGAATGCCAAACTGCACCAAAATTGCAGCGAAAAGTCCCGATTTTCTATGTTATTGTTCGGCAGGTTGAAACAGGCGAATCCCATAGGATTCAATGTAAAAACGTAATATATCTTTTTAATTTTTCTTTTAAAGACCTTGTATTCTTTTCAGCAAAAATTCTATTTTTTTATTGTTTAGAACACCTGTTTTGGAATTTAGATGAAATTTTAGTTTCTCAAATTTTTTAAAAGGATCTTTTGGATTTTGTATCAGACATTTTATAAAAGGACTTTTTTTATTAGACACATTTTAATAAATTTTTATTGGTTTAAACATTCAGGGCTAAGTTACAATCTTCATGCAAACGTTAACGCTCACCTGCGTGAGCATTAACATTTGCTGCGGTGTTTACCGCATATTACAATCCAAACACCAACAGGTTAAGTAACCAGTTTGCATTTCGTATCTTGCGCTTTTCAGCGCGAGGTTACTGTACTTTGTGCTCCCTATACTTAACATGGGGAGCGCAATTGTTAATCAGCATTAGTATTACAATCTACTAGCGCTGATTAACGTCTGGATGTGGTTAGCAAAAAGTTAACCACAGCCAGGACTTGGTGTTAATCGCATACTCACCCTCTGTCACGCGGCTCCAACCACCTCTTCCGTCCGGCGGGAGCAGGGAAAGACTGGGGGGAAAGTCCCCCCCCCCCAGTCTCTCCCTGCGTATCACTACGCCAACCAGGCGGATCTCGCGAGGCGAGATCCGGCTGGTCATGTGACCGGCAGGGGAAAAAACTCAATGGAGTCCTATGGACTGCTGCGAGCATCCCGGGGGTTATCGCGCGGTAACAATGCAGGCATTTTTTGTTCCTGCATTGTAACCCAGCGTTAAAACGCGGGCGCAAGGGGGAAAACTGCGGGCGCAGTTTTTCCTCCCTTGTGCCAGCGTTTTAACGCTAGGATTGTAAATTTAGCCCTTATTATTAGAAGACTTACATAAAAATTTTTTTTGCAGCTTGGTGGAATTTGCCAATGCCAATTTGGTGCAATTCGGAGGTAGTCTGTGCACTTTTGCCGATGTCCGATAACTGCTGTGGCGCACTACAGCGACCATAAGGTGAATAGTGAATTCAGGGAATCTGCAAAGAGCACCGAAAGTGAAAAGCACCAAAATTAAGAGAGAGGTCTACAGGTCTATTCACTAAAAAGGTGAAACTCAGGAGAATTTGCAGAATAGATCAATCTAGACCAAATAGCCAATTGGGAAAGGGAGATAAATGGGAGAATTTTTCTGGTTTGGTCATTTTGACCTAGAATTTTCACTTCTCCAGTCATTCTGAGTTTCACCTTTCGGTAATCTCTTATTTTAGCGTCTTTAATTCCCTGTGGAAGAATCTTAAATTACTGCCACTGCTGAACACCTTGCTACAAAAGGTTTGTAAAACACAATGTTGTAAGTTAACCCCTTAAGGACGGGAGTAATTTTACAACTTCGGCGCTCTTTCGGAAGTGAAGTTTGCTGTGCTCATTTTGACCATTTTTGCTCATCATGTTTAACCTCCCTGGCGGTATTCCCGAGTGTGACTCGGGGTTAAATTTCACTACCGCGAACGGTAACCCCGAGCCACACTCGGGCTGGATGCATACTCACCTCCTCCTGGCTCCATGGCTGTCCCCCGCAGTGTGATCGCGGCGAGCTGCTTCCTGGTAAGGATCCCTGCGAGTCACACGATGCAGGGGGCGGGACCAGCAGCAAACTTAGAAAAAAAATCATTTACACTGTATGATCCAAAGTGCAATGTTTATGAACGGCCTCTAGGTGGCACTACAGGATAAGAAACAGACCATACATCCTCTCACCCTTGTTTTCAGACAGATTTCAGTGTTTTTTTGTTGTATTTTATTGAATATCATTTATTTGCATTATTTTGGATAATTATTTTTGGGATAATAAATTATTATGTCGTGTTTCAAACTTTATCGGACTCCGTGTATTTACTATTTATTTATAAAAGGATTTTACCAGTAAGGACTCTTGCTTGCACAGATTTTAGTGCGTGATTCCTAATTATTACAGGCTATGTACAAAAACACGTTTCCTTAATTTTTATTTTTTTTGTATTTTTTTTTGAGACGCTTTTAGACACGAAATTTTGAAAAAAATTAGACCGCCAGGGAGGTTAAACGCGGTTTTAAGTCACGTATTATTATACCACCCAGACAAATTATATAGCGTTCTTTCCGGCAGAAAATATATATATATATATATATATATATATATCTCATACACTATGCCCTGCCAGAATGCTATAACAAAAAATATAAAAAAGTTGAATTTTCAATAAAATTTCAACCATCCACAGTGTAAAGTATTTGTTTTTCGCATTTTATTATCCGATCCTTTGCGGTTATATTCTATGGGGTAGACTTGTTAAAAGAATTAGAACGGGGAACCCATTTTTTTTTATTTTGGGAGAAATTACGTGATTTTTGCTAACCCCCCCAAAAAAAAAAAAAAAACATTAGTGAAGCATCATTGTTCACATTATAATTGAAATGTGAACAATAATGCTGCATAAAAGCACTTTATTTTTTCATTATTTTTAAAAACAAATTTTACTTTTAACATGGTCATGTTTGATATCATGACCTGGCCTTTCCAACAATATCAGACATGACCCCCTAGCTGCCACCGATTCAAAGAACCCCCCCCCATAGGATTTCCTTAGGAAATCCCTTTGCAGCTAGGGGTTCCCCGGTTAACTGACATCATCGCGCATGGCACGATGAGTCAGTTGACGTGGGGGGGGGACCCAGAGGTGGGGCTGCCATCCAAGATGGCGGCCCCCACTGGAAATAGCTCACATGGGTATATTTGCCCCCAGCTCACACATGGCATGGGTATATTTGCCCCCAGCTCACACATGGCATGGGTATATTTGCCCCCAGCTCACACATGGCATGGGTATATTTGCCCCCAGCTCACACATGGCATGGAGATATTGCCCCCCAGCTCACACATGGAGATATTGCCCCCCAGCTCACACATGGACATCTGCCCCAGGCTCACACATGGACATCTGCCCCAGGCTCACACATGGACATCTGCCCCAGGCTCACACATGGACATCTGCCCCAGGCTCACACATGGACATCTGCCCCAGGCTCACACATGGACATCTGCCCCAGGCTCACACATGGACATCTGCCCCAGGCTCACACATGGACATCTGCCCCAGGCTCACACATGGACATCTGCCCCAGGCTCACACATGGACATCTGCCCCAGGCTCACACATGGACATCTGCCCCAAGCTCACACATGGACATCTGCCCCAAGCTCACACATGGACATCTGCCCCAAGCTCACACATGGACATCTGCCCCAAGCTCACACATGGACATCTGCCCCAAGCTCACACATGGACATCTGCCCCAAGCTCACACATGGACATCTGCCCCAAGCTCTTACATGGTAAATTTGCCGCTCCAGCTCTGTCTCTCTCCCTCGGCACCTCCTCGTAGCCAGTCCCAATATGTGCCGGCGTCGCCGTGTCAGCCACCGGCGTCAAGGAGACGGAGGCGTGGACTTGGTGCTTCCAGCACTAAGTCCACGCCTCCGTCTCCTTGACGCCGGTGGCGATGCCGGCACGTATTGGGGCTGGCTGTAGCACGCGGCCACCCCGGGCTGCCAGGCGGGCAATTTTTGGGGTTTTAAGTGGTCGGGCTCTAGGCGCCTGCTTAGCTGGCCTACCGGCAGCGCCGACCCTGGGCACCATTCATCTGAAGGGGAATGGGTGCAGGAATGGAGGTTTTAGTTGGAGACTAGATGTTCAGTTTTAGAGAGGTCGAGCTTTAGGAAAAACGGAAAGTCGAAGACAGCTGATAGAAGTGATATTGGAGTCCATAGGAAGAGATGAGGTTGCCAAGAGAGGTGGTATAGATCGAGAAGAGTAGGGGACCCAGAACAGAGCCTTGAGGTACCCCAACTGAAAGGAACTGGTGAAGAGTCACCAGCAAAGGATACAATGAAGGAGTGAAGAGAGAGATGGGAAGAGAACCAGGAGAGAGCGATGTCACTGAGACCAAGTTGATGCAGCGTGAGGAACAGGAGAGGGTGGTTAACAGTGTCAAATGCAGCAGAAAGGTCAAGAAGAATAAGGAGGGAAAAGTGACCTTTTGGTTTTAGCGGCAGCTAAATCATTAGTCACCTTGGTCAGAGCAGTTTCAGTGGGTTGTTGGGAGCGAAAGTCGGACTGGTGCGGATCGAGTAGAGCGATGAGCTGGTTTTAGACCAGGCATTCTAAGATTTTGGAGGCGAAGGGGAGCAGAGAGATGAGACGGTAGTTTGAGAGGGAGGTGGGCTCAAGAGATGGCTTCTTTAGAATGAGGGTGATCATAGCAGGCTTGAACGCAGATGGGAAGACTCCAGAGGAGAGGTTAAAAATATGAGTCAATGCAGGGTCAATTACTGGTAGGACAGACCGACTAAGGTGTAAGGGGCCACCCCGGGCTGCCAGGCGGGCAATTTTTTGGGTTTTTAAGTGGTCGGGCTCTAGGCGCCTGCTTAGCTGGCCTACCGGCAGCGCCGACCCTGGGCACCATTCATCTGAAGGGGAATGGGTGCAGGAATGGAGGTTTTAGTTGGAGACTAGATGTTCAGTTTTAGAAAGGTCGAGCTTTAGGAAAAACGGAAAGTCGAAGACAGCTGATAGAAGTGATATTGGAGTCCAGAGGAGAGGTTAAAAATATGAGTCAATGCAGGGTCAATTACTGGTAGGACAGACCGACTAAGGTGTAAGGGGGATGGGGTCAAGTGGGCAAGAGGACATGAGAACTGCGGAGACATCCTCCTCTGAGACCGGCGAAAAGGAAGACATAGTAGTAGAGGGGGCAGGGAGTGAGGGAGTCAGTGGGGTAGAATGGTTAAAGGAGGAGGGCAGTGAATGCCGCTGCATTGTTTGTTTTATATGTAAAAGCATATATTGCCTCTGCTGTAGAACAGAAAAAAGTAGTTAATGCAAAATTATTTTAAGCTATTTTTACGTATTACATGGTCATGTTTGTATCACTGTAATGACCAGTCTCTGACCTTTCCAAAGACACCTCACTTAACCTTGTGTGGTGTACAATTCAGAGATGCAGGGTTGCAAAGTCCCCCTGTCTCTCCTCACTGCAGTGCCACGGTCTAGGTTGAGAATGAAACAATGCATTGCATCACCAGATACACACTTGCTGGCAGTGTGGAAAATGAGAACGTGAGTTTTTTTAAATTCTTTATTTTGAATTTTGCATGTTCAACAAAAGACAAGCATAGGTAAATATGGCCTTGCAGGGGCAAAACCAGTCATCATCAGTACGTCAAGTGAAAACAGAGAGTATCGTATAAAGCCTTCCAGATAAATCAGAATAAGGGGGGAGGGTGTCAAAAACATCCCCGAATGGGGGGGGGGGGGGTCTCATCGAATAAAAGGGAAAAAGGCCAGCAAAAATGGTGTCTCAGAAAATCAGGGGTAAGCACAAATAAAAAGTATCATATAAAGCCTCTCAATTAAATCAAAATAAATGGGGGAGGGTGTCAAAAATATCCCCAAATGGCAGGGTCTCGGCAAGGGAAAAAAAGTCAGCTAAGAGGGTGTCTCTGAAAATCAGGGTTAAGCACAACGAAAGGGTAAAAAAGAAAAAAACAAAGTGTTCTCAAAGAATAGTCCAAAAGTCAGCCAAAGGGCACCTCCTCTCACAAAAGTCCCATCGCACCAGCTGGCCCCAGGAAGATCCAGCCAGGGTCACGCAGCGGGACCACGGCGTGCACCACAGCGAACCTCCACTCCAGACAGCCATATCTCTCCGGACTGCACCAAGGAACCAGCATCGAACGCCTCAGGGGCCTCCTCCAAGGTCTGCTGCGCGGGCGACTCCCGAGTGTATCCAGCATCCCGATCTGCTGCCAGGACAGGAAGACGTCCCTCTCGTCCAACAGGTGAGGTCCTCTCCGTTCGGATTGTAACTAAGGCCGCCCTTCCCAGACCCCAGCCATCACATATGCCTACCGATCTGCACTGGAAACCGCACAGCAACGGGCACCCCCAGGCCTCCAGCTCCAGGTCTCTACCGGGGGAGGTGCATGTCAGATGACTCCTTTCTGTGCGCTCCTCCGCCAACACGATAACAGCCGCGTTCAGAGGACGGGGGCCCTCCATCCTCCAACCGTCGGCAACTTGGCTAGTGCCGTTCCACAGAGGGAGGTAAGAGAAGCAAGGGATGTCCCGGTTTAGCACGGGGAGTTAGGCCTCAAAATGGCTGCCGGGTAAGTTCTCTCTCAGGGAAACAAGGCCGCAATCTCTGCTGGGCTCTGGAGGGGGGGGGGGGGGACCTAAGCGGCTCCAGAGCACTCCTCCCGATGGCCAGCCACGCAGGGACTACCCCAGGGGGCAATTCTGAAGAAAACCGGGCAAAAACTACATTTACAGCAGCTTCAGACGGAGCTCAGCTTAGACACGTCTGTACCCTCACGTGGTCGGCCACGCCCCCCGATGGCTTGCTTTTATTGTCAAATTCTTTATTCACAAAATATTATAGAGACTGTTTGACGACTAATCTTTGTTTTCTGAGAAGACGAATATTATGAACGGATAGGAATTTGGCTGATGATAATAAATTGGTTCACTCAGTGATTCGTGTTGCAATATTCTTTAATTCTTTGTGTAATGTTTCGGTATGATAGGACTCCTGGTGAATCTTGAACTTCAGCCAAATAAGATTTCCCATAATCACAGCTCTTTCCTATTGCTGGATCCAGAGGAATTTTGCCAAGGAGAGGAATGCCAAAATCACTACACATCTGTTCTGCTCCTCCAGTTGTTGGTGGAAATATATGAGATTCAGTCTTGCAGTTTGGGCATTTAAATCCACTCATGTTTTCTACAACACCTATAATTTGTAATTTCACTTTACGGCAGAAGTTGATTTCTTTGCGAACATCCTGAAGCGACACTTCCTGAGGAGTAGTAATGATAACTGCTCCATCAATGCAAGACGCACTCAAGTACTGCACCACAGTCAGATGTTCATCAGATGTACCAGGTGGTGTGTCCACTATCAAATAATCAACTTCACCCCAATCCACATCACGTAGGAACTGTTGGATCATCCCATTTTTTTTGGGTCCTCTCCAAATGACAGCATCGTCAGGACTGCAAAGCAAGAATCCAACAGACATCACAGCAAGATTATCTTCTAAATAAACAGGAGACCAACCAGAGCCACTCTGATGTACCTGTTCGCCTTCTAGGCCCATCATCTTTGGAATTGAAGGTCCACAGACATCTACATCAAGTAGCGCAACCTGTTTGCCTTCATCAGCCAAGTTATGAGCAAGAAGAGCACTAAAAGTACTTTTTCCAACTCCACCTTTTCCTGATATAACCAATATTTTGTGTTTCACCAAAGACATTTTTTCGTTGATCTCTTCAATTGCTAAAACTGGCCCAGGAGGTGTCGACACACATAATGCTTGATTGGGACATCCCTGACAAGCCGAACCTTTCCCCGCTTCAATGCTGGTGGTGCCGGGGCAGTGTTGTGGTGCATCTTCTGGAACATCAGCCATCGTGTCACAACGTTAAATAGCCAAACACTTCTTTACCTTTAGGCATCCGGTTATAAGAAGGTGAGTTAGCGCAGCATCACTGTGCACTTTAGAATTGTAAACTGAATAATAGTGCTGTTGGGAGAAAAAAAAAATATAATAATTTTAATAGATATTTAGATTTTATATAACTCTAACCTGGTTATATTTGGTATCACTGGAAAGCAGGGCAGCCATCAGAAATGATGGGGCCGATTACTGAACCTCAAGATGGGGCCCCCCCTGTAAACTTCCTCAACCCTTAACAGCTTTTCGTCCCCTTCTAAAACAAAAAAATGACATAACACAGTTCCACAGCAATAAAACACAGTAATGTGCAGTGTGTGTGTGTGTGTATGAACGTATCACAAGCGCCACAGCAATAAAACTCACAGCAATGTGTGATGTGTATTAGCGTACCACAGAGCTCCACAGCAATAAAACACACAGTAATGTGCAGTGTGTATGAGCGTGTCACAGAGCTCCACAGCGCCAAGCTGCGGCTCCCACACAGTCTGTCACTGCCGGGCGCAGAGTAGCGGGAGCTGGAGGATGACCAGTGGGAGGTGAGCAGGCGCAGAACAGACCAGATGTGAGGAGAGCGTCGTCAGCGCTGGGGAGAGAATCCCCGTGACACTCTCCTCACATCCGGTCTGTTCTGTCTCCCTGCTCTGATGTCATCAGAGGGGGACGGTTTTCCATCCAACCAGAGGCTTTACTCGACGGAACACCAGCAATCCCTGCTCCTTGCCCGTGCGGTGAGAGGAGCCTGACAAACCCGGGGCGCCAGGACAGCATTTCTTGTCGCCATGGCAACCTTGTGCCTGGGGTTTGTCGAGCCCTGCCCTGATGGCAGCCCTGCTGAAAAGCCTATAAGCAGACCGTTCCAATGATACCTCATATGTCCTTCTAGCTCTTAGGGCTGCAGAGATACAGTGGTCTAAATTATTGCAAATTGTATCCCCCGGGGGATTCTCTGGGGCTGAGGGGGAGAGATACTCCCTTCAGGTAGCAGCCAATGAGAGTGGGAGTAAGTCTGGCCACAGGTGTGATAGCATACATACATACATACATACAGAGAACCACTACACCTTGCTACAGTGTTGTTTCTTCTTCTTGTAGAGTACTTCTAGTAGTTCATTACTATCTCCATTTATAGTGTACCAGTTCTCTTGCTCGTTAATCTATTCGGAGATTCTGAACTGCACTGAAATGTTGGCGAAATTCCCATAATTTTTTTTCCCCCCCACTGATTTTTCGGTGCTTCAGTTCGACAGGTTTAACCCTTTCGCTGCTGAGCCATTTCACGCCTCTGTGCTGAGCTCATTTTTACTGGTTTCGCTCATCATGTTTAACCGCGTTTTGAAGCCTTGTTTTAATATATGACCCAGACATATTATATATCGTTCTTTCCGGCAGATTCATAATATGTCATTATTATATGTATACGTCATGTCCTGTCTGTATATTATAACAAAAAATGCAATAAGATTTGAATTTTCAATAATTTACAATGTGTAAAGTGATTTTTTTTCACATTTTAACATGCGAGCAATTGCGGTTATATTTTGTATGGGGTGCGCTTGTTAAAAAAAATTAGAAATTGGGTCTCGTTACATTTTTTTTGGGGAAATTTCGCTATTTTTAACAAACGCATTACAAAAATCGTTAGTACAGCATCATTGTTCACATTATAATTGAAATGGGAACAATATTGCTGCATTAACAAAAACAAAATTTTTTATAATATTTTTTTAATTTATTTTTATTTTTTACTTTTACATGGTCATGTTTGGTATTGTTGGAAAGGCCATGCTCTGGCCGATCCAGCAATACCAAACATTAATCCCTAGCTAGGAAAAAAGGTGTCATCTGCGCTCGTTTCTATGTGTTCCATGTACAACAAAACTGAGGTTTTTGTTTGTTTCAATGGCCATTGCAACGTAAGCTCACTCGCCACTTCACGGTACCTCTTTACAGAGTGAGTACCTAACATGTACCAAAAGGCCGCTCTATTGAGCAGCTCCAAGCCCCTCCTGCTACTTTTCAAAAAGCAGCAGGAGGGGCTTGGAGCTGCTCAGTAGAGCGGCCTTTTGGTTACAATCGTTAGGTACTCACTCTGTAAAGAGGTGCCGTGAAGTGGCGAGTGAGTTTACGTTGCAATGGCCATTGAAACAAACAAAAACCTCAGTTTTGTTGTACATGGAACACATAGAAACGAGCGAAGATGACACCTTTTTTCCTTGTTATGTTTTATACATTAACTGGGCTGTTACTCCTGGCAGTTGCTGCCGCTCCGGTGAGTATGGGCGCGACGCCAATTTTTCTGTATTAATCCCTAGCTGTCACGGATCGGGAGATGATAGGGGGTTCATTGGTATACCCTATCTCCACCATTGGTGGCAGTTAGGGGTTAATTCCAGGACTGGCGTCATCGTGCACGATGACGCCAGTCGTCAGGAAGCATTTTCGGAAGCTTGGCCGACATCCAAGATGTCAGCCAGCTCCGGGAGAGGATCACAATTCGGCGCCGAATCGTGATCCGGCACCTAAGGGGTTAAAAGGCAGGCACTGTTTGGAAGGGCAGGGTGTGCCCTTCCAAACCGTGTCTGCCTTTGGTCCCCTGCGATCGGGAGGGAGGTCCGAAGGAATAGTTGTCATCGCGCCACCTGAAATAGATGTCATCGCGCCACCGCAATGACATATATCTCCCCCCGGGTCCCGGGCTGACATGAGCGCGTCCTTAGCAGCCAAGTGGTTAAACATGTGAATCCCATAGGATTCAATGTAAAAAAATATTATTGTTTTTATTCAACCATTTATTCTTTTCAGTAGGGATGCACCGATACCACTTTTTTTAAGACCGAGTACCGACACTTTTTAAAAGTACTCACCGATACCGAGTACTTTTCTTTAATGTCATGTGACGGTTTCCAATAAGAACAGACCATATAAAAATGCCCCCAGCTCACAAGAGAATATATATATATATATATTTTCATACTGCCCCAGCACGCACATGGATATGCCCCAGCACGCACATGGATATGCCCCAGCACGCACATGGATATGCCCCAGCACGCACATGGATATGCCCCAGCTCACACATGGATATGCCCCCAGCTCACACATGGATATGCCCCAGCTCACACATGGATATGCCCCAGCTCACACATGGATACCCCCCCCCGGCACTCTCCGTGATGATACTTACCTTCCTGGGCGACGCCTGGAAAGTCTTCGCGCGTGCGCTCGTTGAAAGGCCCCCAGCCGCGACCACGTGATCGCGGCTGGGGGCCTTCCAACGAACGCACACGCGGAAACTTTCCTGGCGTCGCCCAGGAAGGCAAGTATCATCGCGGAGAGCTCCAGGTGCCTGTCCGAATGCTCTATCAGCATTCAGACAGGCCCTGCAGCTGCTCACTGTGTATATACTTACCTTCCTGAGCGAGTTACTGCGCGTGCGCTCGTTGGAAGGCCCCCAGCCGCAACCACGTGGGACCATGTGATCGCGGCTGGGGGCCTTCCAACGAGTGTACGCGCGGAGACTTTCCCGGCGTCGCTCAGGAAGGCAAGTATAAACACAGTGAGCAGCTGCAGGGCCTGTCCGAATGTCGATAGAGCATTCGGACAGCCGCCCCAGCCCCTCGGAAGCCGGCTCAATGCCGGCTTCCGGTATCGGGGAAAATATCGGGGGGTACTGCACGAGTACCAAGTACTCCTGCAGTACCCGGTATCGGCACCGATACTAGTATCGGTGCAACCCTACTTTTCAGTTTTTGGTATTTTTCGGGATTTCTTTTGGCCTATGTTGAGATTCCCCTTTATTCTGCAACAGACCATTTTATATTTCTTTTAATAGGACCTTTTATTATTTTCATGCATTTTTGTTTTAAAACGCCCTTTTAACCCCTTCCTGACCGCTGACGCACCATGTAAGGTTTCCCTTAGACCCGTGGACGTACATGGTATGTCAGTGGACTCCTAACCTCTCTCCCGCCTGATACTTACCTCCCTCGCTGGCTCCCGCAACGTTCTGGCAGGCTGAAAGCCTGCTGCGCCGTTTCCGGGGGGCCGGCAGGCACAATGAGGTCATCACATTGTGTGATGACGTCATCGGCAGGCGCCCACCAGCACCTGCCTTAAAATTTAGTAAGGGGGGGGGGCTTCTTTGGAGCCCTCTATCGCCAACCATTTAATGTACAAAAAAACAAATTGCACCACTGGAAAGGGGAGAGTCTCCCCTTTTCAGTAATGTATAACATTAACACTGTCGCTGCCGGATCGTGATTCGGCGCCGGATCGCGATTCAAACCTGGAGGCGGCTGACATCTTGGATGTCAGCCAAGCCTCCAGGTAACCCCCCCCCAACCACTGACATCCCTCACCATATGTGTGAGGATGTCAGTGGGCCAGTTATCCAGACCAAAAAAATATATATATGTCTGGATAGGATACCCCTATATTTTTTTTTGTCTGAGGGGGATTTATTTAAATAGGACCCAGGCTGGCATCTAAAAATTATGTGCATAAAACGGTCATAATGACCTCAGCGCACAGAGGTGAACTGGCTTGGCAGTGATGGGGTTAAAAAGCAAAAACATGTAAAAATTGGGTATTTCTATTTTTAGGACAACATTTTGAAACTATTTAGCCAGGGTCTTTTTTGGCGGTTGTAGATTTCAGTGATTAAATTACAAAAGTGTGTTTTTTTACCATTTTTTAATTTTTTTATAGTAAATTATACGATATGATGGAAAGAACGGTATTTTTAGAAAGTCCATAGAATGGCGGGAAAAACGGTGTATAATATGTGTGGGTTGCATAAACGAGTAAGAGGAAAATTTGACCTAAACACAAACATTGCAAAATATTTAAAACCAGCAGTGGGTACTTTCGGACCGTCAATTGTAAAACCGCCTGGTCACGATGGGGTTACACATGAGGAGCACAAAACGGTCAAAATGAGCTCAGCATACAGAGGTGGAATGGCTCAGCAGTGAAGGGGTTAATAAACAGCAGATATTTAGGATAATTTTTGTGTAATAGATACATGAAGAAAAAAATAATTAAATATGTAAAATGCCTTTAGCAGTGAATTCGTGGCGTAAGCAAAACTTGGCATGGGAAACTCAAAGCTTTCTGGCAACATTGTATAACTATGGAGTTTACAGCAGCAGCTCTGAGAATAAAAGACGCTAAAATACTAAATTGGTTTGATGGTCTTAATAAAAGACGCTAAAATAAGAGAATACACCTCACCTTTCTTTGAATAGACCTGCTAGTCTCTTTCGCTTCGTTAAACAAACTTCCACTCTCCTTCCAACACCGCCGCACTGACTGCTCTTTGCCTTCCAAAGATGGCGTCATCCTAGCATCCGTTTCCCCTTCCAAGATGGCCACCGAGGCCGTCCCTTTTGCTTCCTGTAAGGCCCTGTTTCAATCTCGCGAGATCGAATTCGTGTTTGTGTATCTGCGAGCGTCAGGCCCTCCTCCTGCTGCTATCTGGCTGCTCGGCCTGTCAGCGGGAGCACCGCGGAGCCTGAATGCCGGCCTGTCCTGTGAACCCGGGGAGTAGCGCCCACTGACAGCCGGCCACACCGCCATGGCGTCCGACAGCGACACGGAGGAGTTCTTCGATGCTACCGAGGACGTCACCCTGTCTTCCCCCGTGGTGTAAGTAGTACCGCTGGCTCAGGGCTGCCCGTGTATCCTGGCAGGTGGCCGCCGTCATGCTGTGCTGCTTCCAGCTGCAGGGACTGCGACTGTCAGCACGCTCAGCCTGCACAGGGAGGAGGCCCCAGTTGCTGCATAGCCAGGGCTCACCGCCGTGCCCTGGTATGGGAGTGTTGGGCAGTGCACGAAAACTGCTACCCCCTCAGTGTGCAGAATTCATAAGCTGCGGCAACAGACCCCCTGTAACCCCTATAAACCGACCCCATTAACGCTTTCAATCCTGCAGCCCCTAAATAGTGTTGACAGCAGGGCAGCACTCTACCTGTCCCGCCCAGCAGGATGTACTGTATCTGTCATATACTGAAAGGGTCAGCATTCTTGTGGGCACTTTCTCAGGCCCTGGTTTTGCCCCCCCCCCGCCACACAATGCATGAAATCCCTTCATTCTACAACATTTTATCCTCCTCTGCTCTTGCTCACCTGTCTTGCAGGGAGGGGGTTAAATCCCTGAAGGTCCAGCAAAGTGTTAAACACATACCTTGTTGTGTGGGCGGCTAGTCTAGTTCTGGCTGGGACAGATGTTCCCCACACTTAGGGTTTAACCCCTTGGTTCCAGACAAAGTGGTCATTCGTTAACCGCTGAATTGCACCGGATGGTGACCGCAAAATACAATGCAATTCGGCAGCACCAAAATTGCTCCATAGAAGACTAAGGGCTCCCTGGCGGTGCCAGCGCCGAGTGATTAGTGAGTGACCTGTAGTGAATGGTGGTATGGCGATGGAGACGTTGCACAGCCTGCAGTGACCAGCTACAGGTCCTGGACAGAGCACCTGTATCCTGAGGGACCCTTACACCTGGTGACTGTAGATGAGTTGGGTGCGGGTGTGGCATGGGTCTGGGCATACCATGGTTCATCGTGCTCAACTGTCAGGTCTGCGCGTTCGCAGTGTCCTCTACATTATATCTTCGCCAGCAGGATACGATGACCAGGGAATATGATTCTGGTGCCGTGCCTCCCTCTTTCATGACATTCTGCCAGCAGCTCCGCCGTGGCTGCTCTACCCGTATTTGCAATCCAGATCTTTCCTGCAGGGCAGGTTTATTGGAGGTACATGAAAAACAACATTTAGTCTCTACACGTATGCGCATGTAGCGTCAACCTGTGCTGGTGCATTTTTATTCCACCCTTTGCCCTCTGGAGTCTATTAACCCTTTAATGTACACATCCCTTTACCTTCCTCCATTCTCAAATCGCAAAGAGATAAAGAACGGAACATCGGTTATTTAATTCTGTTTTGGCCTAATTTGTATTTCTTCACCGTAATCTGTATATAACAGACCCCTCCAACCTCTCATTATATACCTGTCACCCCCTGTATGCACCCACTCACTGCACATACCAGGTGTCAGCACATACTCCTGCCTGGCAGTGCGCTCAGCTCTTTAATTAGGCTCGTGTGTCTCCCAGACTCCCATCAGTCTGCCTGTTACTCCATGCTGACTCCTCATTCCTCCTCAGGACCCTCCTGCCTGTCACTTATCGGGACTGTTTATTCTTTTTAAAGCAGTTTTTTTCTCTCTGTGCGTCACTTTACATCCTATTAACAGAATTTAATAAGCCTCTCTCGCTGGATGTTTATCGTCGCCTCCTTCCGCTTTGTTTAAGAATCATTTTTTTGATCCACGCTTATAAATATATTTCCCTGCTGCCTCTTTACATGTGTGTGTTTGTATAAATTGTGTTTTATTCTCTGAATTCCACAAGTGTAGTAATATCTTGAGGTTAACCCCTTGGCTTCCAGTGTCAGTGAGCCAATCTGATCCTGTATTCCAACATTGGTGTAACCTTAGCTCTATAAACTAGTATGGCTCGGGGTCATTACAGGGCAGTGGTGGTGAACCTTGGCGCCCCAGATGTTTCTCAACTACATGTCCTGTGATGCACAGTCAGCCTTATGCATGGCAAAGCATCATGGGACATGGAGTTCCAAAACCCCGGGGTTAGCTAAGGTTCACTATCATCGTTACGTTGAAATAACCGTGGTTACAGTTTAGGGAACTGTGATGGATGATGTACAGCGACACTGCGGTGAATTCCTAGTTTGGAGATCTGCCCTTGTAGTTCACCGTCCTCTCCTCATTAATTTTTTGATGAAGTCTAAGGCCGGGTGCACACGGGATGTTTTTTTGTACAAACTGACGTGCGTTACTAACGTGCGTCGCTGCGTATCATTAGGGGGGGGATGCGCACACGCATAACGCGCGCCGAAGACGTCCGTCTTCAGAACACAAAGACTGTAGCGCTAGGATTGACGAGACGTCGGGCGTCAAATGCATTGCGCATGTGCACTTGTTGAGCGAGGAGAATCGCGCATCATAGCACATTGACGGTGATGATGTGCTAGGCCGTGCGTCGATGGGGCTGCGCGATCACGCTTATCAGCGCTGGGGGGGCGGGCGTCGAGCGGGACGCCATTTTTTTTTTTTTAAAACGCACGTACTGTGCATTAAAGAAAACGTCTCGTGTGCCCCCGGCCTAAATTAGTTTTCGCCCTGGCTTCCCCCATAGTTCTCTGCTGTAGTTGGTGTAGATTTCACTGTAGTTTCGCCGACCTTTCAGTCGAACGTGTCTAGCGTTTTTACTGTTGTCTCTGCCGTAGTTCAGTGGAGTTCACAGCTTTAAAATCTGTCGTATATGATCCAGTGATGCGAACGACGCCGAGCAGAGAATAGCCGTACTTTACCCGTTTTTACATAAGAATGACAGGGGACCTGTTGCTCGATGTGAACTTCAGCGAGAAGGAAACGTTACTTGTAGCAAGGGTTATTTTCATCGTTTTCTACCATGAACTTCGAACAAACAACGATGCTTAACCCTCTTTATATATTTTTGGACAGCTCCCATGCGAGCGACAGGGTCTCTCAGCCCCCCCCCCCATGCACGAATCTGTATTGAAAGAAACATTCTTGAAGAGTTCTATTGTACTTGAAATATGTTGTGTATACTGCCGAATGCATCGTGCGGGTCTTTAAATCTTTGAAGTCTTTCCAGACCATTATCCTACATATAGGATTAGTTCAATACCCTGCACTTCCAGCTGGTTTCCTTCCACCTTCTGTCTCCGTTGGCTGATGTCAAGCCCTTTCCTCCTCAGCACTGAAAACAGCAGATGAAGCTTTCCTACTGCTGCGAACAAGAAATATATAAGGTTCACAGAGCGAGGTGTGCAGTGTCCCGGGCCATAGGGAATAAATAGATGTGAGTCTGGAATATATATCAGGGCTATATATTAGTGACAGTGAATGCGTGGCTAGTGGAAATTTGGCTGTTTTAGCTAGAATTTGTCGTTTACCTCTTGGGATCAGAAGTGGCGAGTACAATTACAAGCATTTATAAAGCATCAACAAGTTCTGTAGCGCTGTACAATTGGAGAGACAGAATAACAAATATGCATACACATTACAAACAGAACAGTAGGAGAGAGGACTCTGCTCGAGAGCTTACTATCTAAGAGGATAGGGGTGACACACTAGGTGAGGGTGACTAGGGAGCATGAAGTATTGGGGCGCATGTGGGCTGTGTGGGAAGATGGAGCAGGAAGTAAACCATGGGGGATTATGCAGGGAGCCGATAGGCTTCTCTAAAGTAATGGGTTTTCAGAGACTTCTTGAAGGACTGGTGAGACAGAGGGAGTTCCAAACATAGGGGGCAGCTCAGGAGGAGAAGTCTAAGGTAGGAGTTCGGGGTATGGGCTTGAGGAAACAATAGCGTCGGATCATTGGCAGAGCGATTTGATCGGGAAGGGATATACCTACTAATGGGGAGGAAATTAAGTCAGGGCCGCGGTTATGGAGAGAGTAATTTCTTTTGGGAAGTAAAATTTTGAACCCTGTATTAGGGATGCACCAATACCATTTTTTTTTTTTTTAAGACCGAGTAAAAGAACCGATACTTTTTTTTTTTTTCTTTCTGATACTCACTGATGCTGAGTACCGATACTTTTATTTAAAGACACGTGACTACTTTCCAATAAATCATTTAGGATTTTGCTGAAATCCTGTCTAATTTATGTTAATATTGAAATGTATGGCCAGAAACCCCATTTACCCAATGTACAGCCTGCACATACCCTGACCTCACACACAGATCTCGCCTCCGATAGATGTAATGTATATAGATATATATTGTGGTGGAGGATAAAAAGCCTCCACACTATAACTAGTTATGTTTATTATTGCAGAAGCCAATTGCAATTCAAAGAAATGCATCCCAGAGTATGTCACATTCCCCATAAGCAGCAAGGAACTCTGGGTAGTATATGCAAATGACATCTGTCTCACTTTTATGCATCCTGGGTCTGTTATTACACAGAACCCTTAAATCAATGCCATGCAATACTAGGTGGCTTTCTAGCAGAGATAAGGTTTATGCAACTGGTCAAAGCCACTCCTAGGACAGCGCCGTTTCAGGCATGGCGGCCCCTCAGTATGGCGGCCAGTCGGAGGGGATTGCTGTTAATGCATTCCGCCAACAGCCCTAGCTCATCGGATACCGGCCAGCCAGCGCAGGGCTGGCTTCCGAGTATCGGTACAGCTATCCGGGCATTTGTAGGAGTACAAAATACTTGTGCAAATGCCGGTATTGGTGCATCCCTACTGTATATTTCAGCAACATGTAGGCGCAGAGTAACGCAGCTTGGCTATTATGTCAACTCTTGTAATTTCAAGAGGAAACTACAGACATGTGCAGAGCTTTTTGATGGGGCTATGCAGTGCGATGGCTAGAGCTGAGATCAAAAAGGAAGCCAAGGTTTGCCCACAATATGATTTAAAGTTAAAGTGATACTTAACCTAAAAAATGTTCCTGAGATTTTAACCACTTCACTGCTGAGGACGCGCTCAGCGCGTCCTCAGCAGTCCCACTGGTATGCGGAGGACGCGCTGAGCGCGTCCTCCCATCGGGGTCAGCGTTCGGCCGGGTTCCGGCCGATCGCTGGCCCCTCCGGTGCGGGCTGACATCCTGGATGTCAGCCCGGCATCCGGACCAGCAGCCGCCAGAATTAGGTGTCATCGCGGGGGCGCGATGACACCTAATTCAGGCGCCCCCCCGCATGTGCGGAGGAGGCGCCTGAAAGGGAGGGGGGGGAGGTCCTTCGGACCTCTCTCCCTCCCGATCGGCGGCGCACAGGGGGTTAACCCAGGCATCATTTGGAAGGGCACAGCCTGCCCTTCCAAATGATGCCTGGCATTAACCCCTGGGGAGCTGGATCGTGAATCGGCGCTGAAAAGCGCCGGTTCGCGATCCTTTCCCGGAGCTGGCCGACATCTTGGATGTCGGCCAAGCCTCCGGGAACTCCCCCAGAGGACTGGCGTCATCGTGCGTAGCACGATGACGCCAGTCCTAGACTTAACCCCTAACTGCCACCAACTGTGGAGATAGGGAGTTCATTGGAACTCCCTATCTCCCGATCCGTGGCAGCTAGGGGTTAAATTTTGGTATCGTTGGATCGGCCAGAGCATGGCCGTTCCAACGATACCAAACATGAAAGTGAAAAATTTTGTAAAGTAAAAAAAAAATGAAAAATAAAAATTAAAAAAAATTAAAAAAAAAAAAAATAAACACTTTTTTATTTTTTTTGGTTTGTTAATGCAGCAATATTGTTCCCATTTCAATTATAATGTGAACAATGATGCTGCACTAACGATTTTTGTATGCGGTGCGTTTGTTAAAAATAGTGTCATTTTCCCCCAAAAAAAATGTAACGAGACCCCATCTCTAATTTTTTTAACAAGCGCACCCCATACAAAATATAACCGCAATTGCTCGCATGTTAAAATGTGGAAAAGAACACTTTACACATTGTAAATTATTGAAAATACATATTTTATTGCATTTTTTGTTATAATATACAGACAGGTCATGACGTATACATATAATAATGACATATTATGAATCTACTGAGCCTGACGGAAAGAACGATATATAATATGTCTGGGTCATATACTAAAATAAGCCTTCAAAACACGTTTAAACATGATGCGCAAAACAGGTAAAAATGACCTCAGCATAGGGGCGGGAAAAGCCTCAGCAGCGAAAGGGTTAAAAAAAAAAAAAAAAAAAGATCCCTAATGAATGCATGACTTTCCATGTAAGATTGTGTAGCTTCCATTTTACTCTTATTTTGTCAAAGCTCTGTTTTGTTGTTGCATCTTATGCAAACTCTGTGTGCAGAATTTGACTCCTGTCATCCACTCTGCGTTGTAGATGCTAATATAGCTAAATCTGGTTCTGGTTCATTCACCTTAATAAAATGAAGTGTATGCGCTTAAACACTCGGGTGAAGCCAATAATTATTACTCTTTTACATTTCATTGAATGTAGGGACGCTCCAGGCACTGAGACCACTTAGTTTTAGGTAGAATGTTCCATTAAATCAAATGTCTCCCGATTTAGCCAACAAATAATTGGGCAGATCCTGCTGACAGCAGCTCACAGTGCCCCCCCCCTTGTCGAGCGGTCACAGAGGCAGCAATCAATCGACTCTGCACATGCGCCCAGCTCCGATCCATCGCTCTGCCCAGGCACTGCTGAACTCGCATAGGTAAAATTCACAAGTCCTGCTGCAGTGCGCAGTTTGCGGTTGCTACGCAAATTGTGCAGAAAAACCTTGGGGACATCTGGGATTGGGAGTCCCCGAGCCGAGGAGGAGCTGCGAGGGGCAAAAGGTGAGTTAAAAACACCTGAAATGGAGAAAAATAAAGAAGAAAAATAATTGTGCAGAGGCTGTCAGCAGTCTCTGCCCCTTTATTTAAGGGCAAAAAAGACACTTTAATTTTCAGTGGCATGTTCCTTTTAACCTATGTAACGGCACGTGGCGTGCTGTGACGTCTTAGTACACCCCACTGACTTCAATGGGCCGGCCCCTCCCCTGCTGCTGGTACGCGTCATTGGCTACAGAGAGACTGCCTGAACTCAGGGCGTCCCCCGTTAGCCAATGACGCGCTTCGGCTGCGTGGGCGGGCCAAATCAGAGGTCGTGGCGGCACCTGGTGGCGAGGTGTACCTTGTCGGCATTAACCCTCCTCCGAAGGAGTGAGACTAAAGTGTTTTTTTTTTTTTATTCTTTCTGTGCAGAAAAGGCATATTGTCTGTATTCCCCTACCCTTAAGCACACACAATTTTGGTGCGGTCTTTTATTTAGTAACTAGGTGGAAAGCCTGCCCAGAGGGCAGTCTATTGTTGTCGCCAGCTCAGAATTCACGTCCACATAGTTTTTTTTCAATGTCCTATCCAAGAGTATCTCTCTATATAAATACGTTTGTAACGCGTCCATCGCCATCCCATCCGCAACAGGAGGGCCAACTGAGCAGCTCTGATGGGCGCGCGCAGCTGACAGCGCATTACAAAGGCATTTATATATTAGAGCAGGTTCCTCTTCCCTCTTAGAGTGTAAACTCACGGGAACCGGCCCCTTAGATTGTAAGCTCATGGGGCCCCTTAGATTGTAAGCTCATGGGGCCCCTTAGATTGTGTTGGGCTTGGGCGGGCATTTTTTTTGTAGCGTATACATTATGCAGAGATTTAAATGCACGTGGTATGCATGGCATGGCAGGCTGGTGTTTAGGCACACTGGTATTATGAGACACTGGTATTATGCATGGCAGACTGGTAATATGGCTGGCAGACTGGCATTAGGCATGGCAGACTGGCATTAGGCATGGCAGACTGGCATTGTGCATGGCAGACTGGTAATATGGCTGGCAGACTGGTAATGTGCATGGCAGACTGGTATCGTGCATGGCTGGCAGACTGGTATCGTGCATGGCAGACTGGTAATGTGCATGGCAGACTGGTATTGTGCATGGCAGACTGGTATTGTGCATGGCAGACTGGTAACATGGCTGGCAGACCGGGCACTGAGGAGATAAACAAATCCGATCCATTGGAGAGGCGCTGTGCTGTGCACCTCTCCAATGGATCGGATTTGTTCTGTCCCTCGCGCACACCGGCTGTGCGCGTGCCGCGGCCGTTGGATGCGCGCGCAGCCAACCGCCGCTGGTTGCGCGCGCATGCGCAGTCCGTTTTTTGGCGACGGACACGCCAGCGCTTATCGTTTTATGTTATAGATGAACATAAATACCTATTGCGTTACAGGTATTACAGAGCGATTTCCCTTCGCTTGCCTCGAGCACTGAGCACGGTTGACATCTCGCCAGGTTTGCCTGCGTTGCACTGTTGTACCTAATTTTCGTGTAGTTCCCAGGGAGCTCAGACAATGCAGCCCAGATAGACGGTTACAACGTAATTACAGTTTAGCAATAATTCCAGGTTTGGTTAGACGGTATATTCATAGACACGGTTGGTCAGTTTTCTCTATAAGGATAATTCATACGTTGGAGCTGTGTATAAGACAGTCCCGTGACCCGTTCCCTGCAATAATGAGCATCACTCACTGACTGGAGAGTTGAAAGTTATTGGACAGTTACAGCAAATACTTGCCCTGTCATAGGATACCAAAAGAAATTACTCGTGTTGCTACGGAAACCTGTAAGAGTTGTATTCGTCTGGTAGTGCCAAGGTTTGCCATCCCTGATATAGCTACAGTATCGCGTGAACGTTTTCAGTGATCCGACAAGAAATGTTATTCTTCCATAAAACGAGTGACCTATGGCTCTTCTCCATTCTGGTGTTCCACCATTGTTTGAAACACCGGTGAATTCACTTTGATTTTAAAGTGGAGATCATCGTTGAACTCCAATAGAAACAACATTGAACAATTTCGGCAGAGACTGCAGGAAAGAACAGCGAAAAAGTACGTCAGGACACTAAAAAATAGAGAATTCACTGTAATTGATCCACCAAAATAAAACCACTGTTCAGTGAAAGACCATGCATAAGCGAGTAACCCTTTCAGCACTGATTAAATGTGACGTGTTTATAAATATGAAGTTCAAGTAGTGATTTTTCAATCTGTTGTCTGGATTATTCTGCAGCAATCTCTTCGGTATTCTGTCTGGGCTTCTGTTTACAAATAGTCTTCTAGATTTTTTTACTGGTTTCAAGGTTTGTTTTGTCGCTCCCTGAATGTAAAACAATGGATTTTATACAACCTTCAATAAAGCATATTTATAACAGATCGGTTGGAGTCTCAAACCCAGAGGGAAAAACTATATTGATTTTCCGCTTCGTGTAACAGGATATTCCGTATAACATTACGTGACTGTTCATTTTTTAATGTGCTTGTTTTCTCCATTGTTTGATTCAACATTAACCTTTCCACAACAAGTGGCATGCCACGACCGTCACTAAAAACTGCCCCAGAAGCAAAGTGACTGTCGTAATGCATACCTGTCTGTACTTACTTCTCTTCACTTGGATTGCTGTTTTCGACAGCCTCCAATGTTTGCCTTTCTCAAACACGAGTTAGCCAAATTGTTGCATGTACTGTGTGCTTGCTGCCTTGGAACCCATCCTAAATATATGTTTATTTAATGTGTTATAGCCTTGTCCTGTTCTTACGTGGGGCGTATCGCCGCAGGTTTTTTGTGACCGTGGTTTGCTATAGCCTTAATCACATTGCTCTCTCCCTCTATACACCTTTCCAATTGCCCCAGGATGGAAATCAAGTCCCAATACACCCCAGCCTGCTTGGTTCTTGTAACCTGTCAGCTGAGTGCTGGTGGAGAGTGCTAAAGTCCAGCCCCCCTACCCCCACACAGAGATGTAAACCTGTGCAATTACATTATTACCAAAAGAAAACTCTGTCCAAATTTCTATTCATTCTGCTACTTTCCCTGGCAAACGATGTGGAATCTAACCCTGGTCCTATAGCTGACACAACTTTTAGTCTCCCTACTAAAAAAGGCCTCTCCTTTGTGCACTGCAACATCCGCAGCTTACTCCCTAAATTGGATGAGCTTCAAGCTTGGTGTTGCTATTACAAAACCAAAGTCATTGTGCTCTCAGAATCATGGTTAACCCCAAAAATACCAGACTCTGCCATATCAATACAGGGGTATTCATGTTATAGAAAGGACAGAGCAAAGAGAGGAGGAGGAGGAGGTATTGCTATTTATGTTGATGAGTCCATTAAGTTCACCCCCTTACAGAATTCTAGCTCTCCTGCCACCTTTTGATTTCTTCTCCGGTATAATTGAGATCCCATTCAGTAAATCAATCATTGTTGCTGGATTTTATCGCCCACCAAGCTCTCCAGTGCACTCCCTCTCTGACATAGCTGAAATCCTTCATAACTTACTTGAACAAAACCAAAAAAGTGAACTGCTGGTCCTCGGCGATTTCAATATTGATTGGCTGAATCCTAAAGCTAATAAACACTGCTCACTGTTTAAGGCCTTGCAGCTAACTCAACTAATCTCCTCCCCCACTCGCATTAATATGAACAGCCCTAACCATACCCTGCTGGACTGGATTCTCTCTTCATGTCCCGATAGAATACAAGAGGCAGGCGTTCTCGCTAATAGCTTCAGTGACCACTGTCTAGTGTACTGTGTGCACAAAATATAAGCCACAAAATCTCCCCCAAAGGTAATAATCACCAGGTCTTTCAAGAAATTTATTCTTGAATCCTTCCTAAGTGATCTCAAACAGCTCCCATGGTACAGACTAAACCTTATCCCAGACTTGGACTGTGTAATTCAATTCTTTCAGTCCGAGCTCCTGTAAGTCTGGAATGCCCATGCCCCGCTGCGTAAAGTGCGAGTAAAAGGGGCTCATCTCCTCTGGGTTACAGCTGATTTTACACAAATGTACCAGATTAGAGATTCACTGTGGTCAAATTTCAAGAGTACTGGTTCCATGAATGATCACTGTGAATACCGACAATGCCGGAAAGCATATACAAAACAAACAAAAATGGCTAAAGCCCAATACTTCAATGAAAATCTAAACAATAACCTATCAAACCCTAGAAATTTCTGGAGAATCATAAGTAACATACAAGCACCCCCACTCCCCTCCCAGCCAGCTGCTATCAAAGTAATCAACCAAACCCTGCAACACCCCCTAGATGTTGCAAATGCCTTTAATAATTAGTTTGTTGGGTGCGCCATCACCCTAATTGCTAAGCTAGCAAATGACACACCTACAGAAAGGCCACACACAGGTCAGGCCCCTCCAACCGTGCAGGGACCCCATATCGCAGATAAATTCAACTTTAGACCAGTGCCTGTCAGTGTAGTTACTAAACTGCTCCGTAATCAAAAAATGAAATACCAATCTGGACCTGATCAAATCCCAGCAATGCTGCTGAAAATCAGTGCCCCAGCAATTGGAAAACCTGTCACAACACTCATCAATGAATCACTGGCAACTGGATACATACCCAAACTATGGTAGACTGCGAGAGTGGTACCTATCCATAAAAGTGGTGACAGTACTCTGGTATCCAACTACCGTCCAATCTCATTGCTCCCCGTTATGTCAAAAATTTTGGAAAAATGCCTGTACACACAATTACGTGATTATTATCAATCTTCAAACTATTTAACCACAGATCAATCCGGCTTTCGTCCAAATCACTCAACTACAACCGCCCTTTTAAAAGTTTGCAATGATACCCAAGCTGGCATAGAACAAGGAGACCTAACTGGAGCCATCTTTCTTGATTTTGCCAAGACCTTTGACACAGTAGACCATGGCATCTTATTACAAAAACTTAACTCTGGTATTGGTGATCACACGCTAACCTGGTTTGAATCATATGTATCCAACCGATCGCAACATGTGTCCATCTCTGGCAGCTCCTCCCTCCCCCTCCCAGTCACGTGTGGAGTACCCCAAGGCTCAATACTCAGCCCCCTGCTATTCACATTATTCATAAATGATCTGCCCAATGTCTGCAAAGCCTCAACTGTACACATGTATGCAGATGACACCGTAATCTATACCAGCAAACCAGATCTCCCACAGCTGGAGGCCGTGCTGCAAGAACAATTCACAGAGGTAGAAAAGTGGATCACAGATAACACACTTTTTCTAAATGCTGACAAAATTGTAGCAATGCTCTTTGGAACAGCACCTAAACTACATAAACGGCAAAATCCCCATCTACATGTCAGGACAAAATCAAATGGCACGCTGACCACAGTCACTTCTCTCAAATATCTAGGTATGTGGTTAGACCCAAATCTATCCTTTAGCCCCCACATCGAAAAACTCTCATCCAAACTTTACCCCAAACTAGGTGCCCTGTACAGAAACAAATCCTGCCTGAGCCCCGCAGTAAGAAAGCAGGTTGTACAACAAATGTTTATGCCGGCTATTGAATACGGAGATGTAGTGTATGCAGCCGCCCCGCAAACGCACCTTCAGAAACTTACTACATTGTATAACTCATTCTGTCGCTTTGTGCTACAATGTAACTACATGACCCACCATTGTGACCTGTTAAAAGAACTAAACTGGCAATCACTGGAATCTAGACGCACCCTTCACCTTTCCAACCTGGTGTTTAAGAGCTTCTCTGGGAAGCTGCCACCCTACCTGAATAGTCTGCTTCCCCTAGCAATTCCCTCATCCTATAACCTCCGATCCAGGACCAGCACCTTACTTGCAATACCACAATTCAAAAAGAAAGTGTCTCGATCCTCATTTTCCTACAGAGCACCACAATTATGGAATAACCTCCCAGACGCCATCAAATCTTTCCCCAGTCTTAAGTCACTCAAGAGCTCCTTACTAGCATACCTCGGTACAGAATGCACCTGTAAACATGTAACATAGGAACTATATTACTTACATATTTATTTTCCATGTTAATCTGTATATTTTTGGTTTGTTTTTAATATCTTGCATTTATATACTTTGTATTTCAGTGCTCTTGAACCCAGGACATACTTGAAAACGAGAGAAATCTTAATGTATCCTTCCTGGTAAAATCCTTTATAAATAAATAAATATGCTGGTTGTTCTTGTCCACCATACTGAGGGTTATACTTGCCTCTCTCCACCGGGATCACCGCTGCTGGTTGTCTCAGATGTGAGGCTTGTCGGCATGGCTGACTAAAATCGCTGCAGCTACGTAATTGGCTGTCATGTGTCAGCCACATGGCATTGTGATGTGACGCGTCTGTTCATCCACCACATTGACACTATCTGCTCACTAGCAACATGGAGTTGAAGGAACATTCTAACAGTGTTGGAAATTTGCCTTTTCACTGCCTAATAAAATGAGCCTCTTCCTCCATTACATCCATTATTTACCTCGTTTTAATGTGCTATTCCTGTTTAAAAGAACAATTCTCCTTCTTTCCCTGCCTGATGTGAACACATGCTGTACTTGTTAGCCAAGGAAGCTCCGGTGCCAGCTTTTGCTTCTGCTGTGCACAGCCATGTGGTTCAATTTGCCCTGCATGGCAGAATCGGGAGTCAGCACAGGGACTTACCGGTCAGTAAACCGCATGTAGTAAGGCGAGGAAGGAGAGATCCACGGATTCTTAAACTGGGATAAATTGGTAGGGTTTTTATCATCCGGATTACAGGTGCAAAAACCTTTTAAAGGGATAGTGTATAGCTGTCTATGTACGCAAGCCCTGTAGCACCCTGAGTGTTTGATTGGAGCTGCGTAAACATGCACTGATCCAAGCGACCGCTGCCCACTAATGCGGGAGGTCGCAGAGAAGGTGAAGTCGACACACTGTGCTGACGTCACTAGTGACAGACCTGATGCCCGGCAGGCAGGAAACTAAAAAGATCCCAACTGCTGGTGTCGCTGGGTGGAGTGGAGAAAACTGCTTCAAAATGCTCATCCAAGCTCTTATTATCTCCTGCCTTGTCTATTGTAACCTCCTTCTCTCTGGCTTTAAGAGATCCCAGCTTCTCCCTCTGCAGTCTGTTATGAATGCCTGTGCCAAACTCCTTCACCTCACCTCCCGCACTTCGCCCCTTTTGTCAATCTCTACACTGGCTCCCTGTTTCCTTTTAGAATCCAATTCAAAATATTGGTGCTCAGGTACAAAGCTCTCCATAACCGTGCCCCTGCCTACATCTCCTCCCTTATAGCAGGTACATCCCATCCTGACCACTTTGCTCTGCCAATGATCTGACGTTCTAGTCTCCTTGGACTTGCACCCCTAACTCTCGTCTTCAGAAGTTCTCCTGAGCTGCCCCCTTTCTATGGAACTCCCTCACCCGCAACATCAGAGGCTCCCCATCTCTCCAGTCCTTCAACAAGTCTCTGAAAACACATTACTTTACAGAAGCCTAGCAGCTCACACCATAATCCCCCACTGTTCATTTCTTGCACGATCTTCCCACTCAGCCCACATGCACCCCGCTACTTCATGTTATCCGTTAACCCTCATCTAGTGTCACCCATCTCTTAGATTGTAAGCTCTTGAGCACGGTCCTCTCCTGTTTTGTGTGTTTAACCTGTAATGTATATTTGTTTGTCTGTCTCCCATTGTACAGTGCTACACTGTTGGCGCTTTATAAAAACTTGTGACTGTAACTTCACCCACTAATGTCACCGGGGGGGGGGGCAGCAAGGGGAGCATGCCTCACATCCTGACCACTTTATAAAGATATACTGGTCAGGTTGTGTACAGTGTCCTTTTAACACCAGGTTTTCGTAGTGTTAACATTTCTACGTTGTGACTGCAAACAAGAATGAGTGACCTTGGAATTGCTCCTTATTCTCCAGCTCTCGCAGTATTTGCTCTTCCTTTATGAGGTATAAGAAGCGTGAGTGTACAGTCAGCCGCTGTCAACTCAAAGCCGCAACAGCTGTAAACATTAAGTGGGACTGTTACCATTAAGGAGTGAACCATTGTGTTCATCAGCTCCACTAGAATGGGCACCCGGATGTTTAGCACCACATATTCAAAGATGCTCATGCAGGTCATCATTAGTGACGGGAAATCCCTAGAGAAACGTGGAAGAACGTTTTTTGTTTTTTTTTGCTGCACTTTTTTTCAAACCTAAACCTTCAAAAGACTACATAAGTAGTACAAGTAACTTAAATTATTGCGAACCCAACCACACCTATAGGTATAGTGCACACAGGAGACTTGAGGGTCTACCCCTTACAAGATGGTACCAAAACGTCCTGCTGGGTCTTCCAGCAAGAAAAAATGTCTACCTGTAGTTAAAACTTAACTTTTAATTCCGCTCTCTTGTTAAAATATGTAATTGAAAAAACACATTAAACACAACACTTACACATGACACGAAATCACTTAAAATCTCCCTCAACATAGTAACAATTTGAGGCTCTGCCCATATCCAAAATAAATCAATAGTGAACCAGCCCGAAAAATAAATTATTTTGTAAACTCTATTAGTTTAACAGGTCAACATAATGCGTTTATGCAGAGACTCATCAAAGGTACAAGTGCATATAGGGACCATCAGCCATAATAGGCAAAAAACAACCAGATCTGAAAATTACACTGGTAACAAAGAATATCCGTATAGCAGTTAGTACTGCCAATTAATCCACAACATTTCACCAATTATGTTGAATAAACATCCATTCTAAATTCGATCATTGTGTTTTAGTATAATAAATTGCTGTCAAGCGGTCCCTAACAATTGCGCCGCACTCGACGCGCGTTTCGCCCTCTACGGCTCGTCAGCGCCTAACCTGTTGAGAGGAAAAAGACTGCTATTTAAACCCTCATACGTATAACGGCAATTAACTCATCAACCAATGGGAAAATCTCATAGTTTGCAACATATCTTTATGATGATCGACCGTATAACTCCCCACATAGCATTGTAATGTCACTATGGCAACACTTCCTTGATGTTTTGATTTCAGCGTTACTGACCAGTAGGAAGGCTTAAAAGTAATCATAGTAATGCTTAAAAGAAACCTAAACCTTTAAACAAACGGCATGTTAACCGTGTTACAAAATGACTTTCAATGTATAAAACCCTCTTTGTTGGGGGGGGGGGGGGGGAAGTTGGTTTCAGAATTGTGCAATTTTTAGCTTCTCCAGACATCAGGATAAATCTGCCCTGTTAATATCTTAATGGTTAACATTTTTCCACGATTTGTAACTGCTTTTAGTTTTCCTTGCTTGCTGTCTGTTTTATTCTAATGGAATGAAGTGTAACCTGTGTAAATAATATGACTCCGAACAAACCAACAGCAAAGTAGGTCAAAGCTGTATGACTGCTCTGACAATCTTGCGAGGTTTTAGTCCGCACATCAGGCAGTTTTTCGTCTTGTAGATTATTATTCCGCAGCGATATGTGTTGCACGCTGCAGGAAAAACTGGTTGTGGCAATATTAGGAACGTACGCCTACACAAACATCCCGATTTGTTTGAAGTTCACATTGCACATCTGGGATTTCACCTGGTCTGTGCCTTTTTATCCTTGTGAAATAGGTGACTATTCGTGGTGAACTTTTTATCTCTGCGTGGCATCGTGTCAAAGGCTGCACGAGCTTTCCGTAAGATTAAAAGTCCAGGTACTTTAACCAATCAGAATTAATTATCTCATTGAGGGCACTTATGTTTTTTTTTTTTTTCTTTTTCTCTCTCATTCATTTTACCCCCCCCCCCATCACACCATATACGGCAGAATAACACCCCGTCACTCAAATTGTGCATTCACTTTTATTTATTCTTTCATCATTTCTAGAACGACAATCGTTTCTGCTTCGTTTACAAATAAAAACGGGCTTTGATTTAATATCATTAACAAATTTAGGATTCAGAGACAAAATACTCTCAGGTGCGTTTACAATCCAGAGGGGGGGTTTGTGTTGAAGAAAATAAGAGGAATAACAACTTTATTAGTACATGTTATCCTGAACACGAACATTTGTGACATCTTGGATTTCACAAAGCTTTCACTGCAATAGGAAAGTTTTGACAATTTTGTGCATTCCATAAACCTGTACATATTATCTTTGGAACAGACTAATCCATGTAGTGCTACTCTAAGGCCGGGTGCACACGGAACGTTTTTTAGTGCGCACTAACGCACGTTAACAACACGCGTCGCTGCGTATAATTACGCTAAAGTGCATAACCACATGCATAACGCGCGCTGCGCATAATGCGCGCTGAGGGCGCCCAGGCCGAAAACACAAAGGCTGTTGCGCTAGGATTGACGCAACGTTGGGCGTCGCGCATGTGCACAAAATGGCCGTGTGCAGTCAAATTAGCGCACCTGCGCACTAGCACAAGTCTTCCTGCCTATATTCAGTTTTTTACGTCGTGTGTCAAAAATAACGCATCGTCTGGCCTCTACCCATCTCTTCCGTCATTCGTTAGTGCGCACTAAAGTCCCGTGTGCACTCTGCCTAAAAGGATGGGGTTTTCTGCTCTGCTCCATGAGGACGCTATGCCTGCCACCTAAAATGTGATGCTGGCTCCTAACTTTGGTAGAAATTTTTTCAAGCTCTGCTTTAGAATAGTTCTTAGACTAACATAACATTAACAATTTTAGTTATTGGTTTTTTTTGTTGTTATGGGCTGGTGTTGCGTGTACTCAACGCAAGCTTTTGAGTAGTTGACACCCAAAAGATTGCAGTTCAAAGAACCGCCTGACTTGTTGTGTCATGGCGCTTTTAACACCTTCACTACAAAGATGTACCTGGTATAGAGTATACTTGATTTGGTCAAATTTTGGAGCAAAGTAAAATAATTCTGTTTACTGCACACAAATTGCATTAGCATTTGGGCTCCAGAATGTGCCCTAAAGGTTTTGGCATCTCAGGCATGACACCCAAGGAGCTACAACCGTTTGAACAGCCGGGACACTGTCTAAAACACAGATCTCCAACTGCATCAGCAAAACACCTCAGATGCAGTCGCTCCTTCTAGCCAGCAGATGGCAAAATCTACCTGTCAAAAAGGCTACTACAGTAAACCATAATGTTCCTTTTTCCTGACAGTGGTTTTGTGGAAAATCACCTGGTGGTGAAGGAGTGCAGCTATAAGTCCATCCTACTGAAAGTCTTTGTTTGCCACCTCTGCTCCCTGATTGTACTAGGTATAAATAGGGACGTGTTCAATTCAGGGTCCAACTAGCCTGAAATCTTCGCATTTTGCCTCCGGCCCCTAAATTTCTACATGATTCTACTCTGATCTTTATACAGGAATTTGCAGGGCTTCTGAACATGTTCAGTTTGTGTTGAAGGAACTCCGGCAACCATTATATCTCAATATCCTCTAACAAAATTGTGACGGGAGCTGTTGGGAAGCTGATGTTCGCCACAGAATATTTGCTATCTGTGTAGGCGCATTTCTGTGCTTTTGTGATGAATGCAGTTGCTTCCAAACATTGACCAAAACTTGTTGGTTTTGTTTAGCTCATATGTTTAACAGGTCTTTTAGGCTGGGTTCACACCTAAGCGTTTTACAGCGCGTTCCTACGCACTGTAAAACGCTCAAACAGTGGAATCCCATGATTCCCTATGTGTGCATGTCACACCTGGCTGTTTCTCAGCGCGCATGAATGCGCTGATAAACGGCCGACGCACAAAGAAGTTCGGGAGCTTCTTTTCTGCAGATAGCCGCGCGTTCGCGGCCATATCATAGCTGCGAACGCAACGCGCGTGCGTGCGTTTGTATGCGCGAACGCGCGTAAAAAAACCGCACGCATTGCGCGACGCTGCGCAACGCGTAGGTGTGAACCCAGCCTTAGTGTGTGTGTGTCTCAATAGTTTGGCCTTTGAACCTGAAAATTACTTTTTGTATCAGATTACTTAGAGCAGGGGTCAGCAACCTTGGCTCCCTGATGTTTTGGGAACTACATCTCCCAAGATGCTCAGTCACCCATTAGGCTGACTGAGCCACATGGGAAATGTAGTTCCCAAACATCATAGAGCCAAGGTTGCTGACCCCTGACCTAGAAGCTCCAAGGAGACATGGCAACTTATCGCATTTCTCCTTCACTTCATTAGATTTTCAATGATAAAATATTAAAGCGGAGCTGTAACCAACCAAAGCTGCTGGTTCCTCTTTAAATGCTTTTGAAAAAACACCCTTCCTGTGAGCCACAGTCAAAATTACAACTACATTTTAGATACAGAGAAAGCTTTTCCCCTGATGTGTTAGAATTTAACCCCTTAGCCCACGCATGCTTAAAATGGGAAATATATGTGAAATCTATTCCTAGGCTCAGGAAAATATGAAGCATTTGTTTGTACTTGCCAAGTCTTTTTTTGTAATTTTATAATTTGTTCCAGGTGAGTCAGTGTCCTCACTGTCAGAGGGGATAAACCTTGGGGGATGAAAAAGGCCTTTAATGAAGCATGAGAAGATGTACTGTTACTTACAAGCGGATGTGTAAAAACCACAGTGATCCTATTACACGGTATCAAACTATAGTGCATTCATGTGAATGTTTATTAACATAGGGCAGGGATGGCAAACCTTGGCACATCAGATGATTCCGAACTGTTCCATGAAGCTCCGCTAGATTTAAAGCTGACTGCATCATCATAGGTTTTTGGCTTTATTTTATACATTTACTAGTTGTAAAGCCTGCCCAGAGGGCAGTCTATTGTGGATATACTGCCCCTGCTCATGTATACTGCCCCAGCTCGTGGATATTGCCCCAGCACGTGGATACTGCCCCAGCACGTGGATACTGCCCCAGCACGTGGATACTGCCCCAGCACGTGGATACTGCCCCAGCACGTGGATACTGCCCCAGCACGTGGATACTGCCCCAGCACGTGGATATTGCCCCAGCACGTGGATACTGCCCAAGCACGTGTATACTGCCCCAGCACGTGGATATTGCCCCAGCTCGTGGATACTGCCCCAGCACGTGGATACTGCCCAGCACATGGATATTGCCCCAGCACGTGGATTGATACTGCCCCAGCACGTGGATACTGCCCCAGCACGTGGATACTGCCCCAGCACGTGGATGGATACTGCCCCAGCACGTGGATACTGCCCCAGCTCGTGGATACTGCCCCAGCACGTGGATACTGCCCCAGCACGTGGATATTGCCCCAGCACGTGGATATTGCCCCAGCACGTGGATATTGCCCCAGCACGTGGATATTGCCCCAGCACGTGGATATTGCCCCAGCACGTGGATATTGCCCCAGCACGTGGATATTGCCCCAGTATTGCCCCAGCTCGTGGATACTGCCCTAGCACGTGGATATTGCCCCAGCTCGTGGATACTGCCCCAGCTCGTGGATACTGCCCCAGCACGTGGATACTGCCCAGCACGTGGATACTGCCCCAGCACGTGGATACTGCCCCAGCACGTGGATACTGCCCCAGCACGTGGATACTGCCCAGCACGTGGATACTGCCCCAGCACGTGGATACTGCCCCAGCACGTGGATACTGCCCCAGCACGTGGATACTGCCCCAGCACGTGGATACTGCCCCAGCACGTGGATATTGCCCCAGCACGTGGATTGATATTGCCCCAGCACGTGGATTGATACTGCCCCAGCACGTGGATACTGCCCCAGCACGTGGATGGATACTGCCCCAGCACGTGGATGGATACTGCCCCAGCACGTGGATGGATACTGCCCCAGCACGTGGATACTGCCCCAGCACGTGGATACTGCCCCAGCACGTGGATACTGCCCCAGCTCGTGGATACTGCCCCAGCACGTGGATACTGCCCAAGCACGTGGATACTGCCCAAGCACGTGGATACTGCCCAAGCACGTGGATACTGCCCAAGCACGTGGATATTGCCCCAGCACGTGGATACTGCCCCAGCTCGTGGATACTGCCCCAGCACGTGGATACTGCCCCAGCACGTGGATATTGCCCCAGCACGTGGATATTGCCCCAGCACGTGGATATTGCCCCAGCACGTGGATATTGCCCCAGCACGTGGATATTGCCCCAGCACGTGGATATTGCCCCAGCACGTGGATATTGCCCCAGCTCGTGGATACTGCCCTAGCACGTGGATATTGCCCCAGCTCGTGGATACTGCCCCAGCTCGTGGATACTGCCCTAGCACGTGGATATTGCCCCAGCACGTGGATGGATACTGCCCCAGCACGTGGATATTGCCCCAGCTCGTGGATACTGCCCCAGCTCCTGGATATTGCCCCAGCACGTGGATATTGACCCAGCACGTGGATATTGCCCCAGCACGTGGATATTGCCCAGCACGTGGATATTGCCCCAGCACGTGGATACTGCCCCAGCACGTGGATACTGCCCCAGCACGTGGATACTGCCCAGCACGTGGATACTGCCCCAGCTCGTGGATACTGCCCCAGCTCGTGGATATTGCCCCAGCTCGTGGATACTGCCCCAGCACGTGGATACTGCCCAGCACATGGATATTGCCCCAGCACGTGATTGATACTGCCCCAGCACGTGGATACTGCCCCAGCACGTGGATATTGGCCCAGCTCGTGGATACTGCCCCAGCACGTGGATATCGCCCCCCCGCTCGTGGATATGGCCCCCCCGCTCGTGGATATGGCCCCCCCGCTCGTGGATATGGCCCCCCCGCTCGTGGATATACTCACCTACATCGGCCTTAGCTCCTCCAGCGATGGCGGTCCCGCGTCCCGCTTCCAGCGTCCTCTCTCGCTCCGTTGGTCACCGGGATGACGTCACGAAAGCCTTTGACCCCCGGGGTCAAAGGCTTTCGTGACGTCATTCCGGCGAGAGAGGACGCTGGAAGCGGGACCGCCATCGCTGGAGGAGCTAAGGGCCGATGTAGGTGAGTATGTGTAGGCAACATCCCCCTACATTGGCCCGGAGCCTCAGCGGTGGCTGTCGTAGGCTGCTCGGCCGGCCTCCAGGCTTAGGCGAGCCCCCGGCTCGGCTGGGCCTGTAGGCCCAAGCCAAGCGGGGGCTCGCCTGAGCCTGGAGGCCGGCCGAGCAGCCTGCGACAGCCGGAGGACAGTCACCGCTGGAGCTCAGGGCTAATGTAGGTGAGTATGTGCTCTCCACACCCACCCTGCTTACTCGGCCGGTATCCAAGCTTAGGCGAGCCCCCGGCTTGGGCCTAGAGGCCCAGCAGAGCCGGGGACTCGCCTGAGCATGGAGGCCGTCGAGTTGCATGCTCGGCCGTCCTCCAGGCTCAGGTGAGTCCCTGGCTCGGCTGGGCCTCTAGGCCCAAGCCAAGCCGGGGGCTCGCCTGAGCCTGGATGCCGACCAAGTTTAGGCGAGCCCCCGGCTTGGCGTGGGCCTAGAGGCCCAGCCGAGCCGGGGACTCGCCTGAGCCTGGAGGACGCCCGAGCATGCAACTCGACCGGCCTCCATGCTCAGGCGAGTCCCCGGCTCGGCAGGGCCTCTAGGCCCAAGCCAAGCCGGGGGCTCGCCTAAGCTTGGATACCGGCCGAGCAAGCAGGGTGTGTGTGTGTGTGTAGAGCACATACTCACCTACATCGGCCTCGAGTCTCCACCGGTTCCACACATACTCACCGACATCGGCCCTTAGCTCCTCCAGCGATGGCGGTCCCGCTTGCAGCATCCTCTCTCTCTCCGTTGCTCGCCAGGATGACGTCACGAAAGCCTTTGACCCCCGGGGTCAAAGGCTTTCGTGACGTCATTCCGGCGAGCAACGGAGAGAGGATGCTGCAGCGGGACCGCCATCGCTGGAGGAGCTAAGGGCCGATGTCGGTGAGTATGTGTTAGGCAACATCGGCCCTGAGCTCCAGCGGTGACCTCCTCCGGCCGAGCAGGCTGCTCGGCGGCCTCTACGCTTAGGCGAGTCCCCGGCTCGGCTGGGCCTGTAGGCCCAAGCCAAGCCGGGGGCTCGCCTAAGCCTAGAGGCCCGCCGAGCAGCCAGCGGCAGCTGGAGGAGGTCTCCGCTGGAGCTCAGGGCCGATTTTGGGGTGTATTTTTTGGGAACTTCGGCCCCGATCCTCCAGCGGTGACCTTCTCCGGCTGCCGCTGGCTGCTCGGCGGGCCTCTAGGCTTAGGCGAGTCCCCGGCTCGGCTGGGCCTGTAGGCCCAAACCGAGCCGGGGGCTCGCCTAAGCCTAGAGGCCCGCCGAGCAGCCAGCGGCAGCCGGAGGAGGTCTCCGCTGGAGCTCAGGCCGATTTTGGGGTGTATTTGTTTGGGAACTTAGGCCCCGATCCTCCAGCGGTGACCTTCTCCGGCTGCCGCTGGCTGCTCGGCGGGCCTCTAGGCTTAGGCGAGTCCCCGGCTCAGCTGGGCCTGTAGGCCCAAACCGAGCGGGGGCTCGCCTAAGCCTAGAGGGCCGCCGAGCAGCCAGCGGCAGCCGGAGGAGGTCTCCGCTGGAGCTCAGGCCGATTTTGGGGTGTGTTTGTTTGGGAACTTCGGCCCCGATCCTCCAGCGGTGACCTTCTCCGGCTGCTGCTGGCTGCTCGGCGGGCCTCTAGGCTTAGGCGAGTCCCCGGCTCGGCTGGGCCTGTAGGCCCAAACCGAGCCGGGGGCTCGCCTAAGCCTAGAGGGCCGCCGAGCAGCCAGCGGCAGCCGGAGGAGGTCTCCGCTGGAGCTCAGGGCCGATTTGGGGGTGTGTTTGTTTGGGAACTTCGGCCCCGATCCTCCAGCGGTGACCTTCTCCGGCTGCCGCTGGGTGCTCGGCGGGCCTCTAGGCTTAGGCGAGTCCCCGGCTCGGCTGGGCCTGTAGGCCCAAACCGAGCCGGGGGCTCGCCTGAGCCTGGAGGCCCGCCTAGCAGCCTGCTCGGCCGGAGGACGGTCACCGCTGGAGCTCAGGGCCGATTATGGGGACTATGTTTTGGGAACTTTGGCCCCGATCCTCCAGCGGTGACCGTCCTCCGGCTGCCGCTGGCTGCTCGGCGGGCCTCTAGGCTTAGGCGAGTCCCCGGCTCGGCTGGGCCTGTAGGCCCAAACCAAGCCGGGGGCTCGCCTGAGCCTGGAGGCCCGCCTAGCAGCCTGCTCGGCCGGAGGACGGTCACCGCTGGAGCTCAGGGCCGATTATGGGGACTATGTTTTGGGAACTTTGGCCCCGATCCTCCAGCGGTGACCGTCCTCCGGCTGCGCTGGCTGCTCGCGCGGGCCTCTAGGCTTAGGCGAGTCCCCGGCTCGGCTGGGCCTGTAGGCCCAAACCAAGCCGGGGGCTCGCCTGAGCCTAGAGGCCCGCCGAGCAGCCAGCGGCAGCCGGAGGACGGTCACCGCTGGAGGATCGGGGCATCTGGCCGTGTAAACACACGGGTAGCTGCGCGCGGCTCGTGCCGTTTTTTTTTTTTTTTATTTTTTTCACGCGGCCGGCACGCGCAGCTACCTGTGTGTTCTAACGGCCGCTTTCAAATGTCCGTCGCGCATGCGCAGTAGGGTTTTGGCGACGGACAGTTTTTAGCTTATCCTTTTATAGTATAGATTACCTGGGCCGTTTATTGTGGTAAGATCTCTTACAGCGTGTTCTCTCACAGATTTGGTTTATAGTTATACCTTTTTTAGATTTATATTTTTACAACATATTCAGGGTTATTCAGAGAGATCTGAATTGCTGGCGAAAGGTAGCCAAACGGTGATAGTCAACTTAAGGTTACCTTTCCTGGCCATTCGGCTATCCAGAGAGCAGGCAGTTCGCCAAATATTGGCAAATTGGCTGCACATACGGTGCCTGTTCGAGGGCAGTGAAATCCCCATAGCTTCGTCTATATAGAAAACAAAAACCAGCAGTGAAAAGTTGTCAAAATTCCCTGCTGTTCAGTGGTTTCATTCGACAGGTTTATTCAGGCGAATCCCATAGGCTTCAATGTTAAAAATATTCCCGTTTAATCCAATATCTAATAAACCGTTTATTATAATATTCTGCAGTAAAGTTTCTTTTTTTTATATTTTTTTTTTAAAAAAATTTAGGATCTTTTAGGCATTTTTCAGCAAAACTTTTTTTTTTTCTCTTTTAATCGGTTTTTCTGTAACAGCCCTTTTATCATTCATTGATCTTATATGTAAATTTCCGACATTTTCGTTCTGTAGTTTCTTTGCAAACAGCGTTTCCCTTTTCAAACATTCAAGCGTACTGTTTTTTTAATTTTTTTTTCACTCCATTCGCCTGCGGTGTCGGCTTTTTCCAGTGGCTGCTCTGTGCTGTGATCGGCGGCTGCTCGGGTTTTTCCGACTTTTTCGCTGAGGTTAATCCAGATATTTTTGCGGGTTTCGGTGAGCGTTCGCAGGGTTTTGTGGTGAGTGTTTGTCTGGTTTGCGGTGGCTTTTCCCTGCACTACGATGGCCCTGTAGTGCTTGCTGAATACACCACAGGGTCGCCAAAATGGGATCGCCAAATCGCACCGAATTGAAGAGAACGAAAAGTCACCGAACGTGCTGTGACATTTTGATTCTCTTTGAATAACCCTGAATGTTTACAAGTCTATCTTGTAACTTGCTATATTTTGGCTTGCAGGGTAGGGTGCAGATCCAAGTTTTTCTTTCTGTATATAGATGGACTGTTTTCATTTTATTTTATTTTTCCCTTTGATATCTCAGCAGGCCTTCATATATGTCAGGTAATATTTGATGTTCCTGAAATTGGGGTGACAACCTCATCAGCAATACATAATATATCAATGGTTAAATATTGGAGGGGCAGACTAATAGAGCAATACCTCCGTATTATGTTGCAGATGTGATTTGATTAGTAATGCGGAAACGAGTTTCAACACGATCGCCTTCATCTCGTATTCTTTTGTGACATCAATCAATTGGTCAAATAGACAAGCCACACCTTAATCAATTAATCTCTCAGAAGATCCTCGGAACAGACCTATGATAAATATTCCTTTTAGTTTGTAAACCAAGATGTGTAAATCATTTAGAATAAACCTACTCTAAAACATCTTAAAGAAGATGACTCTGCTGGCACAAACAGCTCGTGCTGTTACGTCAGGTGTAAACTGCAGACTCTTAACATCTTTAGAAATGGAAACAAATACTGAGCTACGACCACCAAATTTGGCACGGACCTTCAGCATGTTCTGGCTCGGCTTGTTATATCTTTTCTACGTGATCCGCCTTTCAGATTTTCTGTAGCGGGCTTCCAAAATTCTCATACAGGGTTATTCATTATCTCAAGTCTTATTAAATCCAGGGGCACAGTGCAAGAATTTTACCTCTGGCTGCTAATTTTAGACTACTAAAATTCTGCACAAACCTTTTTATTTCACAGCTAAAAATGTATGGTCTATTCTGCTTCCCTAAGCAAAGCTGTGAGGCGTGGGTGCTTTAGACTAGCCTGTCTGTATTTGACCAGTACTCACACAATGAAGTTCGGCAGATAGCTTCAACTCAGCAAACTGACACGTAGAAAGATGAATCCAGTTGAAGACTTTAATGATCAGACTGACAATCTTGTAATAATGTACAGCAATGCAGATAAAAAGGCATTAGTTTTGTCCAGCAGGGAGCACAGAATGGCTGCTATGTAACCAGGAAGTCCCTTGGAACAAGACACTGAGCAAAGGGGTGGAAACTAGCTGGATACAGAAAGCTAAGGAAACCCAGCAGGGACAAAAGGGCTGTGAAATCAATAGCATGTAAGCAGCAAAGGCAGATTCAACACAAAACAGAAAAATATACAATAAATTCTAAATCGTGGGGCATGACATTGTCTCTAATTCTTCCAGCCACTTTATAACCATTTTAATATCAATTATAATGTTACTATAAAGCATCTGCATTTAGAATGTCCTTCATGCAATGGCTGCGAAGCTTGACGCTACAGATTTTCTCATACTGTACATCCAGTAATCGCAGCCTGACCATTTCTTTTGAAACCACAAAGATCACAAACGTCATCATTGCCCTTGTCCGCAAGCTCAAGTTATTGGCAGGAGCCGTAGAATAATTTTCTTTCGCTAGCTTTGCTAATGTTGGCCTGTGCGATCTAGCGATGGCAAATGCTAATGTTTGTGCCATTTGAAAAGGCTCCTATTCCAATTTTTCCAATTTTCCTTTCCCAGAAAGTCAATGTTGTAGGACATTACCAAAGAAATGCACGCTCCGATACAGCCACGAAATACAATCTGTGTATATAATTGCCAGACATGTTCCGGAATTGATATCACGTTGAGAAATTACATCCAGCGATCACAGCGACACAATGTGTTTGATTATTCTAAGCTTAACCCTGCAGCTTCTGTGGGACGCTACTAAAAAGTCTAGTTTCGATGGTCAAATGATTTATAATATATTCTATTCCTCCAATTTTGGGCACTTTACTGATTCACTGTTTAGTAAATAAGCCCCAGTGCAGCCTCCAGTAAAGTGAGAGCTCTCATCTGTCTTAATATATAACGAAGCTTTATTGACTGATCAAAATTAGAACGGTACAAAAACATTGCTTTAAAAACGTCATGTACCAACATCATACCAACAGAGCGGCTTACTCTCCCCCTCCCCCCCACTTGAAGTCATTCGCCAATGCTGCGATACCCCAGGTTACCATAGTAACCATTCAAACAAAGGTGTATGTACCCAGATTAAAACCTAAAAAAGATGTCATGTTGTGAGAATATCCACATCATGTTTTTCCTAATCCGTATGTTGTCTTGAAAATGTCAACATAATGTTATCCACTCTTAAGTTTACACTTCTTCTGAGACCCAAATTTTGCTGCGTAACTCGTTCTAGAGCTTTTGAGCTACGACCACCAAATTTGCCTCAGCATGTTCTGGCTCGTCTTGTTATATCTTTTCTATGTGATCTGACTTTCAGATTTTCTGTAGCGGGCTTCTGAACTTCCAAAATTCTCATACGGTTATTCAGAGAGAGGTGAAAAGCGGGAGAATGGCTGGAGAATGGAAAATTCGAGGTCAAAATAGCCAAACCAGAAAAATTCTCCCTTTCATCTCACTTTCCAAATCGGCTATTTTGACCTAGAATTTTCCATTCTCCTGCTTTTCACCTCTCTGAATAACCCTGATAGACTTTCAATGAGCGGATCAGACCTCTGAGCCTGGTACAAATTTCAACTGTTACCCTGAGCAGTGATATTTTATGACGGGAAACTGAATTATTTTTTTCTTTCTTAACGTACGAGGAGCTTCAGATCAGTTCCTTTTTTTTTTTGCTTTTGTTTTTTCTTCCCACTGCCATGCCAACCCCAATATTTTCAGACTTTAACGTTTCAAGTCTATACACCTCCTATTGATCTCTATACTCCGTATGTATACAATAAAGCTCTGAAGTATTTAATTGCAACACACTATGCATTTTTCATCATTTTCTTTAATTGGATATACAGTCCAAACACAGCCTGTGCACAATGGCTGGCAAACCTAGGACAGGACTCCAATTCAGGCGCAAACTTAACCACAGCTGTTGTAAACATACCACTTCCATTGGTTTCAATGGCTCTGATACGTTTACTCCGGACATGGAATCTAGCTCCTGGAGTACTCTTGACATGTTACATTTGTCTTCTGCCCTTTTTGCTCCCTGATCCTTATTTATCCCTTTCCCGGGTTATTTCTGTGCCTTGATGGATAATCCTTTGATCCCTGTCTGGTAAGGATGGCGTGCTTTGCTTCCAAATCCCAGTAATCGCTGACTGTTTTATTTACAGTAAGATGCTCTTTCCGCTAATGTAAAGGAACCAAACACCCAGTGTCTGATTGGGCCGTGTTAACAAAGATTAATTGCCGGTCAGCTTTGGGTACCATTGCTAGAAGATCCTGGGAATATAACAAGCAAGGTTTATTGTTTAAAAACATCTTGTCTGAGTCACTCTCGTCTTCATTTACTTATACAAAAAAAAGCAAACGAAGCATTGAATAATAAGGAAACCATTGAGCTTTTACGACTGAAAGGATACGTGTTGGGCAGACTGGCATTGGACCCCCCTCCCTGGTGCCCTGGACAGGTCTTGCTGCAGTCCAGTGCGCCTCAGATGGATCCAGCACACCTTGATGGCTTCCGGGCAGCCTCAGCATGGGACATACTGCCCAGAGACATGCTGACTGTGAGCTGGATGTCCCTCTCAAAAGGCTGCTCAGATTCTCGGTGTGTGCACATGGCGCTGCAGCAGGAAGTAGAGTGCGGCTATGCTGCCACGTTCCCCTCGAACATCAGCTTCTCCCAGATTCTGAAATCTGGATGAGACCAGAATGCTCGGGGTTCCAAACATTGCTGATTAGGGGTGCTCACTGTGTACATTTTAAAGTTCCTTTAATGTGCTCAGTTCATTTGATACGGCTCTGAATTCCATCTGTATATTCTTTTTTGGTGATAAAATCACCAGCAAATGTATAAGTTTACTGAAGGGGGGGGGGTGATCTCTCTATCAAATCTTTGTCATAGATATCTGCCCAGGGCAGGGGTTTGGGGGGGGGGGACGACTTTATTTGGCAAGGCTTTTCAGAGATTGATACATATGGTAGTTGATTGATATATTTATGGTAGGTTTGAGCACTAAAAGAACATCCCGTCTGTGTGCGCCCAGCGAGGGTGTGAGACATGAACTAGTATTATGTGCTCATTGAAAGGGTGGTGTATACCTGGAATAACCTTCCAGCAGAGGTGGGTGGGAGGCTGCTGTGTAATGCTATCTTTAGCTAATGGCGAGCCAGGAAATTTGCACGCAGTGTGAGCTGGCAGGCGGCTTTTCTGCTGCCAAACGGCCATTCTTTTCTAATCTAATAAAACAAATGTTCCTGCATACGCCTGTAAAGGGATTGTTAAAAAGACACACTCGGGCTGTTATGGATGACCTAAACATTAACACACACACCCCGCCCCCCCCATGACGCCCTCCGCGTCCCTCTTGTTTTAACCTCCGTTATCAGTAAACCTCATTTATCCTAGCCCTGGGCTGCCTCGACGCTGCACTGGACGGGACATACTAGGGCTTCCTCTCGAGCTGGAGATGACACGCAACCAGCATGAGGCTCGACGGTGTCCAGCTAATGCAACGGCTCTCAACGTGAGCCCTCTGAGACCCGATCCACTGCAAAGGATCCTGCTTCCTGAAACTGATCCATGAAGCTGAGATCAGTACAAGCAGCTCTCGGGTTCAAGGTGGAGGTAATACCCCACTCTCAGAGGGCTTCACTAACCCTCTAAGAATGGTGACGACATTTCATGTCACCGTGACCACCCAAATTACAAATGGACAAAGAGTCTAGAGCCTCCAGATGTTTTAAACTGCGTCTCAGTCAATGATTCTCAGTTACTCATTGGATGAGGCTGAGACTCATGGGAAATGGAGTTCCAGACATCTGGAGGGCGTTGGTTGCCGACGCCTGCTTTAAGGTATATTTTATAGTGTCATTTTTCAGCTGGAAATTCTGGATTTGGATTTTTTGCACATCCATTTTTTTGGCACAACGCTCCTCACTGGCTCCTTGGCTTTGTGGCATTCTGGGATACCTACACAGGCTTAGAGCTTACCGCATCCACAATACAGGTTTGCAACTCCGCAGTTAGATCCAGTGACTTTAAGATACCTGCTCATTTTGTATGTAGAGGACTCCTAGCTTGGTATTCTTGTGTATTGCATATAACCATAATTGCTACATTCAGGGTTGGAGTGGATCCGCTTGACGTCTGTAGTAGCGGCAACCAGCAAGGATATCCCTTTAAGATTTCCTAGAATATTTTTTGGTATAATTTGCTTTTTAAAAGCAGGTTCTTTGCATCTGCTGAGTGTCTAAGGAACTGCTAACAGGCCAGGTTTGCCAGATATCTGAAGCATAGCAGGTGATCTGATTTTGATGCTCACGGATTGCAGGATTCAGTCTGAATTTCCCCAAGGTGATCCTTAAAACCTGGCCTGGTTGAGGGTCCTGAGGGCAGGTTTGGGGAAACACTAGTCTAAGAGAATACATAACGAGTGCAGAGGAAGGTTGATCACGTTTTGGCATGTTGTCTACTAGAATATCAAGACTTCTGAGGTTGATCTAAACCAGAAAATCTGCCGTCACAATTGCTGAAGCAGACACTTCCCATCTCCTTCAAGGTCATGCAATGATCAGTTGTACATGTCAAGCTGTCAGTGCTAGACCCAGCTGGGATGGCAGCGTGAAAAGGAATCTTATTTGCATTGACGAACCACGGTGTAAGGCTAGGTTCACACCACGGCGTAGCGTCGCGCAATGCGCGCGTTTCTTTTACGCGCGTTCGTGCATACAAAAAACGCGCGAACGTGCGTTGCAGCGCGTTCGCGGCTATGATATGGCCGCGAACACGCTGATAACTGCCCCAAAGAAGCTCCCGCACTTCTTTGGACGTAGGCCGTTTCTCAGCTCGTTCATGCGCGCTGAGAAACGGCCAGGTGTGATATGCCCACATAGGGAATAATGGTATTTCACTGTTTGAGCGTTTTACAGCGCGCAGGAGCGCGCTGTAAAACGCTTAGGTGTGAACCCAGCCTAAATGTGTGTGCGTGTATCCAGCAAATCATTGCTTATCTTATAATTTCACAACCACTTCGGAAATGTAACCATAACGTGTATGTACATTATTCTATTAACCCTTGGGGCTGTTAAACGCCAGAGTTGCAATATTGACCAACACCAGCGTTTCTCAAAAGTAAAATAAAGAGTAACCTGAGAAGCTTCACAGGGAAACCTCTGCTGTGCTTTCGATTTTTTTCATTTTATTTAACACCAGCGTTTGCCAGAGCTGCGGCATCAGAATTTACTGGATAACACTCTGTATTTTAGGACCGTCTTTAAGAACAATATTTATACTGTGTGTATGCATGTAATGACGTTTTGATAACTGGTTGTCGCGCTGCTTATTCACGAGGCTTAAAAGACCTGTCTAACTGTAGGTGTGGAAAATTAAAGGGATACGTTATTAAAAATAGAATTCCCTTTTTCTTAAATAATTGGGCAGATACTGCTCACAGCCTCTACCCCAGGGATGCCCAAACAACGCCCCCTCAGATGTTCCTGAACTACAACTCCCAGAAATCTCTGACTGCATTAGGTGGATGGAGAAGCATGGGAGTTGTAGTTTATGGACATCTAGGGGGGCCGGAGTTTGGACATCCCTGCTCTACTCGGTTATTATATTATTATTTTTTATTTTTTTTAGGTGATTATAATCCGTTTTTCCTCCCTCACTATACACTGCTGCTCCTCTTTGGCTCAGGATCTTCTGAACCCGGAAGTCCCCGCAGCCTTATGACACAATTTGTACTCCCATGCAACTTGCATAGCATTGAACCCACAAATTGCACACCGCTATGGACTTATGCACGTAACATACAACGGTTCCATAGTGCTTGCGCAGAGTAATGGATCGGATCTGTGTGCATGCAAGGATTCAATTGCTGCTTGTCTGAAGCCGCTTACTTTCGTGGAGGTCTTGGTGACATCGGCATGTTCTTTGCTTGCTGACGTCATCTGGTGACTGGCAGCTTGGAAATGTAAAAATCCCAGCTACTGGAGACTTTGGGTGGGAATCGGAGGTAACTCCTCCAGATCAGGGTAGGAGATGGGGGGGGGGGGTGGCACTTGACACATTTTGCACTTTAATACAATAATGTGGTCAGGATGTTAATGTTTATTTTAAGTTCCTACAATGCAGCAAGAATTTAACCAGGTAGGATGCTGTTACAAGAGCGACAGTAAAACAAATATATTTATTTCTAGTGCTATTCTTGGATTCGCGTGGCCATTTTCATACCAGGTCTTACTAAAGTGGTGCAAACACATGTGCTGATCGTTTCAAACGGTCATTATATCTTGGCACACGAGCATAGCATTACGAGCCTCGCAGGAGCACAAAGTTCAGGTGGAAGGACGCCAGTAGATCTTTTCTAGGTGTAAAGCTAGCAGAAGGTGGTGGACTTGGCTGAAACATTAACTGGAAGACTGGAGGTATGTTTTTATTACTAGGATCATCATTCTAAACTACATAAATTGCAAAATCCCCATCTATGTGTTGGGACAAAATCAAATGGCACGCTGACCACAGTCACTTCTCTCAAATATCTAGGTATGTGGCTAGACCTAAATCTATCCTTTTGGCCCCCGCAACGAAAAACTCGTCTAAACTTTACCCTAAACTAGGTGCCCTGTACATGAACAAATCCTGCCTGAGCCCCGCGGTAAGAAAGCAAATTGTACAACAAATGCTCATGCCGGCTTTTGAATACGGAGATGTAGTGTATGCAGCGGCCCCGCAAACGCACCTTCATAAACTTACTACATTGTATAACTCATTCTGCTGCTTTGCGCTACAATGTAACTACATGACCCACCATTGTGACATTTTAAAAGAGCTAAACTGGCAGTCGCTGGAATCTAGACGCACCCTTCACCTTTCCATCTTGGTGTTGAAGAGCTTTTCTGGGAAGCTGCCACCCTACCTGAATAGGCTGCTTCCCCCAGTAGTTCCTTCATCCTATAACCTCCGATCCAGGACCAGCACCTTACTTGCAATACCACAATACAAAAAGAAAATGTCTCGATCCTCATTTTCCTACAGAGCACCGCAGTTATGGAATAACCTCCCAGACGCCATCAAATCTTCCCCCAGTCTTAAGTCACTAAGAGCTCCCTATTAACATACCTTGATACAGAATGCGCCTGTAAACATGTAACATAATGACTATTTCTTACATATTTATTTTCTGTTAATCTGTATATTTGTGCTATTTTTTTTTTTTAATACCTTGCATTGTATTAGTTTGTAATTGCGTAACAATTCAATGTTCTTGAACCCAGGACATACTTGCAAACGAGAGAAATCTCAATGTATCCTTCCTGCTAAAATACTTTACAAATAAATAAATAAATTCTGTTCTGTGAGTTCATATCGGCTTTTCTCCACGACATTTGTTTACCGTTGAATAAATTTATGCAATAAACTTTATATACAAATTTAACTTCTACAAAAATAAGTGGAAAAAATCTTACCATGTAGTGTTAGTCTGACACTGGTTTTTCAAAACGTTATATACTCACTATCTGTTCTACTGGATTTCTTCTGAAATTCATTGCAGAGAGTTGCCAGACTATTCAAAGCATCGTAATAATCAATGGAAAGGCATGGTTTGCTTACATAGAGCACTTAACCTTGTATACCTAAAATAACAGGTAAAACGTCTAGTAAGGTGACCCTAAGGTATGCATGCAATGTCAAACACAGGTTTTTGTTATCCCTTATATAGCAAACACATTCCATGTCTACATACAAAAACTGATAACAAAAATCATCAAAGCATTGGTCATGTTCCAAGTTTCTTTTATGTGCTGGAAATCCCCCCAGACTTTGCAGCATCCGCAGTGACTTTTAAGGCTGGCGGCACACGAGGATACTGTACTGCGTCCGTTACGGACACACCTTTTGACAGATAATGTGTACTGTGTAAAGTGCGTCCGTAACATCTGTTGTCTCCACGCCCTAGGAATATATGGCTGCATTGTTTCTGCGTCCGTTTAGCTTTTTCACGTCTGTTATTTTTGCGTCCGTTGCTATATGTGTTGCCCGTCCGTGAACGAGTGCGCATGTGCTTCGTGTTTAATTGACTCCTTTATAAAGCTACGGTGGACAGCAAACAGTGCGGTTGGACGGATGCAAAATGTTTGCTCGTGTGCCGCCAGCCTAAACCGACCAGGAGCAACTCTAGCTCCTTCTGTGTCGTCTTAAATAGATTCTCTGGAGTTAGAGCAGGAGGGTGAGAGACGGAGGGGTTAAACATTAGGACTAGGGTCAGACGAGCGCATTTTGTACGGACTGTGTGTCTGTGCACAATGGACGTACTTTCTGACTGATGATAAGGTAGTGACCACACGGTCTGTTTTTTTCACTGCCGTATTTTTGACGGATGTAGGAGGGAAAATAAATTAAAATGAAAAACCATTTTGTCCGGCAAAAATGCTGGACGTATAAATGCAGTCCGTCTGACTACGTTTCATCACTCACACACAAAGCTATGCGGATGTTGCAGATGTGGCGCACTCCGCACGTCCGTTCTAGCAGTATTACGTTTTTGCCTAACCTGCGTCTGTTTGCCGCGTCCATCATGCAGCCGCACTTCTGTGCGGACGTACTTCGTGTGTGGGGATCCATTGGTCGGAATGCTATGCTGCCACGGATGTACAAATGTGGGGCAAAACGGACGTGATAACTGCGCTCGTCTGACCCCAGCCTAACCCGTCTGCACCCCACTAACTTTAATCCTTTCAGGTTTAGTTTAAAAACGTTCAGTTATCACAGCACTGGGCTGCCTCGGTGCTCCCCTGGACGTCATCCTGCCGACTTCCTGTGAGCCGTAGCATGTGATTGTGGGAGAGCTGGGTGCTTGAGCAAGCGTTCAGCCAATCAGATGGCTCTTAGGCTGTACAGTCTACAGTGGCATTATGTGATGGAATAAATACTCGAGGAAAGTAGAACCTGCCCCGTGTGCGTTTGATTCCCCAGAGAAATGTCTAACAGTCGTTCCCAACCTTTGTCCTCGGGTTCCCCGACAGGTCAGGTTTTCCAGATAGCTGAAGCTCAGCACAGGTGATATGATTTGCTGCTCAGTGATTGCAGGATTCAGTCTGCATTTCCCCAAGGTGATCCTTAAATCTGGCCAATTAGGGGTGCTTGAGGATCAGGGTTGGGAACCATTAGTCTAGAGTAGAATCGTACAATGTGCCTGGAGGTGTTGAAAGGTGCAGACCTATGCTTCATCTATCTTAGGTCCACACTCGCAGTGTAATATGTGGCTATTTAGAAAAAAACAAATTTACAACAACTTTATTTTGAACAATAATGTAAACAATTCACACAACAAAACAATGTTAAAAAACACAAATAGAATAATGGGGTATACGTTAAGGTATATCTGGAAGGGTACAGAGCAATATAAGAATATGGTTTTAAGGATACTTCAGGATGAAAAAACGTATGGGGTATTAACCCAAAATCCCACCAGTAGGTTTTCAAATGATCTTGAAAATATACTTATAGATGCACGTGGGGAAGGTCTAATCACTGAAAATGAATATAAATTTATGAAACCAATTAATCCAAGAATCGCTACTTTTTATGCTCTGCCTAAAATACACAAAAAGGTTTCACCCCCTCCAGGACGTCCTATAGTTTCCGGTTGTAATAACCTTACACAGAATGCCAGTATCTACATTGATCAAATCTTGAAGAAATTTGTTTGTGAGCTCCCGTCTTATATTAGAGATTCTACACAGATGCTCCAATTCTTGTCAAATCTTACCTTAACTGATAATGTACTTTTATGTAGCTTGGACGTTGAGTCGCTATATAGTTGCATTCCCCACAATTTAGGTTTGGAACATATTAAATACTTTCTGGATCAGAGGGGCGAACGACATAAGAAACATACGGATTTTGTGTTACGATTGTTACACTTCATACTGACACACAATTTTTTCATTTTTGATCACAAGTTCTATAGGCAAATCACAGGTACAGCCATGGGTACATCTATGGCACCATCCTACGCCAACCTACACCTTGGTTGGTGGGAACACTTTGTTGTTAAGGGTCCAGATTTTGCAGAATTTCAACATAGAATCATTGAATGGAAACGTTACATCGATGACGTCTTTATACTATGGGATGGGAATCGAGATTCCTTTATTGATTTTGTAAACAAACTGAACCACAATGATCTAAATTTGAAATTTACATTTGAAATACAAGAACAGACCATTAACTTCTTGGACGTTTCAATCAATAAATCATCTCATGGACAAATAATGACTACACTATATAGAAAAGAAACAGCTACAAACAATCTTCTCAATTGGGAAAGTTTTCATCCTTCCCCTTTGAAACGCGGAATACCAACGGGACAATATATCCGTCTGAGAAGAACTTGTTCATCCCTCGAAGACTTTAAAATCAAAGCTAGAGATTTGAAGATGATGTTCAAACAAAAAGGATACCCTAACAGATGCCTTAAGAGAGCATATCAAAATGCTCTTCTTACTGATCGTGATATGCTTTTACAGGATAAACAAAAAAATACAGAAACCTGTATTAGAATGATTGGCAATTTCGACACTGGTTGGTACGAAATTCGGAAAATTTGTGAACGTTACTGGCCCTTACTTACTCAAGATTTACACCTTCGAAAAGTGTTGACAAAACATGCGTCTATTACTTCTCGTCGTTGTTCTAACATTGGTGATCAGGTTGTCCATAGTCATTTTGCAGTAAAAAACATTTCAAAAACAAATTGGTTAAGTAAACCACCCATTGGAACATTTAAATGTGGTAAATGTAAAGGGTGTAAATATATACAAAAAGACTCAAAGGAATTCACTAACTTTGATAATACTGAAAGATTTAGTGTGAAAGACTTTTCAAACTGCAATACATCCGGCATCGTGTATCTCCTTACATGTAGCTGTGGGATTAAGTATATTGGGAAGACTTTTCGTCCCCTCAAATTGAGAATTTTGGAACATGTACGTTCAGTTCGATATTTACGGGAAACCCCAGTATCTAGACATCTACGTCTTAAACATCATAATAGTGCTGAAAGTCTTAAGTTTATGGTGGTTGAAAAAGTTCGGATTGGCCCCCGAGGGGGAAACTTTGACAAAAAACTTTGTCAAAGAGAGGCATATTGGATCTATAAATTAGGAACCAAAAATCCTGGTGGTCTAAATGAAGGATTTACCTTCACCCCATTTATTGATAGCACTACTTAACTTCTAACCTTATCTGTCAGTTCCTATTCGTATGTATATGTATCTCATATATATACTTTCTTCTTTCTTCAATTTTATTTTTCTAAATTGTGTATAATAAATTGTTCACATATTGTATTTTCTTATGTCAGGACATCAATGCTACTGTGTATTTTGATTTTTTTAACTTGATGCATGTTCGTTCTTTTTCCTCAGATCACAAGGTGGCCTTTTGGATATTTACTGTATCTAGTGGGGGTTAGATGGGTTCGTGATTATAATTTTTTAGTCTGATGAACTTATCCGCCTCCTATGATTTAATAGAGAATTCTTCCTTCTATGGCATGCCTTATGTTTCATTTAGACAGATTGGTTGGACATTTCCGACGGTCTCCGTCACTTAGACTAAATTATTCTTAACTGCTTTGTTGCTAACGGAAGTGATGGTATCTGAGAGGTCACATGTTTAGCTCACGTGTCTAATTTGCATATTAATTAACCTCCTTTCCCAACATGCATCACAAAATAGTATATATTGACGTTCCTGTACAGAGTAATACCACTCTTGATGAAGCCGTGATTGGAAACGGCGAAACGCGTTGAGTCTTCACTCTGAGTATTATACTCTAATTTTAACAGACACTATGACTATTCAATTTGCTATACAGTTTTGGTAATCTGGTAAAATCCCTTTTGGTGACCACGTGGTGCGGCCGCTGCGCATATGTACTTATGTTATAAATCAGCTACAATTGCCTTAGTTGTGGTAATTTTGCAGCAATTACTGCTTAATAATTTTATCTGAAAATGCTGTTTGGCTTGGCCATAAACGCTATATGACCAATTAGGTAAACCGTTTGGTGGTTATGCGGTGTGGCCGCTGTGTATATGCACTTATGACATAAATTAGTTACAATTGCCTTAGCTGTGATAATCTTGCAGCAATCACTGTTTAATATGTTTATTTGGAAAACGCTGTCTGACTCGGCCATAAACGCTATATGACCTATTAGGTTACTCTTTTTGGTGGCCATGCGGTGTAGTCGCTGTGTATATGCACTTATGACATCCGTTTCAATTGCCTTAGTTATGTTAACCCTGCAGGTACTATTATTTAACACTCTTATCCTTGACAATAATGGTTGGCTTGGCTATAACAATATATCGACTAATTAACGTCTTGATGTTCCTTTGGTGGGGCGTCCTCCTTGTATTCTAAGTGTAAAGCCTCTTGTATGTCTGACCTAACACGGCTACTGACGAGATCAGCGGTGTGCTAATTATACAAGTGATTTCCTCGTCGGGCTGTCTCTTGACATGCATGATAAAAGCGTTTTTCCCAAAATCTAAGTTTTTTCTGCAGGGATATAAAGTTGCTATATTGATGAATAATTGGAGCCTCTTTTTCATATATTCTAACACAGACCTCTATGCATGAATTGACTCTACTTGGCCACATTTGTATTGAACTAACCAACAGCGTCCTAATTAACACATATGTATACAATTTTCAGTTAGGCTGGTTTCTGATATACATGACTATAAGTGTCCTATCCTAATAAACGCCCCTTGCTGGAATTCTTATAGATACGTAAGATCAAACGCACTCCTAGGTTAATTAAACGAAGCTTTTCAGCTGGTGCATCGCGTTGCTATATCAGTGAACAGTTGGGGCTTTGTCCTATATGTTCAATGTGGGCTATCTCTGTAGGATTTGGGCTAATTTATTACATGGTTAAGTACTTTTGTGTATATCTGAACCTGCATGGTTCTTTACATATGTACTGATGAGACCCACAGCGTGCCGTTTATATAAATGAACTGTTGGACCGCAGATTGATACATACAACAAGCGTCTCTTAGAACCTAAATCTAGAGACAAGTTCTTCGTTTGGACACTAAGTTGCTACATCAATACATACTGGTACCTTACTGTTGGGAATCTATAAAACTATGCACTAACGAGATCAGCAGAGTGCTATACACATATAGGAATTTTTACTGGACAGTATACATTTACGCATGAATTAGGTGTCCCTCAGAATTGTCTAGAGACCAATTCCCTTATCTGGGGCACAAATTGCTATATAATCTTGCTCTATGTTGATTCAGTAGACTTTTTCCTTACTTTGATCACCTATTATATGCACTTGTGTGGCCACAGGTTAAGTCCTTCCATTTATGATATCCACATATGCCAATATTACATTTCATTATCTATTTAATAGTTGTATTAGTGGTACATATTGTGGTTTTATTGGACATACCCTTCCAGATATACCTTAACGTATACCCCATTATTCTATTTGTGTTTTTTAACATTGTTTTGTTGTGTGAATTGTTTACATTATTGTTCAAAATAAAGTTGTTGTAAATTTGTTTTTTTCTAAATTGAATCTTGGGTTATCCCCTACCTTTGGAAGTTTAACTTCCGCTATATCGTTGTATAACTAATATGTGGCTATGTTAAAACAGGTGACAGGCATGGATGTGTCAGTCTGTACTAAAGGAAGCACAGGTCCATTTGCATATCCTCAGTTAAAGGGGCATTCTAATGTTGCTTTTTTAAGTAAACCTTAGTCTTGTGTAGTAGAAGTCTTTTAGCACTTGAAACTATTTTTTTTGTCCACTCTAGAGATGCCTAGAACCACCCGACGACAAAAAAAAAAAGGTTTGGTGCGTTTTCCAGGGCAGTTCTAAGCTTATGGTATACAGTATTTCTTTTAACCCTTTCACTGCTGAGGACGTGTGGGGAACGTCCTTATTGACTCCTAAGGAAAGATAGGGGTTTGTTTGAACCCCGATATCTCCCGACTGTTTTCAGCTAGCAGAGTCATGTTTGGTATCATTAGAAAGGCCAGAGCATGACCTTTCCAATGATACTATACATGACCATGCTTAACCCTTTCGCTGCTGAGCCTTTTCCCACCTCTGTGCTGAGCTCATTTTTACCGGTTTCGCTCATCATGTTTAAATGCGTTTTGAAGCCTTATTTTAATATATGACCCAGACATATTATATATCGTTCTTTCCGGCAGACTGTGCAGATTCATAATATGTCATTATTATATGTATACTTTATGTCATGTCTGTATATTATAACAAAAATGCAATAAAATTTGAATTTTCAATAATTTACAATGTGTAAAGTGTTTTTTTTTCATATTTTAAAATGCGATCGTTTGCGGTTATATTTTCTATGG